>VZZY01024315.1:273340-290847 GCA_013400335.1 Eurystomus gularis
GGTACCTGCCCGCCGCCCGGCTCCACCTGCTCGGTGGTCACCTCCGCCGGCAGCTGCAGCTCGACGCGTCCCGGGCCCGCAGCAGCCCCGTCCTCGCCCGCTTCCCCATCCTGCTGCGGCAAGTGGCCACCGCCAGCCACCTCAGGTGGGACGGCGTGAGGGCCGCGGCGGGCTCCTCGGTGGGCACAGGGGGGGAACGGTATCGAAGGAGGGTGGTGGGACGCTTTGCCAGGGAAGCGGTGGGTGCCCCATCATTGGAGGTGGTCAAGGTGAGGTTGGCCGGGGCTCTGAGCAACCTGCTCTAGCTGCAGATGTTCCTGCTCCCTGCAGGGGGTTGGACAAGAGGAGCTTTAAAGGTCCCTTCAACCCAAACTGGTCTGGGATTCTGGATCTTTGAAGGTCCCTTCCATACCATTCTATGAGTCCATGATCTGAGAGCCCGCTGCCACCCCGGGGCTCTCACTGCCAGCCACCCTGCCCCATGGAGCTCTGGGGCAAGAACAGCTCCCCCAGTCCTGTACCACCCAGATAGTCCTGAGTCAGCCTGGGGAAAGAACATCCTCGTTTGGTGGGTTACCACATAACCACACCTCAATATCTCGGCCAAGCACCAAGACCAGTGACCATCTGCCTCATTCCCTTCCCAGATCCACCATCCTTCAGGAGAGCAAGTCCCTGCTCAAGAGTCAGACGGTGTCGGACCAGGCAGTGGCAGAAGCTCTGTGTGCCATCATGCTCCTGGAGGACAGCTCTCCACGCCAGGCCCTCGCTGACTTCCTTCTGGCCAGGAAGTTGGCCATTCAGCAGCTCCTCAACCAGCCGCACCACGGTCAGTATGATGGGCTGTCTCCTTTTTAAACTTGGCATAACCCCCTTCGCCTCATCCCGGGGAGGAGCAGGTGGGTTAGAGCAGTATCTAAAGACAGGAAAATTCTGTCAACTTTTGTAGCTAATGCCCCGTTCTGGCTTCTTTACATAAACCAGAGAGATTTGGACAAAAAAAACAAAAGAAGAGGTGACCCCAGCATAACCTGTGGAGATTTTAATACTAAAATACGCACATCTTGGAGGAGAATTTAAATGTGGGACCACATTAGTATAATGAACTAGATAATGGTCTGAGTGAGCTCTAACAGATGGAGCCTGTCTGCAAGGATTGACGTGATGTAAAAATCACGTAACCCGTCACACCGAGTTTCTCCGTTATTTGTGCTGTGCAGAAACCGCTGCTGTTGGAGCTCACGGGGCTGCGTTTGCCATTTATCTGTTCCTGCAGAATCGAAATAAAACAAGTATCTTGACCCTGCGTCAATTGGCTTTGCACAGCGGGGAATGGACCCTTTTTTGGGACTACAGGTAGTCCCTGGGGTCCTTTCTCCTCCAGCCCTTCCCTGGAAGGTTTCAGTTGAAGCGCTGGGCTGCTGGCACCTGGGTGGAAGGGGCTGCCCCAGCTGACCAGGATTTCTCTGCAGGGGCGGGTATAAAAGCTCAGGTGTGTTCCCTGATGGAGCTGCTGACCACTACCCTGTACCAGGCTCACGCTGTCTTCTACACCGTGCCCGAGGGGATGCCACCAGACCCAGCTCTGCCCTGCGGCTTGCTCTTCTCCACCCTGGAGAGCACCACCAGCCAGCCCCCAGCAGGTGAGCACCCTGGGCAGCCCAGGTTCGCGAGCAGGAGGCTCCCCCCGTGCTGGGCTGATCCCCTGACCGTGTGCTTTCAGGGAGAGGCGGGGTTCTGGAGGAGGAGGTGAAGCTGAGCAGCTGGTTCAGGTACCTCCCGCAGTCCGTGGTGGAGTTCCAGCCAGCCCTGCGGACGCTGGCACACCCTATCAGCCAGGACTACCTCAGAGACACGCTGCAGAAGTGGATCGCCATGTGAGTGTGGCCGTGTCCCCCTTTGCAGGGTTCTCCCAGACGCTGTGCGGCCTCTCTGCCGAGGCAGTGGCACAAAGCAACCCCCAGCTCGCTTCATTCCTCACTTGCTCCAGCCAGGCTCTGCCTTCTGCTGGCTTCTCGCCCAGCATCCCTTCTCCCCAGCAGTAATGCCATAACCACCAGCAGAACAGCACAGAGCAGAGGAGAAGAAAATCCCTTACCTGGCTCGTTTGGCTCTTGATCCAGCCCTTCCTTGCTCCTCGCTGCCTTTCCCTGGCCTGGGCAGGGGCAGCCAGGCCACCTTTAGAGAGGTGCCAGGCCCACCCATCCCACCGTGTCCTGCCCTGTGGATGGGGACAGCCTGGGAGCCCTGCCAGCCCTCTGTCACTGCCTGCTGGAGCTGGCTGGTCCCCGCCCTCAGCTGCAGCCCCTTGTGGTGCATTTGCTGGCCATGAGATACTTCCCCTTCCCAGAGCCCCCTCTGCCCTCCCTCCCTGCCTCCTGGCTTTCCTGGGCCATTCCTGAGGCACCTCAGCGTTCCTGCTCGTGGGCACGTGGCTTTCCTGCAGGACCCAAGGGTGCGGCCACCTTGCTGAGAGGTACCCTCAGCCCCGTGGGTGATGGTGCTGGCAGAGCCTCTTACCGATGGGTTAAGAATTCACCTCGCTTGGTGTACTGATGTTCTCTCCTGCCTTCCCTTGGGCTGTGTCTGAGCAAGTCGGACTGAAGCAAAACGTTGCCTTCAGGTGCAGCGATGACATCAGGGCCGGGGTCAGCAACCTGCTCGTCTACGTGAAAAGCATGAAAGGCCTGGCGGGGATCCGTGACGCGGTGTGGGAGCTGCTGACGAGCGAGTCCATCAGCCAGAACTGGGAGGCGGTGTGCCGTCGCCTTCTGGACAAACCTGCTGCCTTCTGGGAGGACCTGCTGCAGCAGCTCTTCCTGGACAGGCTAGAGGTGGGTGTTCTGCCACCGTGGTTTGTGGGCAGCCTCGCTCTGTTGTCGCAAACACTCCACTGGTGCCTCGCAGCAGCACTAAGCGTGTATTTCACGTGCTAGGTGACAAGAGTAAAAGATGTGTGGTTTTTTTTTTTCTCTTGGTTCTGTTCCAGACGCTGACCAAAGAAGGGTTTGACTCCATCTCAAGCAGCTCCAAACAGCTTCTCACTTTAGCCTTGCAGGAACTTGAAGTCAAGCCCAGCACCTCCGCCCCAAGCAAGCACATCCAGTTTGAACACAACGTGGCCCTGTTCCTGTGGTCAGAGAGCTCCAGCGACCTGCCTTCCGACGCCGCTTGGGTCAACGTGGCAAACCGCGGCCCGTTCGCCAAGAGCGGCCTGTCCATGAAGGCCCAGGCGCTGACACCATGCGTGCAGAGCTTCTGCTCCGCTCTGGACTCAAAACTGAAGGCCAGGTTGGATGACCTCCTGTCCTACCTTCCTGCGGACCCCTCGGCCACCAAAGAGGCCACTCCCGTGGTGCCACCACGCTCTGCCTTTGACCGCTACGCTGACGCCAGCACGGTGGAGGGGCTGCTCCGTGACCAGTGCGTCGCCTGCATCCACCACGTCCTGGGCTGCGTGCGTGAAGAGCTCCAGAGTGCCCAGAGCCTGCTTGGCGGCGGGCAGGCGGACGCTTCCAGCGATGCCAGGCTCAACGCTGTTCTCTTCATGGCGAGACTCTGCCAGTCCCTGCCCGAGCTCTGCCCTCACCTGAAGCAGTGTATCCTGGGCCGGTCGGGCAGCACGGAGATGGTGCTGAAGGAAGCTCGCTCCACCAAGAAGCTGGGGAAGGGGAAAGCCCAGGAGGTGAACCCCGTGCAGGCCAAGTGGCAGGGGGTGAAGGCAGAGCTACAGGAGCAGAGCCTGTTCGCTTACCAGATCTGGAGCTCAGCTGTCACCAAGGTAAGGAGCCGTTTCTCTCGTCACAGCTGTTTCCTGCGTGGGTTTCGCTTGCTCAGCTCCCTGCAGTCAGCACTGAGAGCTCGCTGCGCTGCTCAGTCAGCCCACAGGGAGAGGACGTGGCATCCAGAGCAATGGTCTCCAGAAGATGGGCTTGTTCAGCCTGGAGAAGAGAAGGCTCTGGGGAGACCTTCTTGTGGCCTTTCAGTGCTTCAAGGGACCTGTCAGAAAGATGGGGACAGACTTCTGAGCAGGGCCTGTTGGGACAGGACAAGGAGTGATGGTTTAAAACTAAAAGAGGGAGATTTAGACTAGAGAGAAGGAAGTTGTTGTTGACACTGAGGGTGGTGAGAGCCTGGCGCAGGTTGCCCAGAGAGGTGGTCGCTGCCCCATCCCTGGCACCATTGCAGGTGAGGTTGGCTGGGGCTCTGAGCAACCTGCTCTGGTTGGAGATGTCCCTGCTCCCTGCAGGGGGTTGGATGAGTTGACCTTGAAAGGTCCCTTCCCACCCAAACCAGTCTGTGATTCCACGCAGATCCTCTCTGGGAGGAGCGTGGGGCTGCAGGAGGCCGGTCTCTCCGCAGGCAGGCGCAGGCTGCCTGGCCTTGGGGACTCTTTGTGACTGATGCTTTTATCTTGCGCTCCAGAGTCTGGTTCAGCGCTTTACCCACACGCTGCTGCTTGACACAGCCGGTTCTGTCTTGGCCACAGCCACCAATTGGGATGAAATTGAAATTCAGGAGGAGACAGAGTCTGGGAACAGCGTCACGTCAAAGATCCGGCTGCCTGTGCAGGTATGAGACACGTCCTCTCGGGAAACACAGAGAAATGGTCTGGCAGGAGGAGAAAGGGGCTGGTTTCCAAACCTACTGCTTGGTCCGATGGTGCGGACGTGCTGTGGAGTTTACGCGGTGTTACAAGCAGAGGGCAAACACTCACAGAATCCCAGCATGGTGGGGTTGGAAGGGACCTCTGGAGATCATCCCATCCAACCCCCCTGCTCCAGCAGATCCAGGTGCCCGGGATCGCATCCAGGCGCCTTTGGAATCTCTCCTCCACAACCTCTCTGGGCAGCCTGGGCCAGGCTCGGACACCCTCCCAGCAAAGAAGTTTCTCCTCCTGTTCATATGGAAAGCTCTCTGTGGTGCTCATTTGCTCTTTGAGACCTCGCCTCCCGGTTGCTGCTGTATATTCAAATGAGGAAGATTGGCCCAGATCCTGTAAAACTGAGCCAGAGAAGGACTTGGGCCTGGTTTATACACAGAGTGCCCCAGGGAGAGAGATCTCATGGAAACTGGATGTACTGAAGGACAGTGGGACTGCAGAAAGCCTCGGAGAACCGAGGCTTGCAGCCTTCTGTAGGCGCGGTGGTGGTGCAGGAATGACACAGCAACAGCAGGTGACAACCGTGTGGAGCGAGAGGAGAGGGGCCAGGGTGAGAGCGAGTTCCGTGTTTGCACAGCATGGGAGGGGCTGTACAGGGCAATAAGCTGTTGTAGTGAACCCTCTCAAGTGAATTTTCTTGATTCTGAAGGGAAAAGCAGCTGGATGAGAGCTCAGGAAAGCTGGGACACCAGGAGAAGAGCGAGGGAGGAAGTAACAAGTGATCAGAGCAGGGTCAGTGGTGACAGAAGAAGCACAAGACTGTAGCTGTCACTACACTCAGTTGAATCCCTCCAGTAAAAGCACTTGTGGGACTTTGAGGAGCACTGAAACCAAAAGTCTGGTGTGTCAGTAAACAAAACCCTGTGAGATATTGAGCTCCACGCTGTGGGGGCAGGTGGGTCTCTGTGGTAGAGCTTTGTGGTTGCTGAGGAAGTGGGACACTTGCTTCCTGAGAACCGAAACGACGCTGTGCCGCTGCTAAAGCTCAGCGTAGCTCGCAGACCATGCCAGTATAACCCCGTTCTCTTCAACAGCCATCCTGGTATGTGCAGTGCCTCCTCTTCAGCCTGTGCCAAGAGGTGAACCGGGTCGGTGGTCACACGCTTCCCAGAGTAACCTTGCAGGAGCTGCTGAGGACCTGCATGGCAGAAGTGCTCGCTGCCTATGGGAAGCTCGTGGAAGAGAAGCAGGAGAAGGTTCGTAAGCAGGATGAGCCCTCGCTCCGGCTGGTGAGGGACGGGAGGGCTGCTGGGCGCATGGCGATGTTTGCTTCTGTCCCTCCGAATGGGAAACGTCTGCCTGTGAGAGCTGGAAACTCCAAAAAGAGGCAAAAAGGGACCCAGCACCAGGCTGCATGCTCAGAATGGTTCAGTGAGGTTTGTTGTTTCGTGGTGCTGGGGTTTTTGAACGTTTCCCCTGTTCCTGACTGTCCTGTTTGCAGAAAGCCGGTGCCTTCCCCATGACTCAGAACAGAGCTCTGCAGTTACTCTACGACATGCGGTACCTGAGCATCATCTTGACGGTGAAGAGTGAGGAAGCAAAAACCAGCAGGATGAAGCACGACTCCGGGTATGGTGCAGTTCTGGGGCTCAGATACAGTTCGCAGGGCCCTAAAACAGTTTAAACCAAGAGCCTTCCTGGCTGGTGGGAGGATGCCCACAGGGGCTGTGGTGCCTTTGGGCCTCCCAGGAGAAGGACAGTGTGGACCCTTAAGCATCTTCACCAACACTAAGCTCAGCCTCAAAATGTCGAAGGAGGGGTGGGATTCTGCGGCTGAGAGCTCAAAGGCAGCAGGGATCCCATCACAGGATGCCCCTGGTGAGAAGTTAAGCTTCTACCCAAGACTTAAAACCTTGTGTACGCTGAGGCATCTCCAAGATGTAGCACAGGGAGAAGGTTTCCCTGGAACAGCAGATGTAGGTTGTGTACCAGCTGGAAATCCTCTGGGCAGCTGCTGTTCTGATGAGCAACTCCTGTTTTGCTCAGTCACCTCTGAGGGACCAGTGAAACCGCAGCGTTGGCCGGTGCCAGGATGTAACCCCTGACAGGGCTCCTCCCCTCTGCTTTAGGATCGAGAAGGTGACCGACTTCCTGGAGGGACACATAGACCCCTTTGACTTGGACGTTTTCACCCCGCACCTCAACAGCCACCTTAACCGCCTGGTTCAGCGAACCTCTGTAAGTAGAAGGAACGGGAAGGGATGGATCAGGAAGCCTGCTTTGAAGGGCAGCCAGGGGGGCTTTATAAACTGCTTAACGCCTAAAGATAACTCCTGGCACTTCCTCGGGAACGGGAAGAGTGTTTAATGCCAGCTGAAGATAAGAGGAGCTTGCTGAGCTGGCTGCCCAGCGCATCATTGTGTGTGGAGTTGGCCGAACTTCATCTAACAGGATTCACTGGAGCCTTGCAACGCTAATTGGGTTAAGTAGTGCTGAAACAGGCCTAGAACTCAACTACAGTAGTAACGAGCAACGCCAATTAAAAGCAAGAGGTAGAGGGGGAAGGGAGACACTTCAAACTTCAATCCCAAGCAGTGTGCCAATAAACTCACCAGTGGTGTGGTGTGTGGTGAGCTCTGCAGCTGCCTCCAAGTACAAACAGCTCCTTGGTGCCTTCCAGGTTCTCTTTGGCTTGCTGACGGGGACGGAGAACCAGTACACGAGCCGGAGCAGTGCGCCGAGCTCCCAGGAGCTCCACAACATCTTGCCGTTAGCGTCCAGCCAGATCAGGTGAGGTGTTGGCTCTTCTTGGTTCTCGTGTCTCTTTGGGAAGTGAGTCTAGACTTGCAGCTTCCCTGTGACCGGCCGTGTTTCTTTCTTCCATCTCTTAAGATTTGGACTTCTGCCGCTGAGTATGTCGAGCTCCCGGAAGAGCAAAGCTGCTGCCAGGAGTGTGGAAAGAGTCCAGGTGGGTAAAACGCAGCTGTAGGAACTTTTGTCCTTGTTCTACCACCACCACTGGAACTTGTGGGGAAAGAAGAAAGTAGCCAAACAGTTAATGTTTAACCTGATTTTCTTACTTTTGGTAAAAATGAGAGAACGGTCACAGCAACACAGCAGGAGATGGTTTGGATTTCACCTTGACTCCCCCCCTCCCACTCCAAAAATAATCCTGATGGCCCCTGTGGGTTTGGGCCCGCTGCTCTGAGGGTGAAACACGGGCAATAACCGCCATGGAAATGCAGTGAAGAATTACACAGATGAGGCATTTTGAGGCCAATGCAGAGAAGACATTTCATTTAAAGATGACTGAAAGAAACGTTGAAGGATACGAGCTAATGATTTGAACTCCTTTCCAGTGGGATGCTGACCTCTAACTCTTGACGGAGCCCGGCTTGGGTATTTCAGCCTGTGTGAGCAGTGTCTTGCTTCTCTTGCTCTGTGCTGTCCTCTTCCCGAGTTTTGTCAGTAGACAACCAGTATGTTGCTACGTTTCCCCCAGTTTAAAACATCTGCTTAGAGGGAGTTTTCTGTGCTGAGGATTGGGAGAGCCAAGTAATACCTCCCTGCTACAGGAAGGGGTCATTAGTCATGTTCCTTTAGCTGTTATTAACCCAATAATCCATCTGGGGTGATGTCCTTTCAATGGGGACAGAAGAGCAAAGGCCTGGTTTGAGCAGAGCTCCTTGAGATGCTGATGTTGACTCTGCAGCTCTTGTTCTCTGTTCTTCAGAAGCATTAAGGACCAGCCACAGTATGAGGGTGGTTTGAAAGCCCAAAGCCTCGCAGTAAAGGTGTTCCTTACCTCTTACACCTCAGCTGTAGCGGTGTAGAAGTGTGTGGTGATGTTTGGCTCGCTCCTGCCACTCTGGCCTGCTGTGGTGGCCCGCGTGTGTTCTGCACTAGCCACACTCCTCTGAATCCATGGCAGATGCTTGCTCCTTTTATGCTAAAACAGTTTTGGAGAGATTGAAGTCCATAGTTAGTCCAGAAGCGCTCTGCGAGGGCTGCAGCTCTACTCCTACCATGCTCTCAGAGCAACAGCCCCTTCCATGCAGTTCAGAATGGGGGGTTAAGGGGGTTTTTTGGGCATTAAATGACATCAGAAAGGTTACCTGTTGCTGCCAGCAGCAAGGCGCTGTGCTTCTGCCCCTCCAGCCAGCCCCTGCTTGTCACTAACCCCCAGGAGTGACACTGCTTTGGTTCTGGTTCAAGCTCAAGCTGTCTGTCCTGCTGTAGCCTACGCCTCCTTGCAGCTACTATAGATGAGGGTCCAGAGGAAGTCAGAGCTCTGCTGGAATAGTTACTGGTGCTTTTGTTTCTACCAGGTTCCACCTCCCATGCTCACAAGAGCAGAAGAGGAGGCATCACGCCCTGGCTCTCTGTTCAGGCAGCTTGTCACGGAGGAGGAAGACGCAGCTGCCCCTTCTCTCTTCAAGCTGGGCTGGCTTTCGGGCATGACCAAGTGACGCAATAAAGGAGTTGGGCTGAGTGCTTCTCTTCAACCAGATTGCTCTTTCCCCGTGGTGGGGAACGGTGACACCTCCCTGGGCACTGCCAGATGTACTCGTCTGTCCTTAGCCAGATCACTCAAACCAGGCCTGGGTCAGCTCCTCACCGCTGGGCTGCTGGAACGGAGGTGGAGCTGCTCTTTCACCTCCTGGCCCCTTAGAAGTTGGTAACAAAGTCAAATTAAAGCAAAATAAACCCAAACCAACCTACACACTGGAACAAAACATTTCACAGCTAGAAGGGGGTGCTGGAGTCAAGGTAAAGCTCCTCTCCCTGGGCACCATGAGCCTGCTCTTGGTGAGCCCAGTGGGCACCTGACCCTGCCTGAGCTTTCCTGGTTCTCCTTTCACAGTTTCCGAGCTGCAGCAGTCAAGATCCAGCGAGATAAGGCTGCTCATCTCACCATGAGTGAGCTGGGGCAGCCCAGAGGGGTTCCGGTACCAGCATCTCACTGTCCTCAACTCTAAATGCTCAAAAAAATTCCGTTGCCCAATAAGTTTTTTACTAGTTTATTGAAATTAAAAAAAGACTTATAAAACTGAAGATGAACATTAAAGAGAACTTTACATAAAGCAACAAATTGCTAACGAACAGATTAGGCAGTCGATTGGAATTGGACATTTTGCTATAACACAGATGTGGATTCCTCAGTCTCCTCTTGACACGTACTTTATAACCACCCCAAAAAGAATCCTATAAAAATTGCTTCAAAGACACTTTTGCATTGCAATAGTGCAGCAATCCACAAGTAACCAATTTCCTGTTAACCTGTTATTTCAAATATAGACTTAAAAGGCAACAGGCTTTCTGTGCAATTCAATTTAACAAACTTTTAGGTCGAAATGGGAAATCTACAGAGCTGTCCCTTCACAGAAGGTGGGGATCTGGTGGTCCATCATGTGGGGAGCCGTCCCCGGCTCTGTAGGCTGTGGAAATGTGCCTCTTTCAGGATCTGGTTAATGTGGAAATAAGGCCCCTGGCTCAGCGCCGACTGCTCGTGGAAGGACTGTGAGGAGACGGGACTGGATCCTGCCATCATTGGGTTCAGGCTGCTCTCTGCACCGTACGCTCGGTCCGGGCTGTGGACGCTGCTGCCGCTGGTGCTGCCGCTATCGCTGCTGGAGGACTGAGACAAAGAGAAGGTTACAGCAAAACCACCCCCATTGCTCTCCCGTCCACAGCCAAACACCTCAGGTGAGCAAACCAGCTTCACAGCAAGTCCCTCCCTTCCAGAACTCCAGGCTCACACTCAGCCTGATGGACTAACGTAAATCCACCAGGCGCTTTCTCAGCATTCACAGCATCCATGATCGGCAGCACACGGAAAGCGGAGTGGAGCTGATGGGATGAGCACCTTCACCCGCTGGGTCCCTGACCTCCAGGACACTGGATTTCAATTGTTGTGTTTCAGGCCCACCAGCTCTGCCCCCGTGACCCACATTAGCACTAGTGAAGTTTGCTGAGTTCCTCCGAGAATTGGAAAATAAAGAACATTGCTACTGAGGTGCGTGTCAGCGCAGGCAGGGCAGGAGCTCATCGCTCCCCGCAGACGTTTTAGGTGAGCACCATGCAAAGCGTTCTCCTATGAGTCCATCTTTCTCAAATGAGATCTGAAGCACCCAAAGCAACAGGCCGTTCAAATTAAATGCAACCGATCCCCAGTTTAAGTCTTTGAACACCTTGACACCCATACAACTACCGTTCTCCCAGTTAAGTACTGGGGTGACAAAGTCAACTGGCCCCTTTCCGTAACAATTTACTTGAAGGGACAGTGAAAGAGCAACAGGCAGTGGAGACTTCCACGTGCAGAGACGAGCACTCTGGTTTATCTCACGGAGAGGACAGGGCTCATTTGCCAGCCACGGTTCACAGTAATGACTGAAGAGCATTAACCATCATTTTCAGTGTTTCAAAGACATAAAACTGTTTGGCTTAAGGCTTTAAGGGCCGCTAATGAAAGGGGCCATTAGTTACAGCTGAAATATTTCATTACGGGGTGATGGGCTGCTCAGGACAATACTGCAAATGTTTCGCTGCTGAAGGCTCGGTGAGTGGCTGCTTTACCAGCCCGAGAGAAGTGAATTCACAAAAGCAGCGTAAAGGACAGCAGCTAAAAAAACACCCCACATTTTCGTAAGTGTTAAACCAAACCCACAGAAGTCAAAGCTTGGTGGTCACAGCAGAGGAAGGTGAATTTAAATAAGGCCACAGTCAGTGAACAGTCAGCACCGTGTCCAGAAGCCTTGCTTTGGAGTAAATCTGAAGGTGGTGCGAACTGCACCCAACACGCCTGCCAACGAGCTGCAGGAAGGCCCAGGGCTGCAGCCCGTGACCGACTGAGGGGGACCGCACCTCAGTGCTGGCTGCAAACCCTGCAGCACTGATTCCACCCTCGATCCTGGCAATCCAACCGTATCGAGTGCCTTGTTTTGCTAAGCACCAAAAACGCTTCGGGTCTGTTGTAGCGCAGCAAGCCCCGAGGCTGCGCCGCGCTGGCGTGTTAGGCTCAGCTAGCGAGGAGGAAACAGCACCACACGCGTGGAGGCATTCTCGAGGAAGCAGTGGAGGTAGCTACATGAGGAACCAGCTCCTCTTCCTAATGCCGCTAACACTAGAGAGGGAGAGGACACCAGGAAGACAGAGGAGCCAGAAGTGGTCCTTGCTGGACCATTGCATTTCGCTCAGAAGCACGAGCAGTGAAATGCGAAGCTGTTAACGCTGAACAAGTCACGGCAGCCTTGGAGAGAAACCCACCGCACAGGACACTTTGCTTCCTTTTAGTCTGCGTTCCTTACTGTTTTTCGTTACAGCCACCTTCTGAAAATCAAGGTAAAAATCGAAATGAGAACCTAGGATTACCTACTGCTGCGGTTTCACATCTTAACAGTTTAGAGTGGTTAGTAATGATTATTTTTATGCATGTCTCACTTTATTTTCAAACCAAGCCAGTGTCCTGGGACGTGCTTCCTCCATCTAAGGCTGTTGACAGCTCAGCTTTGTCAGACTCTCTTTATTTCCATTTCTCTAATCCACAAATTCACTAGCACGTGATGCGCATTTATTGCCCAAATCACATCAAAGACCTACCATTTCCCTGGGCTGTGGTGCACATTCTGTTACGCATTTGGACTACAATTAGACAAAAAAAGAATCCTTAAAGTCATCATGTCAGCAACGACAGGCGTCTACACAATGAAACAAAGGTGTAAGCAAAAGGGCAAAGGCAAGTAGCCCAGTGAAAGTTTACGAGCACTTTTAAGTATGAAAAGGGCACCTTCAAGGTTCACCTGACTCATAACCTCACGCTGAGCAGCTACAGAAGTTTTAAATCATTTAACAGGATGTTTGTTTGGAAATGTATTAATCTGCTGATCTGTGACGTAGCATCTCAATCACTTGTGGCAGGACCATCAGAAACAGCTCTCAGAATCCTTCAGGATGAGTTTACCAGAGCCGTGACCTGGTTTAGCTGGAATTGAGGAGCAGCCCTTCCTCAACAGTGTGGAGCAGCAGAGCTGCAAGGCTGGGCAAACAACAGCTTTGAGAGCAGCTGCTGCTGCCGAGCGTCAGCCGTTGCCGCTGGTCAGACAGCAGAATTTCTAAGCTCTGGGGAATCCTGTCACCGCTCAGAACAACAAAGAGGAACCACAAGAAATTAGGCTTTACAACAGAAGTTATTCAGGAAGGAAAAGAGTGAGCCAGGACAATGCAGACTCCCTTCCTTACCAGGGAAAATCAGAGCAAAGGGTTTTTCATTGGTGACTCCCCAGCCTGCAGAGCACAACTGCACGTTCTAATTCCCAGCTCCTCAGAGGATCCACGATCCACCTGACCTGAAGTCCTGGCCAGCACAGCCAGGAGAGCAGGGAGGGATCGTGCTGCCTTTATAAGCAGGGAAAACACCCCAGCAACCTCTTGGTTGACCAGAGAGTGAACGCAGTGGCAAACGCTCCACGTCACTCATGTTTAACATTCGCTGCAGTTCTAGCCCAGCGCTTTTGCCACGTGCCTGATGATGGACTGATCTGCAGAGCAGAAGCTGACTGTCCTCCTTGGGGTGGCTGTCACCCCGCAGCATGGGAGCCCTTTGGCCAAGAAGAGCAGGAACCGCTGCATCCTTACGGTGATCCAGCAAGGAGCAGAGCTGACAGGGACTGAGGAGGATCTTGGTTTCCCTCCTGCAAAGTCAGTCAGAATCAAGGGTTCCGCCTACCCCAGATGAAAGGACAATCCCGTGGGAGAAAACAGCGATAGCCTTTTGCAGCGGCTCTAGCTCACGTGAGCAGTAGGGTTCAAAGTGAGGGACAGAGGGATAATGTCACACAACAGCCCGTGTTTGAACTGCCACTGAGAAAAAACAACAAACAAACTCCCTTCATCTTACACATCCTGGTGTCACCTATGAAGAGTGAGACAAAATGGAAAGAGATCCTGACAAAAGGCAAGCCCAGTTTCAGTAACATCGCTGCCTGATTTTCATACAGAGGTTGTGGTCTCAAGTGAACCACGCTCTCAGAGAGAACAGGCAGCTTTCAACTGGAGGAAGGAAAAAAGAATCAGCACTTTAGCCAAAATTTCTCACAAAGCAGGTGTGTGTACATCCTCAGATGAAAAACAATTCTCATGTCTCTGAAGTCACAAACTCTGAAGTCACAAACTCTGAAGTCACAAACTCTCCTACAGACACACACACCACCCCACACTGCTTCTCCCCTAGTTCAAGATCCTAAAGCTAGTGGGGATTTTTAATCAGCAAAAGCCGTCTTTGCAAATGGCAAAGTATCAGGAAACTGCATAAAAGTGTTACAAATGGCCGAGAATGTCAAAGTGACATCAGTCGGAAGCACTTGTGCACTATACGCACAAGAATTTCTCCGTTTGGCACAGGAAGTCCTTACAGAAACATTCGAATAATACTGATTTAATCTCACGGCTTTCATTTCTGGGCATGCTCAATTCAGTGATTACAAGAAAACAAGCCTCGAAAAAAGCTCTATTCATCAGTAGATGACATTGTGAATTTTTTTCCCTTCAGAAAGGGAACGCTGGTTTCTGGAAAGCCGTGTCCAGCAGGCGTGTTCCGCCAGCGTCAGCAGCAAGAGACCCTCCTTGCCTGCACGCCAGGGTTTACCGTGTTAAAAACACACTTTTACTCTGCAAATACATGCATGAAGCAGGATTTTAGCGTTAGCCTCAGCGACTGAGCTGTGCCCGGCAGGCAGATCAGGCCCATGCTGTTCACCCACAGGCACCCCAGACAAAACACTCAAGAGTTAAGCTCATCGGCCACTCTCATGAGGCTGCTACGAGACTATTTCCATCTGTGTTTTAGTGGCTTTGCCCAGTCAAACGCCCAGTGTTTATGTGACAAGCAAAGCTGCTTCTGCCACTCACCATGAAGGTCTCTCCTGATATTCTTAATTTCATTACTCCTACTTCAAGCCCTTGTTCCACACTAAATTCTTCCTCCTCCTGCCACAAAGCTCGTTTAGCCATTAACTACCCTACGCAGGGAGAGGTGTTTAACCTGTTGGACAAGTGATTCCGTGTCAGACAGCAAAAAACTATTTATGGTTCTACCCGTTATACCCGAGAAGCAAAACCAACTTCACCCCAGCAAGTCTGACTTCTGGCAACACAGCAACACACAACATTTTTCATCTCAGCGAATTCCTTTGTGATAAACATCTCGGCTGTTAGAGCATTTTCCACACAACTTCACCAACTATCGCATCAGCTACATGGAAAGGTGTTCGGGTTAGAGCCAAGTCTCCCTCACAAAAGGAACGGTGGGATACAGGACATTGTCTCATTTTGAATTTAAACATACATTTGAAATCATTACCATATGAAAAAAGACATTTTGCTCAAAGATACATAGCACTAAATATTTTCTGCAGTCAAAGTATAGTTAATAGTTCAATAACTGAATAAAACTCAGCAGTTCAATATAACTCAACACTTTGTCATTACTCGTTACAGTCAATCTTCAAAGCGAGAAGGTTGTACAAAAAACTACAAGGGTATTTCAAGAGAAATTCCTTCCATTAACTTCCAGGGACACAAGGCAGGAGGCAGCCTCTGCTCTGTGCGCTCTTTTCCACGAGTGCTTTACAAGAGAACTACATTGCTAATTAGAAATGCACACAGCGATTTTGCAGATGATTAATGCAGGCACCGATTCAGGCAATCTGGCAGCAGGTTGGAAATCAGCTTTTTTTTTTTGTAAAGAAATCTCCTAGCCAGCAAATTGCACCATCCCAGAACACCTGTCACGTGAGTCATGAGAGGACAAGAGACAGTTCAGCCCACATCCAGTGAAAGATCACGGCAAACACGAGCAGAAACCCAAGAGTTGGAGTTCAAGTGTTCTAGCTGCGAACGAGGGAGTCTGGTGTAAACTGCTGAGCTCTATCAGAGCATTTTTTAAACATCAGATAAGCACCAGTGCTTGCAACAGGCAGCGTATCGCACCAGCCAGAACACTTTTTGACTCTCTATCAAAAATAATCACATCACTAGAATTAACTGCAAAGTTGGAAGGGCAGATGGGCCAGGAAAGAGACCACATTCACTTCTAACCCCCTCCCAGTCATCTCCTCAGCTCTGGACACTTTACGCCTCACCTCAAGCAGCTGAGCTAAAAGCTTCTCTGGTATCTTCACACACATCAGTATGTGAAATGTATTAACAGAAATATTCAGGCCAAAGATAACCAGGTTCACTGGAAAACAAGCTGATTTCCAAACCACTCTGTGCAGATTTCAATCTCTGAAGTACGTAACAGAGTCAAACCTCACGACCTCACACATAAAACAAACCAAAGTGTTTTCATTAACTACTCTCCACGAATAAAATTTCACAGAATTTTCCCAGTTATTTAAATTCAGTGTTAAAGGCAACCACATTTGCCTGAGAAGGCTCTCACCTCGGTGTCCCAGGAGTCCTGAAGGACAGTGCTCCTGGTGCTACGTTTTGTCTGGGGAACGTGACCGTCATCTTCAGTGCCGTTCCGCCTCCGCTTCCTGGGGAGAGTTCAAGGAGAAAGGAGAGAAAAATAAAATATTATCAGCCTACTGATAAACCTGCTGGTTTGTTCTCTAAAGGCAAAAAAAAGCAGGAAAACTTGATAAATTTATGAAGAATGTATCTAAACCCTCTGACTTTCAGATTCTCTTTTTAGCTGCTCTCTACATATAGAGACAAAATGATCCCATTCCTCACAAAGCAGCCAGGCTGATGTTTTCATACCAGTTTAACAGTCATGGACTTACACCCACCATTAAAACCAGTGCTGAGCATCTTCCAAATCAAGTCCTTTGACAATTCTCAGCCTTGCAACTGCTCTCAGTACTCAGGCGTATCTAAAAATAAGCCGGGGACTTTGAGTGACATCTGACAGGCTGAGAAAAGCACCCGGGAAGAATGGCAGTGACCACACTTTCAGTAAATACCCAGTTACGTTCAGCTTGCCAGAGTCTGCACTCAGCGCCTACGATGACTTTCTTTAGTGTCTCCACTCCGACACCGTTTGAAGTCAAGTCACATTCCTGAGCAACATTATTTTCCACATGGAAAGGAAGCTTTGCCAGAAAACACCTCACAGAAGACAAATCCTTCCCTGTTTCTCATGTATTTGCCATCCTCTGATGACATCAACGCTTCACAGCAGCTGACCAACAACAGCACCCTAGAATCCCTGCAAATCGACATCCCCTTGTCCACAGAATTTTAACACTAGTATACTAAATAATACTAAATACTAAAATGCAAACACCACAGGTCAACCAGGATCTTGGCTCACTGGGCACTATCCAAAAATACAGGCTGGAGCTGGTTTGGTGCCTAAAAATTAATACATACCCGAATGAGTCAAAACAGACTCAAGTGCGATATTTATAACTGAATCTTTTCTTACAGACCAGCTTCTGCAGCACACTCAGCTGCTGGTATTTGGTCCACGCCTACAGACCAGGAGCTGCCTCCTCACTCTCCCTTCCCTGGGATGCTCACAGCATGTTGTCCATGCCAGTCCCTGGGCTTCTCCCTCTCCTAGGGCCATTCTTCTGTGAGCAGCCACTCCCCCTCCTCGTTCTACATTTGCATTGCCTCGAGATCCCTCCTTTTTCCAACGTCTGCAGCCCACAAGCCAACTCAACACCTCCATCCCCCACGGCCTACAACTCTAGGCACTCATAGCCCAGCTCCTACTCACTTCACGATCCCTCCTGCTTCTCCCCCCCCCCAGGTCCTCCCCCGGGATAGGACCTACCTCCTCCCCTTCCCCCCCAACCCGAGAAATACCCCCTCAGCGCACCGCCAGGCCCCCCTGTATCTTCTGCATTCTCGACGGCCGTTTCATTTCCCGAATGCAGCCAACGGCCGCTCCCCG
>VZZY01024315.1:291667-307596 GCA_013400335.1 Eurystomus gularis
GATGCGGCGGCGGGACGTGTGGAGCCGGCTGCGGCGGCCCGGAAGGGGAAGAAGGCCGCTGGTGCGAAGGGTGGAGAAAGGTCCGGCTCCGGTCTTCGCCGGCAGCCCGATGAAGGCCGCGCAGAGCGAAAGGTGGAGCTCGCAGAACAGGACCTGGCCAGGAGCCTTGATTTGCTCCCCGAAGAGGTGAGAGATATACCCGAAAAGCTGAGTAGTGGAGTAAAAATAGTAATAGAGAAGCACCGCGCCAAAGTGATCAGGGAGAAGAGCCGTTCTAGGAGCGGTTCAGCAGGAAGCCACAGCACGAACAGGTCGCCCGTGAAGGGGCCGGATCCAGGCCGTGCCACTGACGCAGCCCAGCCTGACCCGCAGGAGAGAAGAGCTGCTCCAGGAACCGCAAACACAGAGACGCGTGGCCTTGGAGCTGCAGAGAATGTGTCTGCGAGCTCCAGGGGAGACAAGGACAATAGTTTAAAGGCAACAAAAACACCCATCCTTCAGGATCCTCCTGAAGCTGACTGCAGGAGTAGACCCGCTGACCTCGTTCAGCAGGAGGCAAAAGACAAAACCGTGACAGAAGAGAAGCAGATGTACCTAGAAGTTGGTGTGGAATATAGAGCCCCTCTTTCTGCTTTGCATACCAAGAACCTCCATCTGTCAGCAACAGAGGGTTTCAGAGGTCACGAGGAAGGGACATCCAAAAATTACCTAACCAGCATACAAAAGCTTCGAGAGAGTGAGAAGCAGATGGCTGCAGTTTCAGAGCCCATCCTGAATGCAAGGAGGGACACTGAGCTGGCGCTACACCAGTTCTTGCTCCACACCTCCAAAAGCCAACCCATCTGTCTACCCCAGGCCTCTGGCAGGAGCACGCTGGCGGGTGTCATGGGCTTGGAGTGGTTTCCAGACTTATATCCTAATTATCACGGGCTGAGTGTTTTTCCAGGGAAGCCTTTCCGAGAAGACCTGGGGATCACAACAAAGACACCAAAGGGTAATTTCTCAGAGGCACACCAAGGTACTGTGAGAAACAGAACTGCTGCTGAGGTTTACTGCGCTGTCAGGCTGAACTGTGTGATGTGAGTGGGAGAGGTGGGGTAGGAAATGCTGAGCTGCTGGGCTTGTCCAGAAGGGGATCTAGGAAGGATCGAGGGAGGTTACCTGCCTGGCCCTTCAGCCTGCAAAACCAATGGTTTATGGGTTTAGTGAGGTTTCAGTCAGGCTCTTGCGTGTTTGGGCCAGTGAAGCCAACTGGCTTTGTGGGAGAGATGATTTGCTCCTTTCTGAGCAGTCCCAAGCCCAAGTCCCCTGCAGCCGTGTTGGATGCCAGCCCCGTGCTCACCTTGCGGGAACGTGAGCACCACACATTGCCCTCAGTTTCCTACCTCTGACCGTTCCGACTTCTCATTGTGCAGGTCCCCTCTCAGAAAGGCGTCTGATGGATGTAAGGCTGGGGGAGCTGCCCATGTGGTTGGCCACCCGCGACTTTTCTCCCCAGGGGCTGCTTGGAGCAGTGCAGAAAGGTGAGGATAAGTTACCAGCTCTTGGGAAGGAGCTGTCCCACTTACCTGATTTACTTGCTGCAGCCTGGTCCACGTGGCCAGTCTGGATCGTTACAAAGTAAATCATAGACTTGGTTTGGTTGGAAGAGGCCTTCAAACTCAAGTCCAACCGTTCCCCCAGCACTGCCAGGGCACCACTAACCCCTGGCCCTCAGCACCATATCTCCACGGCTTGGAAACCCCTCCAGGGATGGGGACTCCACCACTGCCCTGCCCAGCCTGGCACAGCCCTTCCCACCAAGAAATTGTTCCTCGTGTCCAACCTCAACCTCCCCTGGTGCAACTTGAGGCCATTTCCTCTTGTCCTGTCGCTTGTCCCCTGGGAGAAGAGCCCGACCCCACCTGGCTCCAAGCTCCTGTCAGGGAGCTGTTGAGAGCCAGAAGGTCTCCCCTGAGCCTCCTTTTCTCCAGGGTCAGCACCCCCAAGTCCCTCAACCAGATTTGTTCTCTAGACCCTTCCCCAGCTTTGTTGCCCTTCTTTAAACACAAAGACCCGACCGTTGTGCTTTGGAAAGTTACGTGGAAACCAGTGAACCCCATGAGACCTGCACACAATTTGATCCTTCTGATTGTCCCAACAGCCTGGAGCAGCTACCATGACAAGTACATCAACGTGAAGAGGGGTGGACCAGCTGGGATCTCCATGCTGCTGGCAGGATACTGCCTCCTCAGCTATGGCTGGAGCTACCAGCACATCAGTAAGAGTTCCTTCCTGGTGTTTGTCCTGTTTCAGCCAGAAAGGTCTATTTGCCATTCGTGTTACTTCAAGCTCTGAAATTAGTCCTAACTGTGAAGTATTTAAACAATGGCAGAGCTCAGGGAGCATCATTCTGACCTGGCTTAGGCGGGCAGAGGAATTTAGCTAATTAAGGTGTCAGGAACAGTTGCTGCTTTACAGCATCTCCCCAGAAACATGTAAACCCTGCATGAAGCAGAGGGAGGACACGCTCCAACACCAAGGACCCGTTCCCTGGATTTACTCACGGCTGACAAGGGGTTTACTGGGGCTTGTGTAGTTTCCCCAATGGGGAATGTGCTGGGCAAAGCACACCCATGTAGTCCCCGAGCTTCATGCTGTGCTAACACTGTTCTAACACTGTTCTTTCTTGGTTTTCCCCTCATTTTTCTAGAGTGTCATCGCTGGCGTAAATACCACTGAAGAAGCACCCAAGGAACAGTCACAGATACTTGTCTGGGCATCAGAAATGCTGATCACCAGTGTCCCAACAGGGATACCATCAGCAGAGGCCCATTTACCATCAGAGACAGGTTGTTTTTTTTAATCCTTGTGGAGGTTGCTCTTCAGTGACCCTCCTGCAAGCAGAGGGCTGATGCTGCAGGAACAACCTGCGCTCACTGCTCTGTGGTTCAGGCAGTGTTTAGTATTGGAAGAAGAAAGCGTTAGAGCTGCGCCTTGGGGGTCTGCATGCAGCAGAGCTCCTGTAGCCTGCAGAAGCCCAAACCTCTTGCTTTGGGACAGCGGACACTGGACAACTCGTTAATATAGATTAATTAACACATAGTCTGAGCGTTTAGCGGTAGGTGGGTTGTGGCAGAGTGGGCTTTGGCTGGAATTCCCTTTCAGTTAGAGTTGTGCCTGTCTTTTACTTACCCCCTCCCCAGCAGCACTGGTGGGGGGGTCACAACCAACTGGCAGAAGAGTGGTCCCTGCAAAGACCCTTCCACAAAGAGCCCCCAGCCCGGCGCTCGTGGGACTGGCCAGCCTCTGAGGAAAGGGCCTTTGTGAAGGCTCTGAAGCAGCGGCGCTCAGACCACAGCGCCCTATTTCTGGAGGAGGAAAATCCATTGGATTAGCTGTTGTGCCCAAAGGGCAAACCCGTGTCTGCATCAGACAAACGAGGACAGTTAGGAGAGCACTAGTTGTAGCCTGCCGTCACCAGACGTGTCTGGAAGAGGGCTGGTCATGTTACGGGCATGAAGGGTAGAAAAATAAGCCAAGAAAAAAAAAAACACACAACCAAAACCCAACCAACCAAACCTGAACCCTTTATTCAAAGGAACACTGTATCAGAGGTGTTCAGCCAAAAACTCCCTCTTGCCAGCAATAAAAGCCTTTGTGAATTTTCCTTTCCTCCTTGGAATGGTCTGTTCTCCAACACGGTGCTTCTCGCCCCCTTCGCAGGGGATCAGCACGCCCACACCCCCCGCAAGCTGGTCCCAAACCAAAACCCCTCCAACCTGTCATCTCACGGTGGGTGCTGCCCCCGTCCAGCTGCGCAGGAGGGAACCGCTGTGAAGAGGCCGGGTTTGTTGTGTTCAGGAAGCTGTGATTTCTCTGCTGCTTGTGCAAAGAGCTGCGAGAGCCAGCTGAGCAAACCCAACTGGCTTTTCTAGTCCCACCACTGCCCCGGTAGCCATCTGGCTGCTTCCGTGGTGCTTTATGGTGTCCTCCTTCCGTGGTAGGTGCGGGAGCACCCAAGTCACTTCTCCAGCAGCGTTTCCAGGAGAGTCTTCCCACACCAGTGACTTTTCTGTCCACACTGGGTGGACAGGGAGAGATAAACATCAGTTTTGTGCTGGATTAACCCAGCGCTGTGTTACCACACGTTTCCTTTTCACATCATTTCCCAGCAGCTGGGCTGTGTCCCAGCACAGCTCCCACCCACAAGCAGCACCCTGAGACCTCCAGCTGCCCCAGGCCGCTGACCCAGAGGGAAGCTCGCTGCTCTCCAGCGCTGTTCCAAGTGTTTATTACCACAGCAGTCCCTTCGCTCACAGATTATTTCAACCCAAGTACAGGCTCCTTCCCCACCAGTTCATCCCCTGGCTGCCAGGGACAAGGGCACAGGCCCCAGCACCAAGAAACAGCCCAGGGAGAAGATGGACACCCCACATGAAGGAAGCTGTTTGAGCACGCTGGGGGGGTCCCCGTGCCACATGCTGCCCCTCGCCATAGCACTTCACCCTCCCTCCAAGGAGCACCCAGCCCCAAAACCACTCACCTTGGAGCAGATGCCTCATTCAAGCAGGCTCTGAGGGCCCAGGGGCAGCTCCTGGTGTCCCACCGCTGCCCTGCCAGGTTGCTGCCTCATGCTGGTCACTGGTAGAGGGGGCTCCATGGGTGGCATGTCCTCGCATCCTCTCTCCTCACCGGTGGCCAGATCCAGCTGTGCCAGCTGCCAAGGCCAGCCAGCTCCCTGGGGGGGACACGGGGCAGGAGTTGGCAGCTGCAGTCCCACAAGAGCTGGGGCAGGGACAGCTGGTGCATCACCCTGATGGGCAGATGAAAAGGGCTTTGGCCCAAGAGAGGATGGCACAGGACCTCCCCTGCATCACCTGGAACGGATCCGTGCTGCTTGTCATCAGCCCGGCCTTGAGGCTGGAGAGGGACACAGAGGACAGGCAGTTACTCCTGGGACATGGCAAGTAGTACCCCCAGATCCCCCTGTGGCCTCTCAGGGCTGTCCCAGGGCTCAGGCAACTGGTGCAGGTGGATCCCATGGGATTTGGGGCTGTCCCCAGCCCACCCGCTGCAAACCCCCTGGTCACCAGCTCAGCTAGGACACAGGGAGAGACCAGAGGGGTTCAGTTACCTCAGACAAGGACCTAAAGCACCCATATCTTTGACCCAGACACAGCAAGGGCCACGGCCACCTCTGCAGCCTCATGCTGGGGACTGTACCCCCCTGTCCCAAGCCAGCTTCATGCCGAGCTCCCCCCCAGCCTGCCCAGTACGTACTGCATGAATTTGCACTTGGGTCCTTCTGGGCAGAAGCCAACGAGGTAGTTGGCACACATCACCCTCCGCGTGTGCTTGTACTTGCACAGGGGACCTGCCGTGCAGAGGAGAAGTTCCCATTTCTGGGGACAGGGCATCACCCCCTGTCCCACAGGGATTTCGGGAGCCCAGCTTTCCCCAACAGCCCCGTTCCCCTTGGGTTCTATGGGGTCTTTGCTGCCCTCGGCCCAAACACCCACTGGGCACGCAGGTGGTCCCCAGACAACCCGCTCTGCTTCACCCCACATTAGCTTGGTCACCTCAGGGGCAGCAGGAGGGCCAGCAGTGGGGTCCAGACCCCCCATCCCAGTGTGTAGGGAACATGGGCAGCCCCTGCTCAGCCCAGCACCCATCCTGGACACTCACCGTGCCTGCAGAAACCCTGGTTGTACCAGGGACAGCCCATGGTGCTGGCAGTGGCATCGATGTGCAGGAAGGGACAGTCCTTGTTGCTGCACTCACCTGCGGGAGCAAGGGGTTGGACAACTCTCATCCAAGCCAAACACAGCGGGAAGTGCTCAGGGATGGGCTGGATGAGGTGCCCTGGGAGCACCAAGGCTTGGCCTGGGGAGCAGTGGCCCTGGGCAGGTGCCAGGGGCATTTCTTCCTGCAGACAGGAGATGGCATCAGGCACTTGCTCGAGGCCAGACCTGAGGGACATGGGTGCTGGGCTGGGAGAGGCTTCTTGGAGTCCCCAGCCCGGTCCTGCACCTACCAAACTTTGAGTAGAAATAGCACTCGGGCACCTTGGTCACATCGTACTTGTGCAGAAAGTCACACCCATTGCCTCTCTTGCAGAGCCCACGCAGCCAGTGCTTGCACACCATTGTCTTCTCCTCCCTGACGTGCTGGAAGGGACACTGCACACCTGGCCATGGCAGACACCAACCATCACAGCCTGCCCATGCCCCATGGCCCCCCCAGTCCCTCCCAGCTCCTTGGCTTGGGTCATCCCAGCAGGAGCTTCCCAGGATGTGGAGGAGATTTGTAGCACCCACTGGGTGCATGAGGTTTGGTCTCCCAGGCACTGCCAAGGGCTGGTTGTCCTGGGGGTGTTTGAGCCTCCCCAGTGCAGAGGGGGTAGGATTCATCTGAAGGGCCAGGGAACAATGGACTCTGAGCAGCATTAGCATTTTAGGCCAAAACCTGCCAACCACAGGACCATGGAGCAATCTGCCATGGACATGGGCTGGAGAGGTGCCCGTCCAGCTCCCTGGTGTCCCCGGGATCTTGCAGGGTGGGGTTGGTCCCACCCCAGCACTTGCCCCTGGTGCACAGCCCCTCAGTGGAAGAACTTGCAGAGGCCAACCCCCAGCTCTGTGGGGGAAAGCAGGGCAGGGAGAGCTTCACCCACCAGCCCCAGGGCCAGGATCACTATGCCTTGGAGTGCAAGAGCATCTCAGCCCCCCACAAAGCTGTGCCAGATGCATCTCTGAGGGGACAAAGCCTGGAGTCAGCCTGGCCTCCGGAGGGGGCAGGACAAGAAGCACCCAGGCATTGCAGTGGGTGCAGCAAGAGCCAGGAGCACCAGCAAGGAGAACCCCAGCACATCCTACATCTCTCTCACCCTCCAAGGATGCCACAGGATCTTGTCTCCAACTTACTGTCCGTACCCAGGAAGGGCAAGGGCTGAGCTCCTCGCTGCTCCTCTCCATCAGCCTCCAAGTCAAACCTGATCTTCTCCACTCCAGCCACCAGCTGCTGCATCACCCTGCTCAGGCAAGAGGCTCCTCCAGCCCAGCCCGGGCAGGGAGCAGGGCTGCCTGAAGAAAGCAAGGTCTCCCAAGGGAACACCACGCTCTGCAGGTCACTGCAGCCAACCTTGGCCCCAGCAGCACTCAGAAACCCTCCTCCTCCTCCCAGAGTCAGAGCAAAACCAGCCTGGAGTGCTCCTTTTAACAGGAGGAGCTGCCCACATCTGATCCCCATTTGCAGCCGATTGCCCGGTGCTGCAGCCCAGCTGCAGGGAGCTCAGCCCCAGGCCCCATCACAACCCCCATCATCGCACCTCTGACCGACCTCTGCTCCTCCTCCAGCCCCGGCTCTGGGGCAGAGCACCGGCCCATGTGTCCTCGGGAGCATCATCAGGGCATGATGCGCCAGACGTGGCCTGAGTGCTGGAATTAGATGCTCAGACATCAAGGGATGGATCTTGTGTGGGGTTTCGAGTGCTTTGAGCGTTGCCGGGTGCACAGCAGCACCAGCCCCAGCCCTGTTCTCCAGTGCCTGGTGCCCAGCAGGACAGACCCACATCCTGAAGGTCCCAGTCAGGTCACTCCTCACACCCCGATGAGAATCTCCTTCAGTCTCTGTTGCCAGACCAGGGGCTTGCACACATGCCAGGCTGCAGCGGCACGTGCCGGGCACGACCACGGTGCCATGCTGCTTCCCAGGGCCCATCCAGAAACGACCACGCAGCCCCCAGGTTTAACCTACCCCTCGTCCCTCCTCCATCACGCGGCTCCCGCGGCCACATGCATCCCGGCACTCGCCCCGAGCGACGTGGCCTGACACATCGGGGATGGAGACCTGCTCCCATTCTGTCACTAGCTATAAAGGCACTGGACCAGCACCGCCCGCCCGAGCGCTGCCCGCGGGTGCTGCGGCACAGGGTGCTGTGCACCCACCCAGCACCGAGCTGTTGTGCTGGCCGTGTCCCACGCACACGCCGGGTCCCACACCGAGATGCCCACCCTGTGCCATGCAGATGGAGGGGGTTTGGGGAGCTGTGGGTGCAGCCCAGCCAACCTGCCCTCCCCTGCAGCAGGCACTGGCCGGGCACCGCTGGCATCGCAGTGGTGCTGGTGCTACTCCCCGCTAGCCCAGGACCCGTTGTGCTGGCCTTGTGCTTGCTCACGGTGTGCCAGGGCCACCATCCTGTCCCGTCGAGCGGGGCCATGCTTTCTGCACCGTCGGCTCGTGGCAGTGCGGTGCTGCCGAGCGGGAACTTGGAGCCGACAGGCGTCACAAAGATCGCGATTGCCAAGTGATGCTCACAGGCGGCCAGTGCCGGGTCACCCCAGGGCTTCTCCCCTCCCTGTGGCACCTCACGGGGAGCGAGGGGGTCTCAGGAGGGGTTGCAAACCCCAGTGACCTGCCCTGCCCCGCTGCTTTGCATCAGAGCATCCCAAAGAGACAAGAGGAGCCAGATTCCCTCCAGCAGCCTGGTGACTTCCCAGGGAGGGGCAGGGACCAGGACCATCGCGCAGGGGATGTGTGCCCGGGGTGGGTGCAGTGGTCCCGGGACCCTGGCACAGGGCTGGGGGGGCTGCGCTGCAGTGACCGGGGCAGAGGCAGCCCGGTGAGCTCAGAGCCACCAGCTGCAGCTGCTGTTGTTCTCCCCAGCCCGGACAATAGCCCAATGTCCCAGGGCACGGGGCGTTGTGTTGGGCTTGGCGCGCGCACAGGACCCCATTGTGTCCCCACTGTGGCACAGCACTTGGCCATTCCTGCAGGCTTCACCAGGAGAGATCCCTCCAGGAGGACAGGGCCCCTGGTTGGAAGGACCAAATCCTTTCCTCCCCTCCATCGCCGGTGAGAAGACCCTGGCCGGTGCTCCCAGCAGAGCCACACTCTCCATCCGCTCAGGGAAGGGCTCTCCTGGCACTTTGCCCCATCCCATCCCAGCTCCATCAGTGGGGATGGGGATGGGAAGGCAGCCCCGGTGCTGGCAGAGCCCCGCTTACACCAGGGGCTGAGCTGTGGGATGGGAGGGTCCTGCCTCCTTCACCATGCTGGGGGTCACAGCAGCCCCCCGGCGCCAGGAGCACCCACGGCAGGTCCAGCCCGTGGGAGCGGGCACAGCCGGTCCTGCCCCGCCATCACCTTCCCCTCCTCCTTGGCTGGCAGGGAGCAGAGCTGCGGGGAGGAGAGCGGCATCTTGGCAGAGCCGTCCCTTGGCAGGAATTGGCCTGGCCGGAGGGTCCCAGCCCGGAGCCAGATCCGGACAGCGGGAGCTCGGCCGCTTCCTCCCGCCGCAGGCAGCCCCGCGCCACGGGCAGAGAGATCGTGGCCGCTGCAGGTGCCGAAACGCCGGCCAGGGGACTGGCCACCGGGCAGGACACCAGCCAGGAGGTGGAGGCAGCAGGACAGGGTCTGGAGACAGTGGCAGCACAGAGAAAGCTGGTCCCCACTTGTGCAGCAGGGCACAAACACGCGTGTCCTCGCACATCCCATGCCCCAGGAACTCAGGCCACCGCTGTCACTACCAATTCCTTTTATTCTTTGCATTTGTACATACATGGTATAAAACCCTCCTCTTCCACCCGCCTGCACCAGGCCAGCGTCGGCCCCAGGACAGCAGCCGCCCGGCATGCAGGACACCGGAGCTCGTCCTGCCTCACGGGGGGATTCCAGGTGTTCCTCCCACAGGGGACAGACCCACGCTCCCATCAGCATTCCCGGGAGCAACCAGTGCCAGGGGGCATCCCCATGATGCCTGGGCTGTTTGGAGGGTGGGATGGATCCGTCCATCCATCTGTGTGATGGGGAGCAAGCACCCACCACGGCACGGGGCTGGGAGCTCTCGGTCTGTAGAAAGTCTCCAAGAAACCTGGGAAGCTGGAGCCGCCCATGGTCCTGGGCCTCTTCTGAGCTCCAGAGCCAAGTCCTTCCTCATGGGAAAGAAATCTCTCCTCCGTTAAAACCAAAAGTGAGAGTAAAGAAAGTTAAGTACAAATCAGAGCAGTAAAAACCGTACAGCGGGAAAAAAAAAAAAAAAAATATATTACTAAAGGGGCTAAAACTTCAAAGCCTCATCTTGTTTGATCCTATATTGCTTTACATGGGCAGGGAGGAGAAAAGAAAAGAGCTAATACCCAAAGTCCAACAGAAAGAACCAAAATAGAGTCTGCTTTTCCCTCCCGGGATGTGCTGGAGCTCCCCGGGGGCTGAGAGGCGTCGGGGCTGCCCCGGCCCCAGGAGCAGAGCTCTGTCCTGCCGTCGGACAGGGAGAGGGAACGAGCGAGGAGTTGAGTCTTCCCTGGTGCCACCCGCTGCAGCACCGAGGTGTTTGGCCCCGTGTCCAAGCAACCGCAAATGAGAACCAGAGCCCTTGGCTCGGCCGCCCGCCTTTTATACTCTGATCTCGTCGTCGTCTTCGTCGGCGAACGAGAACTCCTTGTCGGGGCGTTTCGGGGGGCCCCCCCGCTGGCTCGGTGGCCCGGGGACAGGGCTGCGCTCCTCCGGTCCCGAGGTGCCGCTGGACACCGAACTGCTGTCCCTGGGGCAGCGGCCGCTGGCACCGTGGGATGGGCTCTGGCTCAGCGGGGCTGTGGCTGCCGGCATCGGGGAGCTGGGCAGGGCGGCATCCGCCTCCTCCTCACGGCTCTCCTCCGCCTCGGGGTCTTCGTCCTGCTCCCACTGCTCCTTATCCATGATGCTCAGGACATCCCCGAGCATGGAGGGCCCCAGGTCGATGTGGAAGGACATGATGGACTCGGCGTGCTTCATGCCTGCCCCGCTCTTGGCCACCACAACGGGCAGCTCCGTGATGTCCCCGAAGTCACGCTCATCCAAGCTGGGGCTCAGCGGCCCGGCGGCCGCCCCGTTCGGGCGCTGCTGCTCTTCGGGGCTCCCGTCCTCGGGAAGCTTCTTGACGGGGCTGGAGGAGAGGCTCTTGGGCAGCTGCCCCGCGCTCCTGTCCACCTCCTTCTCGTTGAGCTGGGGCAGGGAGACGGCGTTCTTCACGAAGAGCGCCGAGTCCCGCAGCGAGCCCAGCATGTCCCGCCGGTCACCTCGCGTCACCGACTGCGAGCGCTTGCTGCTGCGGAAGCGGCGGGAGAGCAGGCTGGGTTTGGAGGCGCCCGGCTCCTCACCCACCTCTGGCCCTGGCTCCCCGGCCTTGCTGGTGAGGAAGGAGGTGTCCCCAAAGGCGTCTCCAGCGCGTCCCACGTGCATGGTGTGGCGGAAGTCCCCCAAGGGCGCGCTGATCATCTCGGCCGTCAGGTCGGCCCGCGAGCGCCGCTTGGAATGGGCAGAGTTGGACACGAGCTGCTTGAGGATCGGCATCGCCGCGGCGGGGAAGGGCTGGCCACGCTGCACTGGGGGGGCCCGAGATGGAGCCGTGCGTCCCACGGAACCGGCCGGTGCTCGCACTTGGTGTTCTGCAGCTGGGCTCCCACCGGTGTCACGGATGGGTCACTCCTAGGGGACAGGAGAGAGAGACACGGTCAGGCTTCGAGGACACGGATGGGCATGGCTCTGCCAACACCAGTCCTCACCCCGCCAGGCTGCAGAATGTGACCCGTGGCCACCAGCCACTCTGCTTCCCCGGGAAGATCCTCCACAATGGCTCCATGTAACCACAACAGCGATGGCTCCATGGGGCACAGGTCCTCAGACACCCCCAAGCTCCCCACACCCCCTAAACGAGCAGATCCCAGACCCCATCCATGAGGCAGGCATGCAGAAAGGGCTGCAAGAGAAAGACCTGGGCATGGGGGAGTTGCAGGACAACCCCCGACCCTGTGCCCCAAAGAGGGCACAAAGAGGGATGCGGGGCACCGTGGGCACCCTCGGTCCCCTCCCCACGCAGCCCCAGCCCACCGGAGCGGGGCACGGCAGCGCTGGAGCCTCTGGGAGCTGCACGCCGAGAAGATGCCTGGGATTTTTTTTTTTTTAATTGGAAGAAAGCAGGGAGGAGCAGACGCCAGGAGGAATTGGAAACAGACGGCAGGAAGTGTGCGAGGAGGGCGTAGAGCCCCCGGGAGGCACCGCGGGCCAAGCGGCGGGACAGGGGGAGCCAGGATGGGGAACGGGGATGGGGGGGCACCCCATGGGTACCCCTTCTCACTTGGCAGGATGGGGATGTGGGGATGCAGCCTTGCTGCTGCCCTTGAGCACCCCAAAGCCCTCCATGCTGCTCCTCGCTACCCCTCGGCACTGTGCCTATGCGTGGCCATGGCCATGCCCACCTTGTACGGTCACTGCTGTGACTCAGAGGTGGCAGCCGGTGGCAGGGATGACAGAGCCCTGGCTGACGGGGACATGGAGAGGCACGTTCCTCCTTCCCATGGCCACCTTGGTGCCGCCAGCCAGCCCAGTGCCCATGGCCATGCAGGAGGGGATGAGGACAGTGACCACGTCACCTCATCCCATGCTTCTCCTGGCGCCAGGCAGCCCCAGGTGGTCCCGGGAGAGGTTGTTGGGGAGGAAAGGCTCATGGCCGCCTGTTTCCTCCCTTCGGGCACCGCCAGCGACACCATGGCCCCGTGACACGCACGGGGAAGGGACCGACGTCTCTCTCTGAGCGAATCTCAGGGTGGGAGCCGTGTCCCCATTGTTGCCCACCCAGCCCCAGGGTGCAGCCGAATGGCTCTGCAGGGTCAGCTGGAAGCGAGCTCTGGCACCACAGCCCACGGGCAGCAATGGCAGCACCGTCCTGACACAACCCAGTCCTTTACCTGCTCAGTCGGACGCTGCGCAGAGCGGCAGTGCCTGCCCCACAGCTCCCAGCACGGCCAGGGGAGGGCTCCTGCCCCTCATCACTTCCCAAACCTGCCCTGCGATGTCCGCCCGTCCCCGGACACGGCCTCAGGCAGGCTATGGCCAGGCCAGCCCTGCGCAGGCAGGAGGACTCTGACCCCACGCGAGTGCAAAGTCCTGGTGCCCAGCCCTCCTGCGCACAGCTCCCATCTGGGGCCGGCCAGGATGGGCATGTCCTGTGGCCCAACTTTGGCGACACATGGCCACGCTCCCCATCCATCCCCGTGCAGGATCCCACCACCCCATGGAGCCAGCAGCCTGAGCCCCTGAGGATGCAATGGCACATGGAGGGGTCCAGCCGGAGGAACCCCCACTTTATCCCCAGCAGCTGGGGGAAGAGCCAGAGCAGCCGTGCCGCCTTCTCCACACCCTCAAACCAGGAGCCAGGTGGATTCCTTCCACCCCTCGCCCCATCCGAAGGCAGACGAGCAGCTTGCCAGAGCCCCGCTGCCCTCGCCCGGCTCTCACGCACGGCCAGCTGAGCGCGTGTGCACGGCACAGACCTTTTCCCCTTGCAAGGTCTCCTCTCCGGCCGGCATTCCTCCAGCCTTTGGTTTTACATAAAACAAACACTCCCGGCGCGCTCCCCAGCTGGGCCAGGCAACCGTGCCGCTGATTTAGGCCATCTGGGGACTGTCCCTCCCTTGTATTTAGATTTCGGGGCCAAGTTCAGCATTTGCGAGATACTTTGCAAGCCTCGGCGAAGGGGCCACCGGGAGGTTGGAGCGTTACCGGCACGCCGTGGCAGCCTCCCCGGCCAGCAGCTCTCTGTCACCATCACAGCCTCCCGACGAGCCGCCGCGTCCCCACTCGACGCTTCTGCCCGCGAAGCTTGTTCGGGGCAGCCAAAATCTCCCCCATCCCTTGATGCTCCACTCCCAGGTCGCCCCAAGAGATGATGGTGGTGTGGTGGGAGGTGATGGTGGTGTGGTGGGATGCTGCTGCCCACACAGCCCGGTTGCCAGCCCTGTCCTGCCCGGGGGACGCGGGACACAAAGCCCTTTTCTCCTCCTCTCGCTTAGGGAGAGGAGAGTGGATCCTGTGACATTCCCACCGCCGGCACTTTCACAAAGCAAACCAGGCCAGGGCGGCTTTGCCATCGCCGCCTCTCCAGCTACCTGCCAGGGAGAGCTGCTCTGTAACCCGAGAGACTTTGCAGGCAGGCTGGCAGCGCTGCCCGTCCTGGGGCAGCGAGCCCAGAGCATGGCCAAGTCCCAGCAGGGCTTCGGGGAAAGGGGAGGGGACGGCACCTGCAAGCGAGCGATGAGGACATGAGGGATAAAGTGTCCTGATGGACCATGTGCTGCTTCCCACCTGCCCTCTCAGCCCTTTGGGACCGTGATCCTCAGGTCTCTGGGGCCATGATTTCCCTGTGGCTGTTTGCAGATCTGAAGGGTCCTGCAGCCAGCGTGGGAGGTGGGAGAGCCCCGGCTGGGTGCTGGGCAGGCAGCGAGGACCGCATGCCCTGATGGTGCAGGCTTCCCACAAGACCCTCCCCATCCTCCCCATCTCATCCTGCTCAGCATCGGAGACCCGCGGGGACCAGAGGCACAAGTGGCTCACAAAAAAGAGGCCAGTGAATGGGTTCACAGGGGGAAAGGCCGAGTCCAGCCACACTCCTGCGCATCCTGCCCCCAGCTCGTCCCGCTCCCGGGCTGGGAGAGCCAGACCTGCAGAGGAAGAAGGCATCCCGGCCGGCCTGGCCGGCTCCAAACAAGCCTCCCCGGCTTTGCCCTGCAGAGCACCCCAGGCAGCACCCTCCAGCCCAGAGATCAGAGGATGCTCTCCCCACCCTGCCGGCTGCTGGGGCAGGGGCTGTGCTGGACCGGTTGAGCCCCCGCCTCACCGCCCGGGGCCAGGGAGAACCCTGACATGGGACAGGGAGGACATGCCGGCTGCTCAGCCCCACTTTTTGGTGAGCTGTCCCTCGGGGATCCGGCTCAGGCGGCCCTTTGATGTTGCTGCCTGGCAGACAGTTGCCGGAGACAGGGCACGGATCACACCCTGCCATCGCCAGCCCCAGGAGGGGACCAGCCCGTTGTCACACCCTTGCGTCGGGCTCCCCAGCGAGTCTTCCCAAGGCCCGGGGGTAGACGGTCCTGTTAGTGCGGGCAGCCCAGGCGCCCCGGTGACCGCCTCCTCCTCCTGGGTGCTGGTGACAGGTCTGGTCCTGTCCCTGGCACCGGGATGCCGCGGCAGTTGAGCCGTGGGATGCACGGAGCAGCCTGGAAGTGGAAAGGCAGCCGGCAGCCAGCGCCAGAGCCATGGCCATCGAGACGGCTCAGCTGGGCGGGAGGCGAAGCTCGGCTCTCACCAGGGCCATCGGGACACCGATCAACGCCAAGATGGGGAACTCATCGCCCCGGCACACGGGTGCCAAAAGCAGAGCAGTGCTCCCCGAGGGACTGCCGGCAACCGGGAGCTAGCCAGAGTTCAGCGAGGAACTTTTGGCAGGACACGCCAGAACACGCACAGGACCATAAATCCTCCTGCTACAGGGCCGCGAACCAGCCCACGGCTCTCCAGGGCGAGGAGGGGACGTTTCCGAGGGGAAAGGTTATCTCCTTGCTGTCCCCAGCTCCATCTCTCACAGCAACAACAGGGTCTGGCTAGGGTCCGACAGGATACTGGGTCTAAACAGGCCTCCCGACCTCTGCCAGGCTCCAGATTCCTGCGGTTTCGCTGGGGTGGACGGGAAGTAAACAGGCAGGCTTCCCACGGCTTGGCCACGACACCCTACCTGCCGGTGGGGCCCAGCACCCCGCAGCCGGCCGCCTTGGGGGGCCCAGGACCGCGGCCGCTGTTTGTGCTCATGACAAAACCCCAGGAACAAAGGGAGAGACCGCCATGGTCAGCACAACGCCGCGGGCACCGGCCTGGGGCTGCCAAGGGAGCCCCAGCACCGGCTCAGCCCATGGCCCCGCGTTGGGCGGCCGGTGATGGCCACTCAGCCCAACCTTGTGCTTCCCCCCCAAGACCCAAACCTGCTGAACCTCCTCCGGGCTGGATTCACTCCATGGTCTCCGAGGAAGCTGTGTCCAAAACAGACTCGTTTACTGTGTGCCCAACGAGGGCGAAAGCCCCGTCGTGTAGAGACCCGCGCTGCCTTCGCCACCTCGCTCCGTGCCTCAGTTTCCCCCCCC
>VZZY01024315.1:314867-364952 GCA_013400335.1 Eurystomus gularis
AGGGTGAGCATGGGGTGGGTGGCATCACTCCCCCAGCCCCTAAAACAGGGCGAGCTTTCCCAGTGCTGGCTTGGGGATGCTGGCGAGCACACCCCAAAAGACTTTAGGAGCTGCAGCACTGCTGGGGGGTTTCTGCCTCTTGCTAAAGCAAAACAAAACCTCATACAAAAGGGTCGTGGGGTCCCCCCCAGGCCGTGATGCCCTCCCCGGGCTGGCGGGAGGGTGTTTTTGGGCAGCTCAGCCTCCCCGCTGGCAGTAATTGGATTCAGCTTCCCCTGGCTGCGCACAAAGGGCCCATTGAGGGCGGTGGGGAAGCTGCTCCGCGCCAGCACCAGCTCCCGCCGCTCTTCACAGCTCCTCAAAAGCCACTCGAGCCCCGCTCGGGCAAGAGGGAGCAGAGCCGGCATCTGCTGCGCCAAGGCAAAAGAAACAGCCGGTGGAGGCAGCGACCGGGGGGGGCCCCCAGGGCTGCTCCCCCTCCTGCCCAGGGACAGCCACGGGGACCCCCAGGACCTTCCCCTGGGATTCAGCCCCATCGTTTCAGATCCACCCAGCATCCATCCTGGGGGTGATGGTCTCAGGGCCCCCCCCAGAGCTGCCTGCCCTGGGAGCTGCCCTCGGCCATGCTCCTGCCCGGCCACAGCTGCCCATTTCTCCGGGAGGAGACAAAGGTGCCATTTTGCAGGGTTGGCAGAGCTGCAACCGTTGCCACCAGCGACCGGGCAGCGGGACAGTCCCCAAGCCTGCTGCCCTTCTGTCTCCCGTCCCCAGCAGTGCTGGGGGTCCCCCGTGGTGCCACATCCCCAGCACACGGGCCAGGGGCTGTGCCAGCTTTGCTCTGGCTCCGTGCCACGAAGCTGCGGGGGATGCTGCTCCCCAAAAAGCAGGATGGGGCAGGAGAGCGGGACCAGCATTGCTTTTCCCAAATGTGGATCTGCATCACGGTGGGCAGAAAGCGAGGCTGATGCTCAGGGAGGGCTCCCAGCACCATCGATCCTGCCCTTGTGCCCCCCTGCCCAGGTGCCCATCCACACGTGCAGCCCCGGGTGGTCACCTGAGAGTCGGAGACCTCGGAGGGCTTCTCCGTCAGGCTGCTGCTCTCGGCGGGGATCAGGTCGTTGTACTTGGTTACATCCTCGTCCGAGTAGTGGAGGCTGCCGGGACTGGGCCGTGGTGGGGACCTCAGGGAGAGGTGGGTACTCAGCACAGGTCCCCCATGGGGGCTGTGCCGTGTGAGGAGGAACCCAGCCAAGCGCCGAGCTGTGCCGAGACCCCCCAGGGATCCTGCCCATGCTCCACGAGCTCGCAGGGATTCCTAGTTTTTCAGGCTCCATGAGTTCACAGGGATTCCCAGTTTTTCAGGCTGTTCAGCATCCCAGCACATCAGGGCTGGTGCAGTGGCTGCAGCCCATGGCAGAGGGGACACTGGGCAGAACAGGGTCACCCCCCTGGGGTGCCAGCCCTCCCCAGCCCTGTGCCCATCCCATGATGGAGGAATGGGTGCAATGACTGAAAAAAACTGCCTCCTGCCCGGGGAGGGGGCTGTGGCAGGGTGTCCCTACCTGGTGTAGATGCCGTTCTTCCTGCAGAAGGAGTTCTTGACAGAGAGGCGCCGGTTGTTGAGCTCCAGGGCGGGGAAGCTGCCCTCATCCAGGCTCACCATCTCGCCATGGCTCAGGGCAGTCGCCTTGGAGCCGTTCCCTGCGGGATGGGATGCTCAGCCTCCCCCAAGACCCTTCCTGGGCAGGGTGCAGCCCAGACCCGGCACATGGGGGCCAGGAAATGGTGCGGGGAGGATCGTGCCAGGTCCAGTGTTGTGGACATCAAAGCCTGAGGATGCCAGCGACGTGCCAGTCCCCGCACCCAGTGCCGCTGGTGGTGCTGAGCCTGCCTGCCTTGGCTTGCACCCTGACCTGCCCCATCGCCCCGGCTCCCAGCTCGGCAGCTCTGTTTGCTTAACGAGGAGATCTGGATTTTCCCCACAATTTGAGCCCTTGATACAGCTAAGAAAACAGAGCTGTGTTTGACTAATCCCCATGACCTCTGCTGAGCCCCCAGGCTGCCCTGCCTCCGCAGCCCACAGCGAGACAAGTCATTTATTTAATCTATAGCTCCCAGCACTCTCCAGAAAGCTCACGGCATCTTTAAGGGGTGTCACCAGGTCTCTGGAGGAGCCATGCCCCAAGGCTGGCTCCCACCACCTCGCTCAGACCCCAGAGGCAGGCAGGGGGCCCTGGAGAGGCTCCGATGGGTCCAGGGCTCTGCAACCCCTGGCTGGCACCCCAGAAGGTCCCATCACCACCCATTGCACCCCCAGCACTCACCTGAGTCTGACTTCTTGGCGTACTTCTTGCTCTGCCCACGGATGATGAGCACAAAGACAAGCAGGAGGATGAAGATGAGTCCTACCAGGGCGATGACCACCAGGAACCACCACTCCTCGTAGAACGGGTTGGCTTTCTGGGCTGAGGCACAGCAGGGAGGATCAGAGAGGAATGGGCAGGGGGGGCAAACCAGTATGGATGGGGAGACCCCGCTGCAGGGTCTTGGGGAGCTTTGTGAGACCTGGATTGACGCAAGGGAGAGGGTTAAAGCGGAGAGCAGGAGGCTTTGCAAGGGAGATGCTGCTGGCAGTGGGATCTGGGGCTCTGTAGGAGCCAGGCGGAGCCAGGGAGATGGGTTTCAGCATTGGCCGTGGGAACAGAGCAATAGTGGGACTCTCCCTTCAGCACAGGGGTGACAGCATCCGCCAGGGACACCCGCATGCTGTCCCCACCAGCTACCTGACACGGAGGGAGAAGGCGTGCTGGGGGTCCCGTAGCCATAGTCATTCACAGCGATCACACGGAAGTCGTAGCTGACCCCCTGCTTGAGAATGTCCATGCTGAAGGTGTAGGAGGTCACCTCCTTGGGGATGTCTTTGATGAGGATGTCCCAGAGCCCCTCATCTGGAAGAGAGAAGGGACCTGGGAGGGTGGGGACTGGCTTTTCAGGACTCCCTAGGGCAAGAGGCTGGTCTTGATCCAGGAGCGTGCGCCCTCCCTGTCTGCCCGGCCCTGGCAGCTCATTTGCTGTAGCATCATTAAAAACCCATAGTGATGATCGATCACCGGCCCTGCTCACAGATGAGGCCAAAGCAGCTCCTTGGGGACCTGCTCCCACCGCAGCCCCAGAGCACCTCTGGCAGCCCCACAGGCTCTCGGGGCGAGGGGTTTCCCTCTTGGGTGCTGCTCTCCATGTAGGGAGCAGAACTGACCCCCGTTAGCAATCGATTTGGTCATCAGAGCTGCGGTCTCTGAGGCAGGGAGAAATCATTAACGTGGGGCTGCAGGAGAGAGCGTGGCCGTGTCCGCTGGCTCTGTGCTGCGGGGATGGGGAGTCCTGCTGCCTGCCCTGCCTGCCCTGCCTGCCCCGGAGCAGAGCCTCCCATTTTGGTATAGCCTTGGCACCCCTCAAACCCTCTCGCCTGGCTGGGAGAGCATCAGGATCTGGTCAGCAAACTGGTCTAGTGGGAGGTGTCCCTGCCATGGCAGGGGGTTGGAACTAGATGATCTCTGAGGTCCCTTTGAACCCAAACCATTCTATGATTGTATGATTCTGTGATCTCCATCCCCACAAAAGCAGCAGCATCGGCCGGTACTGCTCCGCAGCTCACCAGCCCCTTTCCACCACCCTCAGTCAGTGCCTGCTTGGCATCGTGGTCCTTGTGGACCAACATGTGGCCAACACACCAGAAACCCAGGTGCTGATCCCCAGCCCAGCCTGCTGGGTAGCCTGGGAGTGGTCAGCACTCCTTGCCTCAGTTTCTCTTTCTCCAAGGCACCCCAAGGTGGGGATGGAAAGCAGAGAGGAGCTGCGGTACCTGAAGGACGAGCTTCGATGACGTATCTGGTGATGGGTCCTTGGCCAGGGTCCCCACTTGACCAGTGGATGGTGATAGCCGAGCCGTAGCGGGAGATGAAGGGCTCACCGGGGGGGCCAGGGGCACCTGGGGACCCAGAGCAGAGCTGGAGGATGGTACAAACTGGCACTTGGCCATGCCAGCCCTGGTGGCACTTGGGGAACTGTCCCCACCACATCTCCCTCACCCCAGCTCAGCATCCCCTGTGTCCCCACCGCTCACCTTCCCCAGGCCCCGTGGTGATGTTTGCCTCAACATCTGGCCCGTAGGCGAAGGTTTTGGCCCGGATCCGGAACCGGTATGTCACACCCTCAGCCAGGTCCTTCACCTTCATCCACAGCGGGCTGTTCCCCTTCACATCCACCGTCACGATCTTACTGACGCCTGCAGGGACGGAGGCTGAGCTGGGTCTATCCCGGAGCCCTCCCAGCTCCTCCCAACCTCTCCAGTCTCCCACTGGTGCCCCCACTGTGCCCTCACCATCCACGGGCATGCAGGGCTCGTAGACCAGCCGGTAGCCCTCGAGGACACCATTGGGCAGTGGTGGTGGCTCCCAGGACACATTCACCGACGTGGTGGTCAGCTCGCTGAACCGGATGGAGCCAGGGGCACTGGGGGCTGCGAGGGAGCCGGGTGGCCGGGGTCAGCTCGGTGCTCCCAGGGGACACCCCCAGCACCGAGCCAGCCCCTCTCCCTGTCTCCACCCTAACAAGGCTGGGGCACTTGTCATCACCACCCTGCACCCCCCTGGTGCCATCTCCCCGTACCCACATCCTCACTGGGTCACTGCACACAGGAGGGGGAATGAGTCTCCTTCTCCTTGTCTTTTCTTCTGAGACCTTCATCATTCTCAAGTCTCAGCCAAGACCTTCATCTCCAAGTGCCCCCAACCCACAAACCCCCTGTGGTGAGCCCAGGGCTGGTCTCTGCTCAGGACTGCAGGAGCTGGGGTGCAGCTGGAATGAAGGGGCATCACCCAGGGATTTCACTGGAGTTGGACTCATGGAGACACCCCCCCACAGAGCCCAAGGGCAGGAGGGTCTGGATGTGACCATGCTCAGCAAAGGGCTGGGGGCAGCCGTGCCACGGGCCCCACCTGCCTCCTGCGTCCGCCCCTTGACGGGGGGGCTGCGGGGTCCGTCTCCTGCGGCGTTGAAGGCAGCAACACTGACCCAGTACGAGGTGTACCCCGTCAGGTTCTTCAGCTTCACCCCGTTCTCAGGCAGGAAAAGCGTCTTCACCCGCACGCTCTCGTTCTGGCGCTGAGCCTCCCAGAAGTGGATCTGCAGGAGGAGGAGGCATGGAGACCTGGGTGATGGATGGATCCAGCCCGTCTCACCTTCCCTACACCCTTTCCTGTGCCCAAATACCCCATGGAGTCCTGTGCAGGCTCCTAAGCCCCTGTCCCAAAGTGGCTGGGGGCTCTGAGTGTGCCAGAGGGAAAGGAACAGCCTCTCCTCCAGGATGGCTCCAGGCTGGGCTGGGCATCAGACATGACCCTGCTGGCACTGGCTTAGAGCCTGGCCTTGCTGCACTGCAGCCCAAGCACGCTGAGATCACCTCTGAGCTGTGCCTAAATCTCAAAGGGTGGGGCTGAACAGGAGGAATTGCCATGGATGTGGCCAAGGAGGTGCTAGAGCACAGGGCTGGGCAGGCTGGCTGCACCCTGACAGCATCCCCGGCTGCATCCCGGCAGCATCGCTGGCTGCACCCTGGCAGCATCCCCAGCATCATCTCCAGCTGCATCCCGGGTTACATCCCGGCAGCATCCGAGGACCGCCTGCGCCACCTGCCGCCCTCCGGCCGCTCAGCACCGGGATGGGATCCCGGGCATCTCCCCGGGACATCCAGCATCTCTCTGGTATCTCCTAGATTCCCTTTCCCAGTGGCATTCACAGCATCTCCCAGAGCACCCAGCATCTCCCCGGATCCAACACCACACCCCACATCTCCCATGAGAGCTCCGCACCCTCAACACCCAGCATCTCCCCAGGGCACCCTGTGCCCTGTCAGGAACCCAGCACCTTCCCAGGGCACCCAGTGTCCCAGAGCACCCACCCAGGTGACAGGGTTCGGTACCTTGTAGCCCTGGATGTCCCCGTTCTGGCTCTCGGTGGGTGGCGGTTCCCAGGTGACATCCAGCTGGGTGGCTGTGGCCGCCTGCACGGCCACGTTCTGTGGCGCGCCGGTGGGCACTGTGCCGAGGGGGGACAGCGTCACAGCCCTGCCAGGACCAGGACAGGGGAAAGCCCCCCCCGGGCGTGGGGGATGCACTGCCTTGTCTTGGCATGATCATGGGGTACCAGGGTGCTGGAACCCCCTCCCCGTGCCTCCCAGCCATGGGCAGCCCCCCCACAAGGCAAGGCTGGCACAGACTCACCCGCTTCACCCACAAAGACCTCCTGGGGGGGGCTGGGTGGTCCCTCGCCCACCGCGTTGTACACGCTCATGCGGATCTCGTAGCGCCGGTGCTTGCTCAGGTCTGCAAGGGGGGAAAAAAGGGGAGAAGGGGTGAGCGAGACCCTCCCTGTGGCCCGTGGTGGGGGGGTCCTGGGGGAGACCCTGGGGAGCTCCCCAAGGAGCACCAGGAGCGGAGAGGCAGAGGTGTCCCCTGGGCACGCGGATCACCCCATGGCATAGACAGGTGGAGGGGAGGGACACACAGGGGGTGGCAGCGGGGAGGACACGCACAGGGAGGGGCAGGGGCAGCGGTGACTTACTGTCCAGCTCGTACTGGGTGAGGGAGACCTCGCTGAGGTTGTGCACGGCGTAGACAGCTGGGCGGCACGGGGCAGGGAGAGCAGGCAGCTGGTTAGTCCTACACGTGGCACGGGTGGGCTCCCGCCTCTGAGCGCCCACCCCAGCACGGCCACCCACCCCAGGGTGGGGCCAAGTGTCCCCTGCAAGGGCCCTGTCCCCCCAGGCGTCACAGCACCAAGGAGCCTTTCCACCCTGCCAGCCCATCCCTTGAAGGACAGGAGCTGGGCGTGGGCATCGGGGTCTCCACGGGGATCTGACCATGGCTGAGAGCAGTGAACGGGGCAAGGTCCAGTCTGGGGCTCTGCCCTCGTCACTCGTGTCCCTGCTGCCTCCAGAGTGGATATGACCACGTTCCCTTTGGGGTCTGAGGACATCCGCACACCCAGACACACACAGCGGCACGTCACACAGACACCCATGTTAGGTGTGGACACGTGGACACCCACGCTGCAGGGACACAGGGGCTGAGCACCGCAGGACTGAGCCAGCACCATCACAGGCAAGCGTGTTGAGGACCATGGACGTGGGGGCACAAGGGGGCTGGTGACAGCTCCACAGGGACTCCAGCCTGATGCTCACAGCTCCAGGCTGGTACCCAGGAGAGGCCGTGGAGCGCAGGATGCTGCCCTGCCCTGTCCCCCACCCACTGCTGCTGGGTCCCCCGCCCCAGCCACGCGTCCCCACGAGCACTCACGGGTGAGCTCGGCCCACGTGGAGCCGGGGCTGCCGGTGCCGCGCAGGGCGAAGCCGCGCAGGCTGTCGTACACCAGCTCGCGGTAGCGGAGGCGGAAGCCCAGCAGGATCCCGTTGATCTTGTCCTCAGCCGGGGGCTGCGCAGGGAGGACAGTGAGGGGCTGCTCTGACCCGGTGCTGTCCCCAGGGCCACCTCGGGTGGGTGGCTGGTCCTGTGACACCCCGCAAGGTAGAGGGGACAGTACCTGCCAGCGGATGAGCACTGACGTGGTGGTGTGCGGGGTGACGGAGAGGATAGTGGGGGCTTCCTCAGGAGCTGCAAGGGAGAGAGAGAGGTGGTGAGGTGCTGGAGATGCCCTGGGCACGGAGGGATGCCCAGGGAGGGTGGCACCGCCTCTGCATGCCCCACGAGCTGCAGCCCACACTGACCCGCTTGCAGGGTGGTGAGTGACTCTGACTCCTCGCTGTACTCGCTGTCCCCGATGTCGTTGGTCGCCTTCACACGGAACTTGTAGGAGGTGAAGGGCTTCAGCCTGGACGGAAGCAGAGCAAGCGGGTGATGACCCCGTCAGTCACCCTCCCTCCCGCAGGGCACGCTGGCTGGTGCTTCCCAGCACTGCTGCCATCTCTTGCTGCCAGATGGCAGAGAGGAACCTCATGAAGTTCACCAAGGTCCTGCCCCTGGGAAGAAATAACCCCACAGAACAGTACAGGTGACGGATGACCTGCTGGGAAGCAGCTCCATGGAGAAGGACCAGGGAGTGCTGGGGGACAACAAGTTGCCCAGGAGCCAGCAATGGGCCCTCATGGCCAAAAAGGTCAATGGACTTCTGGGGTACATTAAAGAGAGTGTGGCCAGCAGGTTGAGGGAGGTTCTCCTCCCTCTCTACTCTGCCCGGGTGAGGCCACATCTGGAGGACTGGGTCCAGTTCTGGGATCCCCAGGTCCAGAGAGACAAGGAACTACTGGAGAGAGTCCAGTGAAGGGCTACAAAGATGCTGGGGGGACTGGAGCAGCTCTGTGCCCAGGAAAGGCTGAGAGCCCTGGGGCTGCTGAGCTGGAGAAGAGAAGACTCAGAGGGGATCTGATCAATGCTGATCAAAAACTAAAGGGTGGGGGCAAGAGGATGGGGCCAGACTCTTGTCAGTGGTGCCCAGTGACAGGACAAGGGGCAACGAGCACCAAGTGGAACCCAGGAGGTTCCATGGGAGCAGGAGGAGCAACTTGTTTGGTGTGAGGGTGTGGGAGCCTGGCCCAGGCTGCCCAGAGAGGTTGTGGAGTCTCCTTCTCTGGAGAGATTCCAAAGGCGCCTGGACACGATCCTGGGCCCCCTGCTCTGGGTGAGCTGCTGGAGCAGGGGGTTGGATGAGATGATCTCCAGAGGTCCCTCCAACCCCACCATGCTGGGATTCAGTGACTGAAACAGCCCAAAGCAGAGCCTATCATCTCCCCATCTCGCCATGTCTCAGCCAAGGGCCAGCCCACAGCTCACCTGTCCACCACGAAGGCGGTGACGTTGTGGCTGACGGAGGCAGAGTGCAGGGCCCACTGGCCATCGGGCAGCTCGCGGCTCTGCACCGTGTAGTAGCGGACGGGGGAGAGCCCGTCGCTGCCCGGCTCCCAGGAGAGCAGCACGCTGCGGGCTCGCACCTCCTCCTGCTGCGCCAGCGGCTTCCCGGGGGGCTGCGGGCGGTCTGGGGGAGGCGAGGGGCTGGGAGCACCATGGGGACACCATGGGCACGCACGGCCCCCCGCCACGGGCCATGGACCCCCCACCATTACCTCTCTTCTCGGTGGTCACCACGAGGGCTTCGGCCGCCTCGCCCCAGCCCTTGCGGGTCTGTGCCGCAATGCGGAAGAGGTAGGTGGCCTCGGGCTGGAGGCCGGTGGCTGTGTACTGACGGGCGCTGGGCTCCAGGATCTCCACGGTGGCCGCGTTGGCCGCGGTGGTGTTGAGGCAGTGGGTGACCTGGTATGCTGTGGGGAAGGGAGTGGCGTGGTAAGGCTGGTGGAGGGGATGCCATCCTGGTCCCCCTTCTCCGTCCCTGGCCCACGTGGGGCCACCAACGAGGGGCTTTTGGCTCCTGGCACAGAAGAACTCACACACAGAGTTCACACCAGCGACCCAGCAGAGCCTGCTGAGGTGGGGAACCCTGGGGGTAACAGGCTCTGAGATGCTCAGAGGACCTCAGGGAGCTGGTCTCTGCCCTGCCATGTTGATCCCTGCTCCCATGGGACCTCTGCACCTTTCTGCAGGGCATCCTGGTGTGGCACAACCAGCTCCCCACCTACCCAGGATGATGCCGTTGGGTGCCGCGGGCGGCTGCCAGATGAGCCGCACTGAGGTGGTCCTCACTTCAGGGAAGAGGATCCCCACGGGCGGCCCGGGCACTGGAGGGGGGAGAAATGAGGTTCACTGGGGAGTGCACAAGTGCGTGAGAAGTGCCAGTTCCCATCCCCTGGGAATGGGAGCCCTGGGTGGCCTCATCAGTGGGGAGAGGGATCACCTCAGGGAACAGGGATGGGATGAGAAGGGATGGGATGGGAAGGCGTTAGGCACCCAGGGGACCCCCCAGCCCATTCGGATCTCTCTGCCCATCCAGGTGCCGTTACCCACCATCATCCAGCGTCCGCTCGAGGACGGGGGGCCGGCTGGGCACGCCGTCGCCCATCCTGGTGAAGGCCAGCACACGGATCTCGTAGAGCGTGTATTTGCCCAGCCCGGTCAGCTGGGCGCTGTGGGTGGCATTGCCCTCTGCCAGCCAGAACTGGGCACGTGTGTCCGAGCCCTTCTCCTTGTACATCACCTGCAACAGACCCCGTGTGACACGGCTGGGCAGGGCCAAAGCTCCCGGCACCCCCCTGGACCCACTCCAGGATGGGGCAGCCTGGCAAAGCCTGTCACAGATGGGCACCATCTCCTGGAGGTGGCACAGGCGGGCAGTCCTCAGGGTGACTCCCCCCAGGGAAAGGCACGGGAGGCTGGCAGGGTGTGGGCAGGGCTGCAGGCGGGCAGACCCACAGCACCGGGCTGGGGTAGGAGCTCACCTTGTAGCCCAGGATGAGGCCATTGCGGTCTGCCTCGGGGATGTCGCTCCATCGGACCAACATGCTGCTGGAGGTGGTGGCCAGCACTGACACGTTGCTGGGGCCTGAGGAGGGCACTGGGGGAAGGGTGAGAGTGGGGGTCAGCGGCCAAATCCTGTCAGGGTGGGTGCCCGGCGCTGCGGGGTGGGCAGAGGTACCTGACTCCCGGGTGCGTCCCACCACCGAGTGGCTCCAGGGCCCCGAGCCAATGGCGTTGAAGGCTTGGACCTGCACCCGGTACTCGGTCCACTCCTCTAGGTCCTCGATGGTGAACTCCCGCTCCACGCGGTCATGGATGATGTGCGCTGCCGGCTGTCCTCGCCCGTCCGAGCGCACATACCGGATCTTGTAGCCCACCGAGTCAGGGTTCCCGTTGTATTCCTGCTCCAGGAGGGGCTGGCCCCAGAGATGGGCACCATGAGCTCCCACAGCCACCCCAGCTCCATCCCCCCTCAGCTCCCCACCCATCCGCCTGCCCCCATGAGCCCTGTGCCCATGGGCACAGACCACCCATGAGCCACAGTCCCCCCCTCACCATCCAGCGCAGCCACAGGCTGGTCTCGCTGGCCGTCCTCAGGGTGACGTTGGCTGGTGCCATGTCTGGGGGGGCCTGCAGGGTCTGGATCCTCCGGGAGGGCAGGCTGGGGGGGCTGGTGCCCACGATGTTCACCTGCCGCATGCGGAAACTGAGAGAGGAGAGCGGGGGTCATGGCGGGGGGTGAGGGGGCTCTGGTCCCCCAGGGAGGACATCATGGCATGGTCCTGTGGCCACTCGCCTGTAGTAGGTGTAGGGCTTCAGGTTGGGCACCTCCATGGAGCGGGCATCGGGCTCGTTAGCCAGCTGATGGACGAGCCCCCACTCTTCGGCCTCACCGCTCTGGTCCATCTGCAGGATAGGAGTGGAGTGAGCTGCCCCCCACATCCCCTCGCCCCCCACCCCTCGCCACCCCATACCTGCGCCTCCACCTGCCAGCGCGAGATGGAGGTTTTGCCATCATAGCCTGGGCGAAACTGGAGGGTGACGGAGCGGGGCCCGATGTTGGAGATACCCAGGTTGGTGGGGGCACCAGGGAGCTCTGCGGGGAGAGGGCAGGGTGGGTGGCGCTGGCTGCTCCCCCCCAGCACCGCCTGCAGCTCACCAGCACTCCCCCAGCACCGCGCTCACCTGGAGGCACCCCCGAGGAGATGGTGGAGGAGGAGACCTGGCCCTGGCCCTTGGAGGTCATGGCAGCCACCTCGATGGTGTAGGTGGTGAGGGCAGTGAGGCCGGTGACGCGGTACTCCAGGGTAACATTGGGCAGGTAATGGGTCACCCGCGTGTTGGTGCGGTTGTACTCCTCCCAGGAGATCCGGTAGCCTGAAACGTGCCCCATCACCCCATCATCGCCCACCCTGAGGAGCTGGGTGGGCCCAGGGGAAGGTGCTGTGGGGTGGGAAGGGCACCAGAGAGAGATGCTGCAGTAGGAGATGCTGCGAGGTGGGAAAGGGACCAGGAGAAGATGCTGCAGGGTGGTAAGGAGATCATGGAGAGATGCTATAGGGTGGGAGATGCTGCAAGGTGGGAAGGGGACTGGGAGGAGATGCTGCGGTGTGGGAAGGGGACCAGGGGAGATGCTGCAGTGGGAGATGCTGCAAGGTGGGAAGGGGACTGGGAGGAGATGCTGCGGTGTGGGAAGGGGACCAGGGGAGATGCTGCAGTGGGAGATGCTGCAAGGTGGGAAGGGGACCTAGAGGAGGTGCTGCAGGGTGGGAGATGCTGTGAGGTGGGAAAGGGGCCGATGTGGGAGCCGGGTACCCGCCGGTGCTCCGTTACCCGTCAGGACGCCGTTCTTCTCCAGTGGCTCCTGCCAGCTGACCTTCAGGGACGTGTCCAGGATGTCACTGAAGCTGAGATGTCCCACGGGGCCAGGCACTGCCCAAAGACCCCCAGGCTCAGCACAGAGCAGTGCGCCCAAGGGCAGGAGCCCTCGGCACCCACGAGACCCCCACAAGGAGCGAGTGTGGAGGAGGGTCCCCTTGGATGGGGCTTCCTGGGGCTTGGTGGCACCCCCATTCCACGTTCCCACTAGCAGCACCGGTGGGACCAAGACCTCCAGGCTGCTCCCACCCTCCCCGGGGGCCGCAGGCGGGCAGGGTCCCTCCCCGTACCGTCCTCGTGGGTGCGCACCAGCTGGGGGGGGCTGCGTGGGCCGTCCCCCGGCGTGGTGAAGCACAGCACCGAGGTGAAGTACTCGGCGAATTTCCGCAGCCCGGCCACGTAGCCCACGTGGACACTGTCCTGGAAGTTGGGTCGCACTGTCACCACCGTCGCCTCCTCCTCGTGCTCTGGCTCCCAGGCAATGAGCTGCGGGATGCAGGGGTTGGGATGCAGGGGTTGGGACAACAATGCCGGGGACCAGCATCCCCACCACGCCCAGCGGGGATCCCCGAGCATCGGTACCACAAGCACCATCCTCCAGGCATCTCCCGCTATTTATTCAGAGTTGATTAAATATCAATTAACGGTGCAGGGAACACTTGATGCCTTTAACGGCGCGTGTTTACCCGTACGAGCCGATACGGAGCGTGCGCTTCGTGATTAACTCCCATTGATAACGGTGCGTAATCGCCCGCTCGCCTGCGTTTAGGAGGGATGTTTGGGCATTTAATTGGTATTGTGCAAGATAGCCTATAGCAACTTAATTAAATACTAATTAGACCCTAAAAATACTAATCAAAAATACTAAGTGGCATTTAATAAGAATGTTAAATATCCCACTTGCTCTGGTTATCTCATTCAGCGGCAATTAAATTCCTGAACTTCTTTTGAGTGGATTAAGAAACAAGTTTAATGTTTTAATTCAATTTAATGAATGTAAATTTGAATTAATTGCAACTTGGAATTAATTACAGAGCATGGGAGACTCCGAGCCCATGCAAGTGTTAAATCGCAGTAAATATTATTTCAACAGTCAGGTTGGAACCAATTAAAATCCGGGGTTTTGGTGAGGAGTTGAGCCAGTTTGGGAAGGTTGCTCAAGGAGTTTCCCCGCCCCGGCTGCTTCATCCCTGGGGAGACCCGCGGGAACCGCCCCTCACCTTGTACCCCTGGTTGATGCCGTTGATGAATTGGGGGCTGGGGGGGTTCCAGGTGAAGCGGATGGTGGTGGAGTTGGTAGCCTCAGCCTGCACGTTCCCCGGAGGCACCGTGGGGACTGCCGGGATGAAGGGATGGCTCACAGCAGCTCCAGCTCCGTGAGGTCCCCTCCATCGGCCAGGTGACAGCCCCTTGGGACCACCCCAGGCACCCGGGGTGGAGCCCCAAGACCCTCCTGGCTGGGCCAGCCCTGCTCTGGCTCTGCAGCCCCTGCCCATCCCTCTCCAGCATGTCCCAGCCCCTCTGGGACCCCCAAACCCATCCTCCTGCCACCTATCCCCAAAAACTCCATGGCACAGCCTGTCACCATCAGGGCAAACGCTGAGCTCCTGCCCATCCCTGCCCGCCCCTGCCCACCCCTGCCTACCTCCCTGCAGCGTCCACTCGGTCACCTTCATGCTGTAGACCCCCAGGCCAGCGCTGTTGTATGCAGCCACCTCAATCTCGTAGTTGGTCCAGATGATGAGGTCCTCCAGGAGCAGGTTGTTGACGTCGGCGTTGGTGATGTTCTTGAACTGGTAGCCCACGGGCAGCCCAGCCAGGCAGTACCTGGGGACCAGAGGCCATCAGAGCTGCCAGTGTCCCCACCAGCACCCTGGGACACCAGGGATGGGACACCCAAGCTCCCCCGCTGTGGCCTACCGGATGATGTAGCCCTTGAGGACACCATTCTGGTGGCTCTCAGGGGGCGGCTGCCACTGGATCATGATGGACTGGTTGGTGCGGCCACTGGCGATGACATTCTGGGGGGGCGCGGAGGGAGGCTCCTCGGGCAGGGACACCCTGCAAGGAATGAGGTGGGGGTGAGCACCCAGGGCTGCTGGCCACGCCGGGAACCCCCAGCCATGCCTCACCTCTCCGTGTCCTTGCTGAACTGTCCCCTGCCCACGTCGTTCACGGCACAGAGACGGAACTGGTAGGAGCGAGCGGGGACCAAGCCCCGCACCATCACTGACGTTAACTCGGGGTCCACGCTGGGCAGCAGCACGGTCCAGGGAGCATCTGCAGAGGAAGATGGGGGGCAGTGGGGTGGAGGGCCCCCCAGCATGCAGGACACTGGGGTCCCTGCCCAGCTAACGAGTCCCATGGTCCTCAAGGTCCCTGCAACATCCCTGGCCCACAGCCCCCTGGTGATGCCAGAGACTAGACTTTGCCTGGTGCCAGCGGTGCCGGGGTGGGGGGGAGCAGCCCCTTACTGTTCTCGGAGACCTCCACCACGTAGCGGAGCAGGGGGCTGTTGCCATCGAAGGGCTTGGCCCAGGTCAGGTTGATGGCCCGTTTCTCCAGGGGGCTGAGGGCGGCCATGGGGCTCTCCGGGGCGTGGGGGAGCTGCCTGGACGGGGGGGTTAGGGAAGGGGTGGTTAGGGAGGGGACACAGCCCAGGGTGTGGGGTGCTGGCAGGGATGAGGAGGGGTCTCACCGGACGCGGAGGTGGGCACTGCGCGAGTCGTTGCCCCCGGCTGAGATCACCTTGCAGGTGTAGGTGCCGATGTCACCCGACCAGGTCTGGGAGATGTGGAGGGTGCCCATCTCGTCCAGGCGCACCCGCGGGCCGCTCTCTGGGCTCAGCGGGGCCCCATCCTTCTCCCAGACATACCTGTGCCAGGGGGGACCCAGGAACGCTGGCACCTTGCGGCCCCCCACAAGGAGAGGGGACCAGGGGTCCCACTGGCGTGCTGGGCTCCCCATGTGCAGGGCACCAGGTGGCACTGCAGGACCACCAGTATGGGGCTGGTAGCACCCACCATCTGCCAGCTCCCTCACCATGCAGGCAGGGCAGCCTGGGGGTGCCTGGACCCCCCCCAACCCTGTACGTACCTGACATCCACGCTGGGGTCATGCGTGACCCCACAGCTCATGATGGCTTTGGTCCCCTTGATGACACTCTGGTCCTGGGGTGGGTCAGTGATTCGTGTCCTGGCTGCGGGGAGACAAGATGAGGCACTGGCACTGCCTGGTGGGCTGCTGGGGTGGCATTGGCACGGCAATGTTCGCACCCATCCAAAGCGACCAGCCATGCGCCAGAGCATGTCCTCGGCATCCCCAGCGAGCTCCATCCCGCACCATGCATGGTGTGAGGCAGCACCCAGCTGCCCACGGAGCCGGGCAAGGTCCACCCTGCACCAGAGCCGGGTGACAGGGTCATGCTGGTGCATGCCTTACCCCAGACGACCAGGTCAGCGGCCGCCTCGTCCACGCCGCGGGAGTTGGTGGCCAGGCAGGTGTAGGTGCCGGCGTCGGCGAGGTGCGCGGGGCTGACGAGCAGGCTGCCCGACTCCAGGAGGGTGAAGCGCGGGAGCTGCACTGAGCCGCTGGCCAGGATCCGCTCCCCTGGGTGACACGGGCGAGACCCGTCAGCTGCCGGTGCCCCGGCCATCGGCCAAGCCTGGTGGCCACAAAGCGCGGTGGCCGTGGAGCTTGTAGAGGATGGGCCAGGCAGGGCTGGGCAGGGCAGACCCAGGGCTGGCAGGGCAGCCTTGCCCACAGCCCGGTGCCCCCAGCCCCATTACCTTTCTGCCATGTGATGGCTGGGCGCGGAGCCCCCGAGGTCTCGCAGTTGAGGATGACGGACATGCCGTCAATCACTGTGCTGTCCTGGGGACCCCTGGTGATGTTGGGGGCGATGCCTGTGGGGCAGACAGACACACAGATGCCCCTGAAGCCCTTCCTGGTGCTCAGCCTGGAGCTGACTCACTCCTGGGGAAGTCCAAGCCCCACGAGAGGAATTCCTGTGGTCCCCGAGGCCCCCGTGGAGCCAAGCTGGGGGGTCCCAGGCACATCCCACCCACTTCCCGGGCAGGGCACCCCGGGGTCCAGGGCAGGGGGTGGCTGGCACCTACTGGTCACGGCCAGGTATGTGGTGGTCTGCACCTCGCCAGCCGCATTGCGGGCAAAGCACTGGAACATGCCGGTGTCATCGGGGAGCAGGCCGCTGATCTGCAGGCTGCCGTCAGCCAGGAGCTGGAAGCGGGAGAGCTTCTCCAGGTGGATGAGGGCAGCGTCCTTGTACCAGGCCATCTCGGGGGTGGGCACGCCTGCAAGGGCCCGGGCCATGTCAGACATGGGGCCGTGGTGGCATGGGGAGGGTGGCTGGGCAGCGGCTCACCTTTGGCTTGGCAAGGGATGGCCACCACCTTCTCCATCTCAGCCGTGATGTGCCTCTCCGGCTCCTTGATGAACTGTGGTGGCTCTGCAAAGGGAAGCCCAGAGATGGGCAGGGGGTTGCTTTAGAGTCAGGGTCCTCCAGACACACCATCAGAGCATCCACAGTGAGTCCTGTCTGTCACTTCCCCAGTGTCCCGGTGAGGCCACATCTGGGGGACTGGGTCCAGTTCTGGGATCCCCAGGTCCAGAGAGACAAGGAACTACTGGAGAGAGTCCAGTGAAGGGCCACAAAGATGCTGGGGGGACTGGAGCAGCTCTGTGCCCAGGAAAGGCTGAGAGCCCTGGGGCTGCTGAGCTGGAGAAGAGAAGACTCAGAGGGGATCTGATTAATGCTGATCAAGAGCTAAAGGGTGGGGGCAAGAGGATGGGGCCAGACTCTTGTCAGTGGTGCCCAGAGACAGGACAAGGGGCAACGGGCACCAACTGGAACCCAGGAGGTTCCATGGGAGCAGGAGGAGAAACTTGTTTGTTGGGAGGGTGTCGGAGCCTGGCCCAGGCTGCCCAGAGAGGTTGTGGAGTCTCCTTCTCTGGAGAGATTCCAAAGGCGCCTGGACACAATCCTGGGCCCCCTGCTCTGGGTGAGCTGCTGGAGGAGGGGGGTTGGACGAGATGATCTCCAGAGGTCCTTCCAACCCCACCATGCTGGGATTCTGGGATTCCCACTATTCCCATCTCAGTCCCAGGGCTGAGACCACCCCAACTCATTGCACACATGGTTTGGGCTGCCCACAGCCAGGTCCTCACCCATGACAGACAGGTAGGCTCCCTTGGCCACGGCAGGCACGCTGCTGCTGCGGAGCACGGCCTCACACTCGTAGTAGCCACTGTCGCTCAGCACAGGGTTGAGGATGGTCAGCCGGCGGCTGTAGTCACTGATGCCGCTGGAGAGGGGCACCCCATCCTTCTTCCAGATGATGTGCAGCTTGATCAGCGGCCTGGGTGGGCAGGAGCACAGTGAGAGCCAGCCCCAGCCCCCACTGAGCTCCCCCACCACCTCCCTCCATCCTGCAGGACCCAAGAGAAGGGATCTGGGGGGAGCTGGGGGCACCCCAGCCCAGGGCTGGGTGACGTCCACAGGAAGATCCCCCATCCCCATCCTGCTACTTGCCTGGCGTTGGCCACACACTCCATGGTCACCTCCGAGGTCCCGGCCACCACGCTAGTGTTCCTGGGTGGGACAATGATGGTGGGTGCGATGGGATCAGCCGGGCCACCCACATCTGGGGAGAAGGAGGCCAGAGGGACAGCCATCAGCACCCCCTGCTCACCCCCACGGCCCCCCAGCCCCCGGCGAGGCTGGGCATGGAGGCTGCAAAGCTGGTGGGGACCCAAGGGCCATGGGATCTGCTCTCCCGTGGGATGGACGGGCAGGTCCAGCCCATCACCTTGGCACCAGGGTGCTTTCACAGCTCTCCCTACACCCTCTCCTCCCGTGGGAGCCTGTGGTACCCCCGGCCCTCAGCCTGCGCGGCAGCACCGGCAGTTGGGGAGGAGGGAGAAGGGGAGTATATAAAGCAAAATGATTGCAACAATAAAAAACCCTCGTGTAGGCGCTGTAAAAATGCGATCAGTTTGAAAGCTGCTGATAGAGCTGAATCCATAAACATGGGCTCGGGGTTGTTTATTGCGCACCGGGAGGGATGCTGAGGGACGGAAAACACAGATTAATGGGGCAGGAGGGGAAGGGAGATGGACTGAGCCCCCCATGGAGCGGGATAAACCCCCACTATGGAGCACCAGGAGGGGAGGTGGGATGAGAGCACCAGGAGGCTGATGCCACTTTGGGGCATCTTCCCTGGGGTGGGCTGTCACCACCCCAACAGGGGCTGGGGGACCCTTGGCTGGATCCAAGGGCACCAGGGGGATGGGACCACAGGTCGGGGGCTGATCGGGAGCAGCGTGGGCTGAGCAGGGAACAGGGATGGCATGTCTCACAGCAAAGTCCCGTTGGGGCTACACTGCCCCAGTCCCATCCCACAGCCCAGTCCCAGGGCACGACTGGATCCAGCCCAGTGCTGGGGACAGAGGCGGGGGCTCTGCCTGGGCACAATTAGATGCCGGCACGGAGCCCAAAGCGCCTAAATAAATTTTGAGACAGCTGAACTGTTAAGTCAGCAGAAGCCGGAGCCTCCGAAGAGATTTACTGCAAATTGAACTTGGGGGTGAGCCAGGCAGCGCCGGGGGAGTGGGGCTGGGGAACGGGGAGCGATGCCCCCGCACTCACTGGCCACGGTCAGCGTGATGGGCTGGCTCGTCTTGTTGTCCCCGTTCTTGTCGTTCACCGCCTGCACGTAGTAACGTCCCGCGTCCGGGGCCACCGTGGAGAGGATGACGAGGGTGTTCTCCAGCGTGATGGCTCTGCAGGGATGAGTGGGCCGCATGAGATAGGGATGTGGACCCAGTGGGGACACCGGTGAACCCAATGGGGACACTGATGCAGTGAGCTGGGACCCTCTTTCCCCAACTCAGTGTTTGCACCAGCCTCAGAGCACCCGTGTTGGACAGGGACGACCCTCAGCCTTCGTCCTGCCTGCCCCACACACCGGTCCTGGACAGGGGCTTGGCTCAGCCACTGGCTCCAGGCAAGAGCTGGGACCGTGTCAGGCCCAAGCCACCACCTCCCACCCTAAGCAGACCAAATTGGACGGTGCAGATTAATAGAAGGGTGATTTTTTTTTTTTACAGAACGATCTAATCTGCCGGAAACATAAAATGGTTTGGGGAATATAGTTTTTTACCATTAAATGCGAGATAAAGGAGTTTTATCTCCTCAATCCCGCTTTGCAAATAGAAAGGAGACCAGTTCAATTCCTGCATAATGTGGGTTACAAATCCAATTCCCGCACGCCGCGTCTGGCAGCGCCGGGCTCGCTGCTCCAGCAGCGCCGGGACCTGCCGCAGCCCCCCGGGACGCCTAGCACACGCGTGTGCCCTGCCCGGCTCTGTCACACCGGCTGCGGCCCGTTCACCTCCCCTTCTCCCCTCCCATTTTCATTTTTTTTAAAAAATTAATTTCCCCAGTGACAAACAGAGCCATCAGTCGTCAAGCCTGTCTCCGGGTTTTAGCACGTTGCGCTCAAGACGCCTGTTAAACATCCTCATCACAAGGACAACAGCAGCCGAGGGAAATGCAGCCCCCCAGGATGCTGGGGGGATGCCGGGGGGATGCCGGCACGGCCAACCGGGAGGATGCTGGGGCTACGCTGGCAGGATGCTGGGGGGATGCTGAGGGGATGCCAGGAGGATGCTGGAGGGATGCTGGGCATACTCACATGCGGCTGCTGGGGGAGATCTTCCGTCCATCGCGAAACCAGGTGACCTGGGGCTGGGGGAAGCTGGCGATGCGGGGTGCTCGGATGACGGCCGCCTCCCCATGGGACACGCTCTGCTGCGTCTCACCATCCTCGAAGCTCCCCATGTCTGCAAAACATGCAGGAGAACTGTGTCAGGGGCTGGGAATGCTCCCAGGGACCCAGCACAATCTGGTGATGGAGCAGGCTGGAGGCTGCGGGGATGGGCTCCTGCAGGGGATGCAGGGGGGCTGCTCTGCTGGAGCCCCTCCTCAGCTGGGGCGGCTTGGCTGGCACAGGGTGTGGGATGGCTCAGACCCCACGGGCCGCTCCTGTGCCCAGGGCTGTGCTCATAGAGCCACAGACGGGTTTGGGTGGGGAGGGACCTTTCAAGCTCATCTGGTCCAACCCCCTGCAGGGAGCAGGGACATCTCCAACCAGAGCAGGTTGCTCAGAGCCCCGGCCAACCTCACCTGCAATGGTGCCAGGGATGGGGCAGCGACCACCTCTCTGGGCAACCTGCCCCAGGCTCTCACCACCCTCAGCGTCAAAAATTTCTCCTTCTCTCTAGTCTAAATCTCCCTCTTTTAGTTTCAAACCATCACTCCTTGTCCTGTCCCAACAGGCTCTGCTCAGAAGTCTGTCCCCATCTTTCTGACAGGCCCCTTGAAGCACTGAAAGGCCACCAGAAGGTCTCTGGAAGCACAGAGGCTGGAAGCACAGAGCAGCTGAGGAAGGCAGAGTGAGGAAAGCAGGGGGCATGGAGAAGGGGCACAGGGGATTTTTATTGACTTCCCTTAATTGCTGTAATTAAAAACATGTAAAGAATCTTTTTTTAACGACTTTGCCATTATCATTAGTTGTTAGCGCAGCTGCCTTATTAATTTCTCATTAGCTTCCTGATTTGTCATTGCTCCTCAGGAAGGGGTTTAAGGGGATGGGATTGGGGGCAACACGAAGGGAAGGGGTGACAGAGAGGGGCAGGTCTGCTGGGGCACAGAGCCAGTGTCCCAGGCCTCAGCACCCTTCTGTCCTTCTTGAACCCCCCCCGTGGTGCCTCTGCATGACCCCCCTGAGCCCCCAACCACCACAGCCCGACTGCGATGCAGGAGCAGCAGAGGCAGCGACATCCCTGCAGCATCACCCCAGGGATGCTCTGGACCATGGGCTGCACCAGTGCCAGAGCCATCGTGTAGAGCCGGGGTGTGGGGTGTCCCTGGCTGGTTCCTGGGTGCTGGGTGTCCCCAGCCGGTCCCCTGCCAAGCAGGACTGTCACTTACAGGCCACCTGCACCTCGGTCTGGCGCTGCAGCAGGGCTCCCATCCTGTTGCGGACAATGCAGCGGTAGAAGCCAGCGTGCGTGCGGTCCAGGGAGGTGATCATGTACCTGCGGCAGAGAGGAGCCACCTCAGCGGCGGAGGGGACACATCCAGGTCACCATCACAGTCCCCGGGAGAGGCCACAGGTCCTCCACAAGCTCCCCATTTACTGCTGGGCAGCAACTGCTGTGCCAGGGGCCAGCTCCTTCCCCAAGCAGCGGATGCTGGAGGTGTGTGTATGTGCACATATGTGCGTGTCCGTGCAAGCACATACATGTGCACACAAGCGTGTGTACGCTGGGGAGACAGCACAGCATCCCTCGCTGCCGCAGCCGTGCCATGATGAGCCGGTGGCTGGTGCAGGGGTGGACAGTGACTCACCACCACAAGCTGGAGGCACTGGACAAGTGGCTTTGAGCTGTCACCCGCTGTCCTGACCCCTGCGCTGAGCCTCGGGGGTGGGTGGCAGAGGCACACCAGGGTCACTCCGCCTTGACCCTGCATGCGGCCGAGCCCAGCACAGCTCTGATTAGCCAGGGCTGAGCCACCTTATCATCCCCAGCCGCTGCTCTTATCAGCCGCCAGCAGCTGATAAGCAGATAAAGGAAATAACCACGTCTGGATTCACCCACAGCTCCAGAGCATCGCCCTGGTTCCCAGGCTGGACCCTGCTGCCACTCTGAGCGGTCCCCAGCCCCAGGAGGGATGCAGGTGCTCCTGCTCCTCACCTCCCAAAACAAGCTGGACCCTCTCATCCACCGGCCTCCCAGGTGGGTGACCCCAGGGGGGTCGGGCAGGCACCGCAGCATCGCCTTCCCCTATGGGAGCACTCCGACATAGAGCAGAAAGGGAGTAAATAACCAAGCTCAACCCTCCCTCCAAAATCTAATCTCGCATTAAAACGTGCCGCGGGCTGTTTCGGCAGAGCTTTGTTTGCTCTTTTGATAACGGAGCGTAAATGAAACTTTCATAAGATGCAAGGAGCACGTCCCCTCTGCCGGGAATAGCGACGGGCCCCGTTCCCACCTTCCTGCGGTGGGAGATGGTGCTGGGGACACGGGGCTCCCGCCTCAGCCACTGGCACTGCCAAGCCACGGCCGGCACGGCAGGGCTGGCACCAAACCCACGGCCAACACCCACCCACCCACGCAGCGTGCCAGGGGTCACCCGTTCCTGTGGGAGATGGCAGGATGCCCTTTGGGAACGAGTCCTTGAGTGTCACGGCTGATATTTAAAAATGATCCCCAGAGGCTTTCAAGAAGATATTTCAATTCCACGGAGCTGTCAGGAACGGCTGCGGACACCAGGAATAATGGGCCCGTTCTCCTTGGGGTGTCCTCGCTAATAAATCATGCGCACGCACGGTGACTCCTGAACACATACACGCGCTTGGGTGGGCAGACAGACAGACGGACACCCGCTGATGCTCACCAGCTTGCCCAACAGTGGAGGGACACGTGCGGTCCCCACGCAGACCCCTTGCACACACCCCCCACCACATCTTCGCTACCACGTCCCCTCCAAACCCCCATCCTGGGAAGGGTCCAGTGCAAAGCCCCTGAACCAGCCGGGGGTACCCAAATCACCCCCACCCTCAGGGTTCCCATGGAGCATCCCCCGATGCACAGCCCCACGGCAGCGCCTTGTCCCCACACCCCAGGAGCCAGGACAGCTCCGTGGGCACCGGGAGCCTTTGCCCCCCCGATGGGGCCACCCTTGCAGCCCCAATTACTGGGGCCTGCTCCCGCACCACCGGAGCTGCAGGAGTTATTAAGGAGTGGAGCTTTTGCACGCACCTAAGCGGCTGAAAATAGCCCGGAGAAAGGAAATCAATTACCGGGCGCAGGCTGGCCCGCAGTCATTAACCAAATACGAGCAGAGACTCTGCTCTCCGCCACCCGGCTTCCACAGAGCCTTTTATCCAAGGCTGCTCCAATTTGATTTCCTTCCCTCATCACAGGACAGTAACCGTGGGGAGCTTCCTCGCCGGGGAAAGCTCTGCAGGCAGGAGGAGGGTGGATTTTGCAGCCCCAGCACCCCTGGTTTGAGCAAGCAGAAGTGGCCACAAGCCACGGCCATGGCTGCTCCTTGTGGCAAGGAGCTCCTGGCTCCTCCGTGCCACCCAAGCAAGTGGCTCCTCCGCTTAGAGCTGATCCTGCCCGTGGGCACTGTTCTGACTGGGTTGCTTTGCCCGTCCCCTGACCCCGAGGCACGTTCTGCATCGCTCAAGGCAGGAGGAAGGTCTGGCCGTGCTCCCGGAGCAGCCCTCGCTGCTGACTCCGCTGTTTCAGGGTTTGTTTGCAAAGACGGAGGTTGACAGGGCATCGTCTGTGGGGAAAAGCACTTCCGAGGCCAGGACTGACCCACGCTTCAAAAAACCTCTCTGATGGAAATCAGCGGCGGACTCCAGGCTGGGTCAAGAAGCGGCTGTGCCACACTCGGCCCCGGGGTCAGGACGGGGCTCTGCAGCCAGAAGCCTCATGCCAGGGGACTGCCGGCTTTGCAGAAGCAGCCGGCTAGTGGAAGGCTTTGGCACCGGCTCGATCTGACAGATGGATGGGCTGCATGTCGGGAACGACAACCTCCTCATCCATCCATCCATCCATCCACCCATCCACCCATCCATCCATCCATCCATCCATCCATCCACCCACCCATCCATCCATCCATCCATCCACTCCAGCGCGGCGAGGCAGGGCAGGGCACGGCACCGCCATCAGCCGCAGCCCCATCTCACCCCGCAGCCCTGGCAAGGTGCCGGCAGCACCGACACGCTCGGCACACCGGGCTGCCGGCACCGCGAGCCTGGTTACGGTAGAGCTGCTCCCGGTGCCGCTCCGGCAGAGCGATGCCCTGGCCCTGGCTGAGGTTCTGTTATTGTTGGGCTGCTGAGAAGCGTGGGGCTGATGCTGCCGAATTATTATTAGATTGAGGGGGTGGAGAGGGGCCGGGAAAAGCATCAGCCAAAGGATTTGATCCATCAAGCTGAAAGCCAGAAGAGTGCAGAAATCTGTGTGGTTCTTCCAATGTCCCCCAGTAGCGGCAACAGCTGGATCGGGTTTTGGCTATAAGCACATTGGCATGGTCCCCTTTGATTAATATCCTGTATAACGACTAATTAATTCTAGAGGGGACATGTATTTCAATAGTTACTGTGTGATAATGAAATGTCAAGTGAGCATTAAAACACACTTAGCAAAGGTTTAATGACTCCCAGCATCTGAGTCGCGCATCCCGGCACCTCCGCCCGCACCCAGCGCCGGGCTCCAGCTCCGCGTGTTTCTAAACAACCCCCCTGGTATTTCATCAGCCCCTGTTAACTCAATTATTGGATCTCAATTAGCTCCTGATTGGAAAGGGCTCTGCTTTGACACACGTGGCTGGAGCCGTTGCCTCTCTGCTTGCTGGAAGTGTTTTCCTTTGGTCAGGGGAATCCGGCGGGTGCCGGCAGCCCTGTAAATCGCCGCCTCAATTGGCCCTGCCAGAACAATGAGCCATTTAATAATTAATGCCCATGTATTAATCTGCCGCCTTCCTGCAGCGCAGGGAGGGGTGTAAACACACAAGCCTTGATCCCTGTCATGGCATCTGGAGGGCTCCGGCATGTCCCTCAAGCTCTGCCACGGGTATTGCTCATCCCCTGTGGCATCTTCAGGCCTGGGAGCCCTCGCTGGTCTCCTTCCCGTGGCTGGCTGAGCCCGTGTAAGGTCCCAGCAAGTAGATCCCCTCCATCGCCTTCCCTCTGCCAGCCCTGGTGCTCGTGCAGCTCTCGGGCACCACTGCCCTGTGCCCGGCACTTGCTGCCAACCCCCTCGTGTCCCCTGCAAAGCCAAGCATGGCACAGAGAAAGCCAGGAGCCCTCAGAGCACAAGGACCCTGGCAAAGCCCATCCTGTGCAGCCCGTTACCGGCTCGGTGCTGCCTCACCGGCACTCCCTGGGGCCTTGCCACACGTGGTGATGCCAAAACAGGAACCTGGCCAGGCTGGAGCCACAGGCACCAGAAACTCACTGTTGGGCTCCCACTGAGCTGGGCCACGGCCCCTCTGATGTTCATCAGCTCCCATTAATTGTATTACTGAATGGTGATTGGCTCCCCAGGGGCGAGGACTGGGCTTCACCCCTGGGCTGGCAAAGAGCTGGTCCAGCCAGCGCAGTGGCACAGGTTGGGGACCCAGCAGGGGCCCGGGGGTGAACTGCCCTGTTTGCCCCAGGGCTGTGTTTTTGAGAGGGTCCTGGCTCCATATTTTAGAAAATTTAGGGACAAAATACAGGCATCAAGCATCTGGGGTCCTCAAAAGGCCATAAAGGCTTGGTGGGGTCCCATGTGTGCAGCGTGCCGTGTTCCCCACATCCCAAAAGTATCCCAGCAAGGAAGGGGGAGGTTGAAACAACCCCAAATCTGCCCACACAGGACGGCTCCTGTCAACCCGTCCCACGCACGGAAGCAGATGGGGATGGGGAGAAGGCATCACATGCTGGAAAACCAACCCTGGGGTTCGGGGGGTCTTGGTGAGGGGCCGTGGGGCTGCGCTGAGCCCAGGCAGCTCCGGGAGGCTCCATCCTGCAAACCCTGTTTTGCTGGGCAGAGGCGCGGTGAGCACGGCGGCAAAGCCAGCCAGCATCAGAGATGTAATTACACTTTCCCGGGCTCCGAGCTCCCGGCAAAGGGGATCTGGGCTCCTGGGAAGAGGCGGAGGATCCTTTAGTAGCTGCTGGGCTCCCGCACCAGCTGCGGAGGGACGTGGGGAGAGGCAAGAAGGCTGATTTAGTAGATAGAAGATGCATCTCTACGGATGGGAGTCTGTCCAGAGGTAATCTATGCGTAAGGTAATTTCCGAAGGCAGCAGGACTCGATGCAACCCTTAATAGGACAATCTCATGTGATAAATTACCAGACCCGACTAATCTGCATGTTAAATTTCTTGTACGAGAAATAAATATCCTCAATTCACCAGAGAAGCGCCTTCCTTCCGAGGATTTCATTAAAGACATCAAGCTGCCTGATTTGCATGTTATGATTCCTCGTACGAGAAGAAGTCAGGCTCTGGAGAGCTCACAGGAGAGCCCGGCACCAGCGAGATTATGCACGGAAAACCAGAGCTGGCCCTGGAGAGCGCGGTGCTGGCGTGCCAGGGCACGGGAGCGGAGCATGAGGCCAGGCCTCCACCACCCGCCCGCTTGTCCTGCCAGCAACTTAATGAAGGTCATGATGGGCACCGGAGGGGATGAAGTTTTGCTGCAGGGTCCCCAGGCACAGGAGGCAGCGGGGGTCCCATGGGAGAGCTGTCTCCATAGGCACCATGCCAGCCACAGCCAACACAGGCAGAGAGTGGGTGAAGGCAAGATGGTCCCCAATTCCACCACGGTCCCCAAGGATGCTCCCAAGGGGGAAAGGCTCCACACACACACAAGCCAGGCTGGTCCCCAATCCCTCTATGGTCCCTGATCACACCTGATCCCTGAGGATGCTCTTGAGGAAGGACAGCTCCATATGCATATGGAGCCAAGCTGGGCTCCAATCCCACCATAGTCCCCAGGGATGCTCCCAAGGGGGGGACAGCTCCATGTGCACACAGAGCTGGGCTGATCCCCAATCCCTCTATGGTCCCTGATCACACTTGATCCCCAAGGATGCTCCTGAGGAAGGACAGCTCCACAGGCACATGGAGCCAAGCTGGGCCCTGATCCCACCACGGTCCCCAGGGATGCTCCCGAGGGGATGGCTCCACCTGCCCGCAGAGTCACTGCCTTGGCCCTTGCTGGCTCGGGGCCAGGGACCTGCTGAGCCCGATCCCCACCTGCCCTTCACCGCACACCACCAAGTTGCTCTGGTGGGAAGCTGGCTGCTGAATCGCTGCGGGAAGGAAAGGGCGGTCGCCATGGAAACGTGCTGCCAAACTGGGAGAGCGGCTCCTTCCCTTAAAACGTGGCGTGAGCTCCTTTGACCATCAGCTGAGGATGAACCAGGGTGGTTCAGGAGGAGTGCAAGACCAAGGAGACGTGAGCCCCAGCCCCCAGAAAAACAGGTCAAATGTGCAAGGGCAACAGCAGCCGGTGGGATGCCCTGCTGCAGGAGAGGATGTGGGGACGAGCGGTGAGGATGCCATGGACCAAATGCCCGGTGACACACTGTCCTGGCCAGGAACTGGTGAGGTGATGCCACCAAGCCTGGTGAGGTGACGGCAGCAAGCCCAGCTGGCTCCCTGGGCATGGCCCCCCAACAGCACATGGACAGTGCGTCCCGTCACAGCCAGGCCAGGCCCTGGGGATGATCCCTCCTGTCCCTGGGCTGGGGACACACCAGGGGACACAAGCCAGCCCTAAGCTGGGGGGCACTGGCTGCACCCAGCATCCCTCACCCACGCTGCCGATGCACCCACAGCCATTCTCGGTCCCTGCAAGGACAGGATCATCCCTGAGCCTCCCCGGCCATCCACACCAGCCCTCTCCTCTCCAAGGATTACTCTGTTTCTAAACTCGTTAACTTTTAATTACTACCTTCCCACTGCCTGAGCAGGCTGGCTCCGAGCCACTGACATCTCTATTAAAATTCAATTTCTGCCCATCATAACCAATTTTGGTCCTTTGCCTTCCTCACCGGCAGCCCTCAATTCCGGGCAAGATGTCCCAACTCCCATCTCGACACGCGCAATCCCCGCGGAGACCCGGGGCCGGCAGGTTGTGTCCTCGCCGTGGTGAGGACGGGTTAACGCCAGGCAGAGATCTGCAGATTTGCATAGAGGCTGTTTGCTTCATTAGCTGCGGCTCGGTTTGTTTGGGTTTTCCCTGCGTGTTTGTTTATTTTCTCTCTTCCTTCCTTAATCCTTTCTGGCTGGATGCTGGAGCCGCAGGCGGAGGCCGGGGGCTCCGGGGAAAGGGAGTCACCTTGGCACTGGGATGCAGGGCTCCAGAGCTGCTGGGCATCCCTGAGCAGAGCCATGAGCGCTGGCCCCTTTCTTACAGAAGGGTAAACTGAGGCACGGAGCAGACCCAGCAAAGGAAGCCAGGAGTCCTCGCTCTGGGTTTGGAGGTGCCCCCCAGGTGCCTTGACCCGCTCTGAAGATGGGGCAGAGCCCAAGGTTGGGGTCCTAACCCCTCTTCTCCTGCCTGGGGTGGGTGGCTCTGCCCCAGCCCTGGAGCAGCCCCTGCACGGGCTCCGCGTCCCCCCACTCTGCTGTCACCGCCACCCCCACAATCCCAGGTAAGCGCTGGCACTTTTCATCATTCCCACTGCAACCAATGTGACTCCAGACAGGCTTCGGCTGTGGGAATCTTGGGGCTCGACAGGCCCCTGAGCTTTGACACCAGGGCTGGGGACAAGGGACCTGTCCCATGGGGCACCCAGCACTGGTGCAACCACCCACCACTGAGCTTGGGGCATCGGGGACATCGCAGAGCTGCAGCCACCTCGGCTTAGTGGGGGACAGCCCCCGGGGTCCCCAAGGATGGCCACTGCTCCAGCATGGCACACGGAGGGGACACAGCACACGGAGGGGACGTCACCCAGCCACATCGGCTGCGTTCCCGGCATCCCGGAGCAGCCCCGCGTTGCTACAGCAACACGAAGCCTTTGGATTCAATGTCTTTAAGCGGGGAACGGCTTGTCTCGGGCTGAATTATTGATTAAAACAGAGAGGATGACACACGCACACAGGAGAGACGGCGAGAGGTGCCCGGCTTGATTTAAAGGCGAGCTCCAAGCGGGCTGTGACTCGGGGCCGGGCGCTCTGTGGCACGATTAGTCAGCACATGAGGCTGGATGCTTGAACCCAGGGTGATCTGAACCCGGTGCGATCTCTACCCAGGGCAATCTCTCCCCGGGAGGATCTCTCGTGCCGCCCTTTTTTGCTCCTTTCCCCGTTCTCCAGCAGCCACGAGCCAGCCGTGATCCGCAGTCCGGTGTTAATCCCGCTTGTGCCAACGCCTCCTCCCCAATGTTGACCCGCTTAAATCCACCGTTTGCTCTCCAAACAGAGGCGGCAGCTCCCGGCACGCCAACGGCCGCCTCCCCGGGATGGCGTCTCCTGGCAGGGGCAGCGGCGATGCCAGATTCACCCTGGATGCGCGACCATGGGGACTCACCGGTATTCCAGGGAGAACTTGGTCAGCTCCCGGCTGTTGTGCAGCCACTTGAACTCGAGGGGCCAGCTGCCCTCCGCCATGCACGTCAGGACCAGGCGGTTCCCCTCCAGGTGGACCTGGCTCCGCACCGGCTCCGTCTTGAAGTACGGGGAGACATCATCTGCGGAGAGAGGAGGGAAAGGGGGTGAGAGACACGCCTGGCCCCATAGCCCGCCAGCCCCACAGCCTGCCAGCAGCACCACGGGCATACTCAAACCCAGCAGCATGTAGACTCATGGGCAGTGGGACACTGGGGCCACCTCCCCGTCCCCCTGTCCCAGCCGGAGTCCCCAGACCCCTCCACTGGCCGTATCCCCCCCCCAAGCCATTTCCCAAGCCTGTCGACAAGAGCTTAGCCCATGCAGGGTTTATCTAAGCTGCTTGCTTTGCTTTATTCCCGGCTGCCTTTGTAGCGTTTCAGAAGCACTGAGCTTTTAACTCGGGGGGTGAAGGGGGCGGAGGGGCTGGGAGTGGAGCGAGACATAAACACTTACTCCTCTCCTGTTTTATTTGCTAAGTAAAACTATAAATCGAAACACACAGCTCCATTTTCTGCTTAACAAATGGAAGCCCTTTTACTTCAAAGACACATTCATATTCCCCAGCAGCTTTCAAGTGCGCTTTCAATCACGGCGTTGGGTTTTTTCTTTGGGGTAGGGCTTTGCTTTCTTGTGTGCGCAAGCTGAATTCCCGCCGCAGCTCTCTGCACCGTGAGCCGGCACCGAAGCAGTGCCCGTGCCCGTGGGCTCAGCCTGCTCCGGTGCCCACCGCGCTGGGGGGGCTGTCAAGAGTTTGCAGGAGCTCAGAGGCACCCACACACCTCCAGACCTGCACTGGGGGGTCCCTCTCTTCTCCTCTCCTCCCTGGCAGGGCCCACCCTGGGGTGCCTGCTCCTTGCACCCACGTGGAAATGCCCGTCTGACTGACATCCAGCCACCCGCTCCCCGGGTGGGCACAGCAGCACTGAGTGCCAGGCAAGCCATTAAGCAGGGAAGGAGCAGCTCACGGCTGTTGAATTTAATCCTCCTCTCTGACCTTCAGCAGCACTGGCTGGCACGGGCAGCCCTTACCCTGGTGTCCTATCCCAGTTCCGGGCTGGATCTGGGCATCTGGGCACCTCACCAAGCAGGCTTGGGGCACTGGGGCCGAAACCCTGCAGCAGCCCAGCTCCCCAGCAAGCCCCAAATGCCATGGGTGCCCAAATGCAGAGGGGTGCCCATGGGCACCACGGCAGCTTGCTCCCCCGGCTGTGGGGTTTGGCATGAGGGCAGCTGGCTGCAAGCCCAGCCCGTGGCCGTGTGCTTCCCTGGTCCGGAGAGCTCACGGCAGCTGAGCTGCAGCTTTCAGGATGCCCAAGGAGCGAGGCGCACATGTGCCATTGGCATTGACCGAGCCAGGCTCTTGGGGACGCCCAGGCGCAGGATCTGTGCCTGTGCATAGCATGTGCCACGCTCTGCACACGTGTGTGCAGGGATGTGCAGCACGCGTCTCCACCACGGCACAGCAGGAGCTTGACCTGCAATGCCGGGACTTCATCCACATCGGGCTGGAGATCACGGCAGTGCCCGGCTGGGGCCGTGGTACAGCCAGAGGCCAGCTGTAGACCAAACACCTCACACATGAAACCAGTAAATGAGCTGTGGTCCAGACTGGGGGTCCCGCTGGGCTAGCTGCAGCCAATGCATCACTGCAGTGAGGACTCCTGGCAAAAGGGGCTGGTGCCCAGGCACCGGCGTTGGCCACGCAGGCGTGGGCTGCACCACAAACCATGGACTGCTGGGCTGTGATCCTGGGACCTGGCCGGTGGCACAGTGGGACCGAGACCCGGCATGTTTGGTGCACCCCCTCCACCGAGCCCAGCACCCAGCACTGGTGGGACACTTGGGAAGTGTTAGGGAGGTGTTTGGGAGGCGGGATGCTCCTGGCGCACCTTCCCCTGGGCCCGCCCGTCGTTTGCATACATCCTAATTTGATTTTAAGCAGCTAAGGCTCATCTCGCTTTGAAGCACCCGAGCCATCTGTTCTGCATTAAGGGGTGAAAAACGGCGCAGAGGAGGAGAGGCGGCTCCTAATTCCGCTATTGATCGTGTGATCGTTATCCGCCCGCGAAGGTCACGGCAGCCGCCTTGGACGGAATGGCTCCTGTCGTCCCCCCCAACACAGCCAGCCCCTCCGTTCCCCTGGGAAAGCCAAAACTGGCCCAGCCGTGGCAGGGCAGAGTGGGGCTGGGGGTCCTGGGTGCACCCTGTGTCCCTTTGTGGGGGTGAAGGTGGCACCGAGCTCTGGCTGTGCACCTGGGGGCAGTTGTGCCAGAGTAGCTCTAGATGCATGGATGGATGGCTGGGTATGAAAGCCTCACCATCCTCCTGGTTCCCAAGGCTGCCCAGGAGCCCTGCACTCTGCCAGGGACCCCAGCCCAGCACCAGGGCCGGCAGGAGGAACCAGGGAAGTGATCACAGATGGATTAGTGCCAACATCTCTGAGAGGTCTCCAGGAACGCCTGTTCCCGGTGTTCACCTGCCCACCAGCATCCTGCCTCTCACTGTAGTGAGAGGGGAGAAGGGTGGGGGGTCCTGATGCTGACCAGTGCTGCACCCCCTCGCACCCCAGCCCCTCCAGCAGCCTTCCCTACCTCGGTTTCATAGAATCATAGAGCGGTTTGGGCTGGAAGGGACCTCAAAGATCACTTAGTTCCAACCCCCTCCCATGGGCAAGGGACACCTCCCACCAGACCAAGTTGCTCAAAGCCCCATCCAACCTGGCCTTGAACACCTCCAGGGATGGAGCATCCACCACCCCCCTGGGCAACCTGTTCCCTCCTCTCCCAGCAGCACACGGCATCTCAGCTCTGCTCTTGGCAGGCCGGGGAGAGGTCCTTTCTCCCACCATCCTGGCAGCAAGACAGGCCATGGCACCACCAAATCCGGGGTGCCCGGCGGTGCCCACCCCCTCACCACGGGGCCGGCACAGACGGGGCCGCCATTGCCCCAGTCCTGGAGCCAGCGGGAGGTTTCCCAGCGCGTGACAGCCACGTCCCCCCCAAACGAAGGGTCATTACTGCTAATTCCGCCTCTCCCCCATCTGCTGTGACTGTTTACACTCCACTTGCTAATTAGAGACTAATTAGTTGGTGCAGAAATTCATCACTTTCCAAACACGAGCGGCAGCGAGAGGCATCCCCGGGAACATCTGCACATCTGCCGGCGGCACAGGCCGGTGCTGAGCTCCTGGGGCTGCCGGCTGGGTGCTGTGCCGTGCCGTGCCATGCCATGCTGTGCCATGCCATGCCATGCCATGCCATGCCATGCCATGCCATGCCATGCTGTGCCATGCCATGCCATGCCAGCCCAGCACAGTCCTCTCCACACAGAAAGGTGCCACCAAACCATGCCCATGCCCATCCTACCCACAGTGGCCCCCGCAGCGTCAGCGTTGCAGGGTGCTGAGCTCCCTCCAGGCTGAGCTGCCAGTGATGGTGGGTGGGATAAATGGGATGCCAAAAGCTGGCGACAGGGAAGGGGGCCATAGCCCTGGCTCCCTCCCTCTGCTGCCGAGGACATTTTAATGCCAGGGCCTCGCACGGCACTAATCCTGCTTAATGGGATCACAATCTTTGCCCCTGCACTTTATTTACAGAAGGGCTGCCAGGAGCTGGGGCTGAGCCCGGTGCATTAGTGCCGGGGGGTGCAGATGTAGGGCAGGAGGCCCCGATCTTGCAGAAAGAGCCGTAATGGATCCTAATTCCTGGGTGTAATGGGCGAGCTGGGAACTAAGCCCCCCTCTCCCCAGCTTCAAATCCCTCTTGATGGGAAAGGACGAGGAGTTTTAAGCCCGGAGGAATCCCGGAATGCCTGCCAAGGGCAGGGCTCTGCCGGGCAGCTGCTGGGGAGGGGCGGAAAGGAGGGTGCGACCTCCCTATGCTCAGCAAATGCCAGCAAGCGGAGATGAGATGGGGATGGGGGCTCAAGGGTCCCCTCAGCCACCCATGAAGGACCAGCAGCTCTTGGGACACCCGGGTCCTTCTCCCATCCTTGCTGTGGACGCCTCACACGAGCACCAGCAGGTGTGGGACCCTCTGACCCCAGGGACAACACGGTCCCCCCTCCCAGCTCTCGTTCAGCACAAGGTCACCACACCGCTGGCCCTCGGGATGCAGGGTGACACCCAGCCGCTCCCCACCCCAGCTCACTAATTAGAGGCTTATTAGCTCAGTGCCCTTTCCTGCTAATTCCATGATTCAGGGTGAGAAACAGCAGGATGCGTGTGCTCAGTAGCCCCAACTGAACCAGTGCTCACCAGTACCAGGGGGATCCACCAAATCCAACCCGCCTGCTCCTGTGGGCTCCAGGCACCCAATGGAGCCCAACCAACACCAGGTACCAGTACCCAGAGCCATGTCCACCACCTCAGCCACCCAATATCAACATCTGCCTCAGGGAAAATAACACAATCATCTCCTTCCCTTCCCACCGGCTCCTCTTCGGTCCAGCCGAGATGCGGCCGGTGCAAAGGGGCAGCCCTGGGAAGGGGCTGGGAGCTGGACAGAGCTATGACCCCAGTCCCCCAAGCCTTGCAGGGCTCCTTCATCCCTCCTGGGGCATCACTGCCCGGAAAGCAGGATGGCATCCCACCGGGAGCACCGGCACGGCCACCGAGCAGCTCCTGCTCCGGCCCCTCATGCCCCCCCAGCACGGGGAGATGGAGCTAAATCTCTTCAGCATCAGCCCATCGCTGGCGCTCCGCAGCACGAAGAGATTAAAAAACAATAAAGAGAAAGCGAAACCCTCCGCTATAATTACCAGCCTTTAGCCGCCAGCGGAGGCAGGGAGGGAGGGAAGGGAAAAAAGGGGGAAAAAGAAACGGAGAAGAAGCAATCCACTAAAATTTTAATAGGAACCACTGCATTTAATTTAACGACACATTTTTTCAATTACTGGAATAATTGTTTTATTCATAAAATGAGTTTCAATAAGAGGGTAATTTTCCTTTGTTTTTATTATTCATTTGTGTAACATGTTCACGGCGCAGTTCCCCGGTGCTGCAGCAGCCGCTGCACATCTGGGGGGCTGGGAGGAGGCAGGGGGCCTGTAGCAGTGTGGCAGGGAAAGGGTTAACATCACCAAGGCACCCCATGGCACCCATGGGGGACCACGACGTCTCCGAGCAGTCAGAAACCTGGTTGGGAGCAATGAGAGATCACGCCGGGGGACCCAGCCTGGCCAAGGGGACAAACCATGTCCCCTCCATGGCCACCCCCAAGCTGTCCCATGCCCAGGGACCTGGCCGGTGACAGGCGAAGCCCCATGACCACGTCACCGCCTGAGGAGCCATCCCTTGGCCAAGGTACATTTTCAGCTTGTTGGAGGCCAGCCTGCGGTTGGGAGGCATCAATTTTTCAGTGGCTGTCGGTAAAGTCACCGGGCTGATTAGATGGCACACGTCCCCGCGGGCACCGGGGGCACGGCCCTGCCACAACACCCCGGCACAGCTCCCAGTGTCCCCACCGTGGTCCCCTCCCAGGGTGGTGGCAGTGGCCACGCTGGGTGGGCTGGCAGGTGCTGGGGGATTAGCAGAGCTCTCCACCGCTGCCGAAGCCATTAGTATTCCTGAGACGAGACTTCATCCCCTTAATAAAAAGCAAACATGGAATTGAAATGCCGAACGCTCCCGGCACCTGGAGAGCGGCGGAGCACAACGTGCTGCCGAGCAGGGACCCAGGCGTCGAGGGGGGGGACCCAAGGATCTGGGGTGTGCCAAGGACAAAGTCAAGCACGGGGTCAAGATGACACGGGCATCCTCACCAAGCCCTGCTCGCCTTCCTCCCAACACCTGAGCAGGCACGGAGCAACCTGAGCCGAGCACAGCCCCCCCAGACTCGCCACACGTGGGGGCCCTGCTTGCCAGCACCCATCTGCTCGGTCAGCAGCCCCCGGCCATGCCAGCACTGGAGCTGTGCCCTTGGTGCCCTCACTGTGCTCCAGCAGAACAAGCTCCTGGCTGGTACCAGCACTAGTGTGGGCAGCAGGAGCAGGGCAGGGATCGTCCCCCTGGGCTGGGCACTGGGGAGGCCACCCCTTGAATTCTGGGGTCAGTTTTGGGCCCCTCACTCCAAGAAGGACCTTGAGGGGATGGAGCATGTCCAGAAAAGGGCAACAAAACTGGGGAAGGGTCTAGAGCACAGATCTGGTTGAGAGACCTGGGGGTGCTGACCCTGGAGAAAAGGAGGCTCAGGGGAGACCTTCTGGCTCTCAACTCCCTGAGAGGAGGTTGGAGCCAGGTGGGGTCGGGCTCTTCTCCCAAGGAACAAGCACCAGGACAAGAGGAAATGGCCTCAACTTGCACCAGGGAGGTTGAGGTTGGCCATGAGGAACAATTTCTCGGTGGGAAGGGCTGTGAAGGGCTGTGCCAGGCTGGGCAGGGCAGTGGTGGAGTCCCCATCCCTGGAGGGGTTTCCAAGCTGTGGAGATGTGGTGCTGAGGGACATGGGACCCTGGCTGTGCTGGGTTGGACCTCATGACCTTAACAGTCTCTTCCAACCAAAACCATTTTCTAATTCTATGAACTGACTCCCTCCATTCATCGTCTCTCCCGCAGTGACTCAATGTCGACTTCAAATTTAGGGAAGGGGTAGCAGGGAAGCACCAAGACCAACCACTCAGTGATGGAGAAGCACTGGCAGGAGTGAGGATCACGGCACCGATGCAGCACCGCTCACCCATGGGGACATCAGAGCCCCCAGCGTGGCCATGCCACAACACCCCCCGGCACGGGGCTCCCGGCAGAGCCCAGCTTTCACCTCACTACCCAGCAAACGCAGGTTTGTCAGCAAAACCCACCAGCAAAGGTCTTTGTCATGCCGAGCTGCTGTACCAAAGCACCACTGCTCCTCTCCGCTCTGCCTGGCTCACGTGAACAGCCCCAGTGAAGTGTGGGGGTGACGTGGTCCCTCCGCACCCCTGAAGCTGCATGGCTATGTTGGGGACCCAGTTTGGGGCTGAGGGACTATCTTTGCTGCTTGCACAGGACTGGGTGTCCCCAGGGGCAGGGGCATCCCCACATCGCCCAGTGCCACGGGGAAGGGGCAGCTGGGGGGGCTCCAGCCCTGGCCATACGCTGTGGCCCCCCTGGGGCTTGCACAGGACCAGCAGCGGGGCAGGACAACTCCATCCACCCCAGCCCACCGCCCACCAAAGCCAATATCCATACCAGCACCAGCCCTCGGTCCTGATCCCACAGAAAGTGCTGTCTGGGGAGCACAGGGTCAGCCATGGGGGACACTCCCGCTGTCCCTTGCTCCCCCCAGGGTGGGCTGGTGGCCACGGGATGGCCTCAGTCCCCTCTGGCACACGGAGCTGTGCCAAAGACACCCAGCACCATCCTGCCCATCTCAGCCCCTTGGATCAGTCAGGCCACACACCCCTACCCATGGTGTGTCTTTTAATGTGGGGTTTTTTTTTCATTTTCGCAACAAAAAGACTTATAATTGCAGATGTGCCCATTAATCCCCCCAACTTACTTTGTTCCCTTCCTTCTCTGCTTTTCCCTTCCCTCTTCTTCGCCCCCCCCCACCCTGGAAACCAAGAGCTTTAAAACTCTCCTTCTGGCTATTAATCAAAAGCAACCTCTCCACTATCACCAGCGTACTTGCCATAAATTAATAGGGGCCTTCTTAATCAAATCTTATCTCCTCTGCGAGCGCCTGGCGCTGGGGTTGGTATCCCAGTCCGCCCGGCCGTGAAATGCAATTTCCAATGCTCCAGTGGACCCAGTAGCTCTGCTCGGTCTCCTCCTCTCCACCCGTGCCCGTACCTGTGCCGGGCCGGCAGCACCGCCTCGGCCAGGGACCCGGCCCGCTAACTGCTGAGGTGGCTCCCAAAAGACACGCTCCATTTCTCAGCCATTTGCCGCGTTTATCCGCAGCCCTCGTGGACGGCACTCGCCTTCCTGGATTATTTAGAGGGCACAGCCCAAGCCAGGGGTTCAGTGCTCACGGGCGGCACGAGGCTGCGAGAGCAATCGTGGGCAACCCTCCTGTTGCAGCTGGGGAAGGCAGCAGGGCCACAGCACGTCTCCTTGGGGGTCAACCAAGAGGGATGCTCTTGGATCTGCCAGCTCATGGCGCTTTGCTTGCCTCAGAACCCTGGAGAGCATCGTCCCTCCAGTCCCCGCAGCATAGTCCCCCAGCCTGGCCCTCCATCCCTGTTCCACCAGGTTTCCCTTCCCCACATCCACACCCTTTCCCAAGGGCAGGTGGAACCCCAGGATGACGATGAGGACCCACACGTCCCGGGCAGTGCCACCGCAGGGCAGCCCCTGTCCCGCACACGTCACCGCAGCTCCGATCCATCCCTGGAAGCTCAACCCCAGAGCTCCCCTCCAGCCCCATCCGATCCCCAGTCCTGTGGGGTTCCCAGGCAGCAAACTTGAGCTGGGACAGACTGGGACCCAAAACAGAGCTCTACGGCTGCTGCTGCTAATCACAGCCTCACCTTTGCCGCTCAGAAAACCCGGCGCTGGTTGTGACTTCCCTGCTCGGCAGAGGCAGCTCAGCCTCCCCAGCGGTCTCAGACAGGCATGGGGGGCTTCGGCTCCGTCCCTCCTGCAGCACCACAGCCCAAGCCAAGGTGGGGAGATGATGGGGGCTGCAGCCGGGAGCCACGGCTAAAAGGAGCTGCTTCTCGTAAAACAATCGCAGAGCAGAGCTAAGAGGGTTTTTATCAGAGGCAGAACAGCCTGGAGAGCTTCCCTCGCTCAGCCCCAATCACGCCGAGATCACAGGAATAAAACCATCTTTGTTGCACACAAGGGAGGCCACAGCCCCAAGCCGCTGGAGGGTTGGAGCAGGATGCACCACCTGCGTTCAGAAGTCACAGGAGCATCTCCAGCAGCAAACCCCAGAGCTGTGCCAGGCACCGTGCCCGTCCTGCCCACCACCGGGCACCAGCACAGCCCTCGGGGGAAGAGCCAGAGCAGGACGGTGCAGCCAAGAGGCTCCTGGGCTGCACGGGCACCCAGTGCCCACTGGCACGCACCCTGCAACAACCTTGCTGCTGAAATGCATCCATCCCTGCTCCGATGCCCCACGCTGAGCCCATCGGGCTGCTCCCAGCACGGGGATCTGCCACGGCAAAGGAGGGGTTGGCAGCCAAGGGCACGCTGGTCCGTGGGCTTGAGCCATGGCTCCTGCCCACCCAGAGAGACATGAGTGGAGCTGGGCACCTCTCCGTCCACATCTGCCCCTCTGCATGTTTGTGTAACTGCTTTACCCATTTCCTCACAGAGGAAAAAGGTCTTTCTGGAGGTGGGGGAGCCCTTGGGACATGGGGTCACCTCCCAGCAAGAGTGCAGGCATGTCACCCACACCGCACGAGGGGTCCAGCGAAGGAGCCGGGTCCGGCACTGCTGCCCCAGCAAGGAACTGGGCTGGACCCGGCAGATCCCCCGGCTGCGACACGGCTGCCCTGCTCCCCTGCACCTCCCTCGGAGCAGATTTGGGGTTTCTTACATGCCGTAAGCCGATTGCGGAGGTGTGTTAACTGGATTAGGTGGGAGGCTGAGAGAGACGCAGACCTGGAGGAGCTGCTCAGCTGAGCGCGGCTCCTGCCCGTGTGACGCTGGCAGAATTTGCAGAGCTGGCTTCTAAACTGATTTTCTTCCCTTAAGCCTTTGAAAAGGTGAAGCTGCAGGAGGGCCGTGGGCTCTGCCACCTCCTCACCCTCTGCAAAAATCCCTGCAAGGCCCCAGCGTGGGCTGGCAGCGGGGTCATGTCCCCACATCAGTCCCCGCAGCCACCCCTGCCCTGGACATGGGCAGCGAGGCGGGCAGGGTGACATCGCTCCCGGCAGCACCCACCTGGCTGGGCACCCACAGCATCTCAGGGAGCGGCAGGGTGACCCCAACCCCCCCAGCACCATCAGCACCCACCACCCGCCGCGATAATCCCCGCGGGCAGCAGGCATCAGCTCGGTGACAGCCCTGCGGCTAATGCAAGTTGACCACTGCAGGGCACAGCCGGGGGGGCCATGGGCTCAGCACCCCCTTCCCCGGCTACACCCAGCCCTGGGGAGCTGCCCAAATCCCCCTGCACAGCCCCAGCCCCGGGTAAAGGGGATGCCAGTGGGGACCACAGCGATGCCAGGATGCAGGGGTGGAGCAAGCGATGCTCCCCAGCTCTCACGCGGTCCCCAGCACGGCACCGGTGGCACCGGCGAGCTGCACAGCAGTTTTGCCGGTGTCACACCTCATCCATCTCCACCGGAGCTCTGCCACGGGGCCTCGGGGTGGAGGAAGAGGCAGCAGCTGTGATGTCCAGGGCCAGCAGCGCTTGGCAAAGCCCTGGCAGAGACTGGGAGTCCCAAACCCAGCCAAGGTGGCCACAGCATGGCACAGCTGGATCCGTCATGGCACAGCCAGCACGAGCCAGGATCCAGTGGCTTCAATCAGGATTGGCACTGCCAACCAGGGCCATAGCATCCCCCAGGACAGACAGACAGACGCCCCCGTCCCATGCTACCTCTTGCCAGGCCAGCAGGACACCCCAACCATGCTGCCATCTCCCCTTCTTCCTCCTCCCACATCTGTCTCCAGGCCCACACTTATTTATTTGTTAATTAACTGCTGTTTCCATAACAAATGCTCCAGCTTCTCCCAGCCTCCAACAGCCCTGGGGCTGGATTGTTAACTAGGATTTTAATTTGTTAATTAAAAGCAGGATGGCTCCATAACAAGCTCCTCTTCCACAGCCGGGGCTCTCGGAGGGCTCAGCGGGCCATGGGCTGAGCCAGGGGCCTTGCCATGCCCACCCGGAACCCCCCCAGGGATGGGGGGCACGGGGAGGGGTGAACACAGCCCCCGTGCCAAGGGGTGTTTGCAGAAGGGACCTGAGCTCGGCAGGACCATGGGGCTTGCTCAGGATGTTCCATTCTCCCAACAGCAGGCCTGGAGGTGAGACCGCAAAGAGAGGTGGAGGTGGCACCATCCCGGCAATCCCTTCCCCAAACACCACGCAACACCCAACACATGTCCCCAGCCATCAGAGGATCCCAAACCTGGTGATCGACCCCCTTCTGTGCACTCTGGAGAGCCGGGGCTGCGCCAGCATCGTCCCCTCCCAGCTCCCACGCTTCTCCCCAAAGACCAGAGCCCGGAGCAGCCCTCGGAACCCAGCCCCCACCACACTGGGGACCCAGCCCGGTGCCAACATAGGCCAGGTAAGGCTCGAGATGCTCCGAAGCCAAGGGAGAGACGTCAGCCCTGGCCAGGGAACAGCATCTCGTTGAGCCCCGCGGCGAGGCCGTGGCTGGGAACAGAGCGGGGCTGTGTGCCTGCCCGTCCCTGCCTGCCCCTCTGCCCGCCTGGAAAAAATAACATTTCCCCTCGCGGGAAACCCCAGAAGACACGGCACCGTTGTGTGTTCCCAGCCCGTGAGCCCGGGGGGGCTGACAAGCAGAGCTTTGTGCTCTGAAGCACTGCGTGGCCCCTACGGACCCCCAGACCTGGACCTAAAGGCACAGTCCCCAGCAGGGAGCTCCAAACCCGAATGCAAGGAGCTATGGGGAGCTGCAAGGGACCCCCAGCAAAGGGGCCATGCACGGATCCTCCTGGGGGGACAGGAGCCCCCCACAGCCCAGGGGCACATCCCCAGGACTGTCCAGCTGCGGGTGGCACAGCTGGACATCACCACAGGCTGCATGGAGCCTGTACTCTCCCCCGAGCACGTCCCCACACAGGGCACAGCCCCGTTCCCAGCCCGGGATGTTTAACAAGCTCCAGGCTCCGGCCAAAACTCCTTCCCCAGCAAACCCCTTCGGATGCCACAGATCCTGCCGACCCCGCGATTACGCAGCTCCGCCGTATCTGGGTCACTGCTGTGAGTCACGGACACCCAGAGAGTGACTCAACGCTATCAGAGGGGCCAGATCCTGCGGCTGATTTCCCCAGGAGAGACTCCAAAACGGTGAGGAGGGGAAGGATGGATGGACGGACATCACCTTCTAGACCTCCCAACAGTCACTAGCCAGATGCTCTCTAGGCATGGTGAACACGCATCCTGCTCCCCACAGACTCGGAGGGGTGGAGGGACCCTTCCCAGCCCTGCTCCCAAAGGTTTCACAGCCAGAACCAGGGCTTCCCTACAAGGGTTTGGCAGGAATGGGCTCCACAGCCAGCTGCCAAGCGAGGCGGGGGTCCCAACAGCCCTGGCCCCCAACCCCAGGGTGGTCCCAGCACTGGGTGGGACAGATGGCACACAAACCTGGTGCAGCCCAGCACAGCTCCGGGCTGGATTTGGCCCCACAAAGCACACTGAGTGCATCCCCCAGGTATTCTTGGAAGGCAACCACAGCCCTGGGCTGCGGCGGCTCCTGGGGCCACTGTGGTGAAGGAGGGGTGAGAAAGCAGAGCCACCACCAGAACCACCCCATGGGAGCCACAACAGCACCTGGGACATCACTTCTGCAAGAGGCATCTGTGCCCCCCTCACCAACCCGAGCTCCCGCTGCCCCCCACGTCCCCCAGCCACGCAGGATGCTCAGCGCAGCCCTCGCAGACACAGACAGACAGACAGACGCTTTCCAGGCTCGCCGCGAGCATCTCAACAGGGCGGCATTTCCCAACCGACAGAAATACGGCGGGGAAAGAAAAACAGAAGACAGAAACCACAAGAAAAACCCCACTCAGCCTTTCCCAGGGCGCTGACGCAATCAAGTCGCCAGCCCCACGGGATCGAAAACACTTTGCCAGCTCCCCCCTCCCTGTGCCGAGCAGGATGAGGGTGCTGGTGACCAAGGTCCCCTTCCCTGCAGCGCGGCCCCGAGCCAGGGGGCACTGGGCACTTGCCGATGCACTGGGGTGGGGCCCAGACATCCTTTTTCCGAAGCATTAATTAGTCATTGCATTGCTCACTTGAAACATAAATAGCTGTAGCATGACAGCAAACATGAGTTTTCCTTGGAAAAAGCCTTTTCCAGAGCTCTTCCTTCCCAGACGCCCCAGATCGCAGATGGACGGGAATCACTCGGAGCCTGGCAATCCCCCCTGCAGCCATCCGCAGCAGCCCTGAATTTCTAGGGCAGAGAAGCAAACTCTGGTCATTGCGCTTATTTACACACTTGTGGCTCTCCCTGCCCTGCCAGAGGGGCTTTTCCAGCCAACGCCGGCGATTCCAGCGGCGAAGCCAGCGCCGGTGCCCAGCCTGACGTGAAGCTTATGGGGAGAAGCCAAGCGAGCAAGACTCCACCACCGCCCCAGGTGAAGAGCTCGGGCAGCTCCTCGCCCCTGCCCGCTGTGTTTCCACCCTCCGTTGCACAGCTCGGCTCCCGGCCGCTGCCCTCCCAACCCTTCTTTCCACCACGCGAGTGAGCAAAAGGGAGAAAACCAGGAGATGAAGGCACCCATCGCCTTCCTCCCCTCGCGCCCCACGCATGCAGGCGGAGGCCGGGTGCTCAGCGCTTCCCGGTGCTCAGCCGTTCTCCCCACGGCAGAGCTCTGAATTAAACATCCCACCCTAATGAGTTGATTTTATTAGTTTGCGAATGCATCGAGAACTCATTATCAAAATAAACATCAACGCACTCCGCCGAGCGCGGAGCCGCGCACACACACCCCGGCAGCGCTGCAGCTGGGGCCACAGACATGCCCCTGGTCCCCTCTGCACCCCATCCCCAGCACCCACCACCTCGGGGGGGTGCGGGGGCTGCAGGCGCCCGCCCTGCAAAGCCTCCAGCACCCCGAGGTTTGCTTTATCATTTTGCCTGGGGGTGGGTCAGGCCGGGCACCCAGCGTCGCTGCTGGCTGGGGTGGGATAACACCGAGCTCCTGCCCCCCCAGCGTGGGCTGGGCAAGGTCCCCTGGGACCTGCTTGGTGCTGCTGAGGGGTGAGAAGCCAAGTCATGACCCCCCAGGATGCTGCAAGGCAGGCAGGACCCCCCCACCCAGCCCCAGGGTCTCCAGCACCCCCGAGAGCCCGTGCAGCACCCAGCGCTGGAGCAGCGGGGGCTTGGCAGACCCCCAGGCCTGGGGGGGCACAGCCAGGGCAGGAGGCAGCACCCCAGTCCCAGGGAGCCAGGGCTGGCACGGCGAGGCATGAAGCAGGGGCACAGCGGGCGCATTGTCCGGCTCAGCCGGACACGCTCCCTTTGGAAACAGCAGCTAATCCCATTTCATCCCCCTTCATGGCCATCAGCTGTTTTTCAGGCATTCAGGAGGCGGGTTGCTGAAACCAGAGCTATTGTGTCCGCCGCGCCCCAGCCCCCTCCAGCCTTCCATCCATCTGTCTGTCCGTCCATCCTCCATTCCAGCCCCATGCTGGGCCAGGATCCGGCAGCATGCCTGCACCCAGCTCCCACCCCAGCATCATCCCCAGTCAGACCTTCATGGGCTGCCAGGAGATGGGGATGCTGGACTCACGCAGGACCTGCTCCCCTCCACCTTCCCCCGAGCTCTCAGCCCGACCCCATGGTCCAAGCCCAGGCAAGGAGGAAGAGGAGGAGGATGAGGAGGAGGAGGGAAACACTGAGCATCCCACCACACACAGGCTGAGCCCTGGGGACAACCACCTACACAGCCCAGTGCTCAATTGCTCCCCGCTGGGAGACACAGGCTCTTGGAAAGGACAATAAGGAGCATAAACGACCCCATAAAACCCCGGTTAATGCCCAGCCCGTGCCCTAGATTCAGCCTGGTTTCCTCACCCAGCTGCGGCTCACAGCCAGTGAACTGGGATGTGCTGGAGGGGATGGCATTGCAGGATGGGGACAAGCTCCTCCAAGCATCCTGGTAAACACAGCCCAGGCCTGCAGACAGGACGCAGGGGAGCAGGTGGGTCCCCAGCTCCACTGTCACCTCTGGGGAATGCCCTCTGGCTCAGGTGATTCACACACCCAAGAGTGGGCACACTGCCTGGATCAATGAAGGAGCTCCAAAAACAGCATCTTTCTTCCTCAAGGTGTGGGAGCCATGGACACGGCCACTCTGCTGAGTGCCCACAGCCGGGGTGACCCGCTGGCCTCAGGGACAGTCTCCCCCATGTCACAGTGTGTCCCTGCTCCCCAAGACACAGGGACATCCGTCCTTGCCAGCCAGGGATGGCAGGACCCTGCCAGGCACCCCAACCCCGGCTGGACCCAAGTGTCCTGGAGAAACCCCTCCAGGGACCAGCACTCCCACGAACGCATCCACATCCCACTCCTCGCCCCGGCAGGACCCGGGCATCGCCGCCGCGCTGAGCCGGGAGGGCTCAAGGTTACAGCCGAGGACTCGCAGGTTGTCGTCTCACCCAGCAGTGCGAAAAAGCAATTAGCTACCACAGCTAAAATTAGCTCAGCGGTTTCTTTCTGCTAATGGTCAAACTCATCAAGGTTTCCCTACGCCGGGGGCCTCGGCCCCTCCGCGTGGGCAGGCGGTGATTGATGAGAGCCGACGGAGCCGCTCACACGTCCTGGCGTATGCAGGGCAGCGGGACACCAGCTGGCACCATGGACCCCAGCCGGCACCACGGACCCCAGCCCACCATACCCGCTGCCACCTCCACCCACCCTGCCTCAGTTTCCCCCCAGCTGCCCAGGGGCAGAGGGAGAGCGCCCGGCACGCTCGGGACAGCCGGACGGGAGCTGCCGCACAGCGAGGTGGGCGATGGGGACAACGACCACTGGTGGGAAGGGAGGGTGGCTTCGGCACAGGGGCCCCCGGCATTCCTGGAATTGCCACCACGCCATCCCCGCTGCCGGCTGGGGTGCCCAGCTGCTGGCACACGATGGCAGCTGGTCCCAGTGCCCAAGGCCTTCCCCAGCCCATGGTGGCTGCTGGCCAGGAGATGACACTGATCCACGCAGGAAGGTGACAACCCAGAGCAGCCGGCAGCTGCCAGTCCCAGCATCCCCAGGGATGGCCCTTGAGCGAGGCCCAGGAGCCCCCCACATCCCAAGTCTCCATTCCTGGGGGGCCCGAGGGCAGGGGCGCAGCCGCCCCATCAGAGCTGGGAGACAAAGGGGGCTGGGGGACCAGCTGCAGCCCGGGAATGTCCCCTGCCCTCGGCCCCGTTCCCAGGGATCAGGTTTCCCAGTTCCCAGGCAACCCGAGCCAGGCACGGCTTTCCAGGCGCAGGCATTCCTGCACCCCGCGGGGCTGGGGGCAAGGCGAGGGGGCTGGGGAGGGGGCCCCTGCGTGCCCCGGGTGCGGGCAGGTGGTCTGCGATGGGCAGGGGAGAAGGGGCTGAAGGTGAAGCATCACTGGGAGTGAGGGGTGGGATGCACCCCCAGAGCATCGCTGGGAACAAGGGGTGGGATGCACCCCCAGAGCATCACTGGGAGCGAGGGGTGGGGGACACACCCTGGCAGCCGGTCCCCAGCCCCACAGAGGGGGTGCCCAGGGCTGTGCCCACCACAGACGGCATTGCCGGCATGCCCGGAGTGTGAGGGATGCCAAGCAGGGCCAGCAAGGCAGGGAGTCACTGCAAGCACATTCCTGCCCACTGGTGGGGCCAAGGGTGGCAGAAAGGCACCTTGAGTCCAGATCCACCTCCATGGATGGCTCTGGGCATGCAGAAGGTGGGAACCCCAAAACAGAGCAGCAGCCGTGGGGTGGAGGAGGTCCCTGGCATCACGGCATCTCCAGCCACTCCGAGTGACCCTGGCCCCATGTGCTCTCCAGCAGCTCCAGGCAATGTCCCCACCGCACAGAAGCTCCCAGGACACCCCCTTGCCCCCAGTACCCACCACCCAGAGCCAGCCCAGCCCTGTGTGGGTGCTGGATCCCCACAGGCGCTTTGCAAGACCAAGGCAGGAGCCATGTGGCCACTGGCCTCTCCGCAGCGCCCTGTGCCCACACACCAGCCCCAGCACAACCAGGGGGGCTCAGACCACCCTTCATTAGCACGATCACATCACCGCTGACAGCAGCATATTTATTACCGGCCTGGCACTGACCATTTTTCACCCAGCGACTCACTGATAAGCTCATGGAAGTAGCGAGGGCTCAGAGGTGAGGGGACCCACTGGTCACCCACCCCAGCTGGGATCCAGCACCCAAAGGGCTTTGCTCCCACCCAGCTCTGCACCCCAGTCTGAGCAGGGCCTTATTCACCCCAGGCAACAGCCTGCAGCGTTGCTGTAAAGCATCGAGACACCCCCAAACAGTTTGTGTAGGGCCTACAGTAACGTGCGTTGTGGCTGGGGCTCATCCCCAGGCAGGAACCAGCCACACCAGGGATCAGCTCCAGGCACAGGCTGGGGAAGATGGCACGGTTCATAAAGACACAGGGTCACCCATCGCAGCTCCCGGCAAGCCAGCCTCCCTCCTCCCCGGTTTAATTACCAGCATTTTCCCAGGTTCTCAAGAAACCTGCATCCTCCTGCTTCCTTCCCTTTCTCCTCCAGCTCCCTCATTTGCTCCTGCTGAGGGGAAACGCCACGACAGCCCCATCCCATCGCTAAGGGACCAGCAGCACCCAACGCTGCCACCCTTGCCCCCAACTGCCGCCCAGGCAAGAGCCACACAGCTGCCCCCAGCCTCCTCAGCCCACCACCGTGTGCCCAACCATGCTGGCAGCTCCAGCCCCGCCAGGCAGCAGCGATGAGTACGAGCCCACAGCCACCCTCCTTCCCACTGACAGCCCTCGTCCTGCCCGTTCTTCCCCAGGGACCCGGCTCCCAGCCCGCGGGCACAGGCTGGCATTCCCCGGTGCTGCTGTGGCTCGGGTCACCAGCCCCCCCAAACCTCTGGGGACCAGCCAGGGCGTGGTGACATGGGCTGCCTGGGACGTGACCGTATCCCCCCTCCTCCTATGGTTATCAGGTCATCAAAATTTCATTGCTGTGCCTGGTCACTAATGGCTTCCAAAGAAGCATCAAATTTTAATCTTCCCTTTCTCTCCCCTAAAAGCCACTTTCCTTCCCGAGCCAGAGCTTTGCACGAGGCCACCGGCTAACGTGCCAACCCTGCCGGCGGGCAAGGCGGGAGGCACCCACGCTTGGCCACCCCTGTCCTGGTGTGAGCCCATCACCAGCATCACATCCCCGGGAAGGAGCAGGGGCTCATCCCCCTCCCGCTCTGCCCCGTGGGGCTCCACGCATGCGGACGTGCCCAGGCACCACACGTGGGTGCCAGAAGGTGCTGGCACCCCCCCACTCCCACCCCTAATAAGCCTCTTTGGTAGAAGCTGCCCATCTCAGGCCCCTGCCCCAAATCCCGTCTGGAACCTTAAGCCTCCCAAATCCCTCCTGGGACTGGCTGCAGCCTCCTCAATCCCATTAGAGGTGCCAGGCCAGCATGGGGGCTTCCCAGCCCTGGTTGGGGGGAAACCATATCCCTGGAGTGGGTCACAAAGCCTACAAAAAGTGGGGAGGAGGGTATGGGGACCCCCCCCAGACACCCCTCAGCTCTTGAGTGGCCCTTTATTGTCTTGTTACATCAGCTGCAGGCCCCTTCACTGCAAGCGTGGGCTGCCTGGGGCAGCACTGCCCGTGCCCACCTTGGCCGTGGCACCGACACCCGGCACAGGTCGCACTGCGACACGGCTCCCGCCCGGGCGGCACACACTGAGCAGCCTTCCGCCCAGCACCGCATTCGGCGCCGGGTAATTAGCGTGAGGCCCCTAATCAATAAGTTATTTTTTGCCGTGGCTAATTAATAATTACACAGCACAGACGGGCTGTAATTAAACTTCTATCCCCTCTCTCCCCGGCAGCGCGGGGGCCTTTGTTTTACCAACTGCAGGTATTAAAGTGTTTCATCGCGCACCCAGGGAGCCCTGGCCAGGGAGGTCTTACCACCGCCACCCCCTCCTCCTTCGCTTCTCCATCGATCCCATTTTCTTTCGCTGCCCGAATCAATGGCAGCGGCACCAGGCGCTGCCAGCCCTGCAGGGATGCCCAGGTTGGGCTGCCCTGGCTGCCCCACCGCCGCGGGGCCGAGCCGCAGGCCAAAGCCGGGCATCCCGCCTGCACGGCCGCTCCTTCGCCACCTCGTCCACCCCAGTGGGATGGAGCATGGGCAGCCCCCCGCACACCGGGCACCGCAGCCGGGGAGGTGACCCTGCTGCACCATCCCCGGTGCCATCTGCGGCGGGGGAGACGGGCACGTGCCCAGGCTTTGGCAACGCTCCCCCCACCGCGGGCACCCGCCGAGGCCGGGCACCGAGCAATGTCACGCCGCCTGCGAGGACGTGACACGCCGCGAGGAGCCAAAGCCACAAATCTCAGCTCCTGCACCAGGAGATAGGAGCAAAGCCCCTTCCCCATCCCTCGAGAGGGCTGAAGGCCAGTCAGCCCCACGTCCCCAGACCCCACGGCGAGACACCGGAGCTCCACGGGTAAATAGAAGGAGATGGGGTCACATCAGGAGCCCGACCCACAGGCGGGGAACAAACAGAGCAGGGGGGGGACCCGCCAGCCAGAGACGCCAGCCAGGAGAAGAGAAACTCGGCAAGGGAGTGAATCAATCAAAGAGACCTTCACAGCTCCCCACACAGGGCCTGCCCGGATAATATACTGCCGCTTTAGATGTTATGTTCTGAACTTAATTACTGAGAAATTATAGCAGTGCTGGGGGAGGCTCGGGGGGAGCGGGAGGACGGGAGCGCACAGGGACTTCTGGCTCCACTTGCTGCTGCAAGCAAGGGCAAGAAATGTCGCGGGCAAGGACCCCCAGCGCTACGCCCCGCTGTGCCCTCGCTGTGCCCCCCCCAGTTTCACAGCCTGGATCTGCTGGGTCCAAGCAGCGGGGCTGGAGGCAGCTGTGCTGCAGTCCGGAGGCTCCTCTGCAGCTCCTGGCAAGGAGGGGACAGGACCCCAGGGCCCCCCCCTCAGCATCTCTGAACCCCAAAGGGCCACAAACTCTTCCTACATCCCTCTGGGGTAGTGGAGCAGCTCAAACCAGACTGTGCTGTGCCAGAGCCCCAGGGCAGAGAAGGGTTCGCCCTCTCCAGCAGTGCTGCCTCGCTGGGTGCACAGGGACCCCCGGGCACCCACGGGGGTTCAGGGCTTCAGACCCCCCCAGCCCGTGGACCAGCTGCGATGATACCAACCCCAGGACAAGAGCTGCTCCCTGGGAGCTCCCCAAACTCACGCCCCAGGTCTCGTGGTGCAATGGGGGTCCCCCAGGACGGGGTGCAATGGGTGCCTCCAACCCCCGGGGAGATGCTCAGCCCCCCGAGAGCTGTGCAGGGCAGGCTCTACCCCGCGCTCAGAGCAACATCTGCCCCCCATCCCCAGCCTGGGGGCAGTTATGGGGCAGGCAGAGCAGAGCCGTGCTGCTCGCCCCCCCCCGAGCCCTCCCGGACACCGCGCTGTGCTCGGCACCGGAGGGCCCCAGTGCCCCGCTCCCGGGGGGCTTCTTGAATACCACCGATGCTGTGCCCCACACCCATGGCGGGACCTCTGGGGCTGCCTCGGCTCCCAAGCCCCCCGGCTGGCGCAAAGCTCCCCCGGCCCGGGAGGATGGCAGGGCTCGGCTGATGGGAGCAGCGCTGGGACCCCCCCCAAACCCTCCGCGGTCCATCTCCAGCATCCCAGCCGGAGCCGGAGGATGCCCCCCACACACACACACACACCCCGCACCCCCTTACCTTGGGCGCCAGCTCCCGGGGGGCCGGGCAGGGTGAGCACCGCGAAGCACAG
>VZZY01024316.1:0-79977 GCA_013400335.1 Eurystomus gularis
GTGTCTCTAGGTCAGACAGCAGCAGATACTATCGTTTGAGCCTTTTTCTGATAAATGAATCTGGGAAGTCTTTCTTAGAGGTGTGGTTTGTTAAGGACATAGGCATGTAATTATTGTTATGTTGGGTATCTGTTGTAGATGGAAATCCTTTATGAATCACTGAGAAAACAGAGTTTGGTCTGTCACATGCAACCTCCACTCTATCACCTAGGAATGTCTATAGGGAACATATTTTCTGTGCAATGCGTTGGCCTCTGAGCAGTGTGCTGGGATCTTTCAGCACAAAGCTGGAAATTTCAAATGTTCCTCCTCTGCCCCAAGCAAAAAAGGTTGACAAAATGCTTAAAGGCTGGTCATGAAAAGATAGGAGAGGTTTGTGACAACCAGCATTGACAAAAGGCAACACAAGTTAATTTAGGAGGATTAAAATCTGGGCAGAAATCAACATTGAGGTTTGTCTTGGGCAGCCTTCTAAACCTGTGAAGAAACTAATCCAAAACTCATGTTGTGAAAACGAGAAATCTAGGAAATGGTCATTGCTAAAGAGAGCCAGAAGGGAGAGGGAGATTAATCTGGCAATGGTAAGCAAAAGCAGAAGGATGATGTAAAATTGGAAAGTGTTTGGACGAGTGATAGGTCTGTGTCTTCACGGGGAGAAACAGTTGAGTTTAGGCCTGGCTAACACATGGTCCCTACCTTCCTTAGCCCACACCTGAGGCAATTGAGAGGGATTTTTCGTGGGCCAAAATAAATGACATGTCAATGCAAAACATCACACTGCTTTAATAATCAGCAGTAAATTGAATCTTAGCAGAGTAAACCAGCCTGTACAGAGTTTCCTGGTGTGTAGGGAGATTGTTACCAGGGCCCAGACTAGTTCCTTTATAGCTAGCTAAAGAAAAGAAATAAGCATGAAAAGATTGTTCTTATTTCTTTGAAACTTACTCATTTAAGCAAGGATGACAGCAACATATCTTAATGTCATCTGTAGTTATTTTTTAATAGACTGAGCAGTCATTTTTGGGTTTGTCATAGGCTAGGTGGTTAGTTCTCTTGGCTTTTCTTCAGGTTCTTTAGGTTTGGGGGTTTTTGACAGGAGGAACATGGGTCTTCGTATTTCCTTCTGCTTTCCAATCTTTCAGTGACGTTATGGGCCTGTGGGTGGGAAGCAGTTTCCAATTTTATTCCTGCCATCAGCTGTGGTTGCAGTAAATGCCCTCTGGAAATCTGGCTACCTGATGCTCTCTGCACGTTAGGCAGATCATTAACAATTATTATTTGTGACTTTAGTTATTTATATATGCAGAAGAACATAGCTGCAGTGAGGATTTCTGGACCCTTTGTAAAAATGTGACCCTGAAACTGTTAGCATTTATTTATTGTTCATAAAGTGTATTTTGAGTGAATCTGAAGTCAGGAATTAAATCTAAAATTAGCTTATTGGGCCAATTAAACTTGTTGGTCCCTTCCAGAATGATTAAATATACGCTCCAGGAGGAGAGAGGAAATTGCATCTTGCTAAGGACAAGAAAGAAGTGGCTCTGAAGTCGTTGTTGGTTTGGGTTTGGTTTTTTTGAGCACAATCAAGAACACTGCTTCAGTGAAGGGTAATGAATAAAGAGCACTTTGCACAATTACAGCTGCCCCTGCCTCATGCTGGGGACATTGCGATCGCTGTGGTGGCATCCTTTTGTTCAGGAGAGGCTCTTTTCACCACTGTGCACAGCCCCAGTCACCTTCTGATACCTTGATTTCTGCTGGGTGGGTTTCCTGCACTGCAATGCCCACTAGTATATGGAGTCATTTCACCCCAATATGTGTGGTGGAAAAAGCCTCCTCTCGTGTGTGTGTGTGCATCTCTCCTGCTTGGTGCTGCCTTATATGTTTATCCTGGAAACTTACCTTAGCTCCCAATCCTGTAACTACTTAGACAAGGAGCCCTTATGCCAGTGCATGCACATGTTCAGCATGCGTTTTCTTCTCCATCTGGTGGGGCAGATTATTGCCAAGCCCACGCTTTTGAAGCTGAGCTCTGACCTGCCCACTTTGCAGTAAGGACATAGATAAAGTCAGGGGTATGGAGTTCAGCTGCGGTGATGTTCCAGCAATATCCTACCAGTTATTGGGCATGGGTTTTCCTCAGGTAGCTCTTTTCTTTCTAAATGAGCATTTCATCCAAAAGGATTTTGTGGACTTTGGATATTTGGATTTGGGGATATCTCACAGTCTAGCTGTAAGTGTGGAGCATCAGAAGGTGCTGGGCTCTGGGTGAACTGTAACTACAGTGTATGTAAAACAGAGTTCACACCATCATGGATATATCAGACTGTCCCCTCCCCTATGTGTTATCCATTACATACACATCTACTTTTCTCTGACATGCTCTGAGCATAGGTGGAAGTTCTTGGGACTAAAAGGAGCTCTTTTAGTGTGCTTCTGAGAGCTGAGCCCTTCAGTATGTCCTAGCTTAAGTTCTTCAGGAAAGAATGTGTGTGCCTCAAGTCTGTGTTTGTATAGCTGTGAAGCTGAAGGCATCAGGATTACCTGAGGAACCTCTGTCCAGATAGATACTGTCCCATGTGAAAAGCTTCCATGGCAAAGCTTCCCATATTTCTGTAGCTGCTTCAGCACCTTTCAGGACACCAGGAGAAACTTTCGTAGAAGCATCAGAGCTCACACAACCAATGGCACATCCAGAACTCCCCATGCATGTCATGTCCAGGTCTTTTGCCCTGGTTTAAAGCAACTGTCCAAGCTCCTCCTCGGTTCTCCAAAAATTGTGACAGCACCATACACAGTCTCACAGGGCAGATGTTCTGGGAACACCTGTAGCAAAAAGGCTGGGAAACAAAGAATGAGGCTCTTAGAATCTTCTCTGGAGAACGTGAAGAAAAATCGTTATCTTCAACAATTCACATTTCTGTTTTTTCCTCATTCTTTGTTTGACAAATCGTTTTCTATTTACAGCCAGCACTTTTTAATGCATTCTCCCTCCCCCAGCCTACTGGGTTCCTATTTTCTCCTTCTGACAATGTTACCATATGGTTCTATTATTCAGAGATTCCTAAACATGTATTGCAACAGTCCTGAAAAATAATTAGGTGCTGCTGTAGTGTAAAAGCACATCTGTGATCAATGGCTCCCTCTGGAAATTATGGGATAAAATGTCCCATGACATTTTTATATCTTTATACTTTCTCCGTGCCCTTTTATGTCCCTCACCACCCACCAGAAATATAATAAGGGGAAGAAAGTCTGTGCAAACAGTTATTTGCATTTTCTTTCTTAAAAGCAATGTGCAGTGTGATTGGTGCTTTTTGAGTTACAACTAGGGGAAGAGAGCTCCAGGGAGAAAAAGGTATATATTTAGACTCTGTAGATTTAGAATAGAGCTTAATTCTATGGTGATAACCAATGATTTACACCCTTTAATCCAAAAGTCCTCCTGTGCCCTGTGGGGAATATAGCCTATGTCCAGCAAATTGGTAACCATATGCTTCAGTGAACGTGCGGTCCCTCAGCCCTTCCCCTGCTCCATTCACATTGATGGTTCCCAGCTAGAGCGGTCAAGCCTTACGATTGACTCTGCCTTTGTTGAAGGCTTTGTCAAAGGAACGGTTCTTTTCAGATTCCTTTCAAAAACACACAATGTGCAATATTAAAAGGTTTCAGGCAGTTGTTCTTGCTGGAGGATTTCACAAGTGAATCGAGGAGTAAAAATTTTCTCAGCTCCAGAGGGCAGAGGCAGGCGTATCTCCCACACAACTTTTTCTCCCAGGGGAGAAATAAATGAAAGTCAGGGTTATCAAAAACAAGTTTCACAGGGGCTTTTCAAAACTGATTTGCTCCCAAACCTTCTGTTTCACCCTATCAGGTTATCAGCTCTCTGGTACTGCTGCTGAAACTGCACAGATACAGTATTCATAAAGAAATAAGCCTTTCTTGTGCCTTGGCCCATCATTATGTAGAAACAAAAAGGACACTTACACATGTTTTTTGCTCTTTGTGGTCACCTTATACAGAAATGATATAATAGAGCAGGACTCCTCACTGGAAGATAAAACTAGATTGTGCAAAGTGGGACCAGGAGCATTAGCCTGCCACTGCCCTCCTCCAGCAGCAAAGATTATCCCAGATAAGCAACGGCAGGGTAATGTTCAACAAATTAGCTTGACTGATGAACCCTGAACTCTTGTCAGTATTAATGCCTGCTAAGTTAAGCAGGCCCAGGCTTTATTATGAGGACTTATCCTCAGAGGCCAATGCAATATAACCTTTTTTTTTTTCTTACAGATACCACATGGGAGGGGTCTGGGTCTTGTCCAGAGACCCCAACAGGCTTTTACAGATGGAATTTTTTTTTTTCCCTAACCTGAACAAACCAGTGTACTGACAGCAACTGGAGGTGAGTGGCTTTGGTGGTGCCATGGTTGGGGTATCCTCCACTAAGCACTTTGCATAAGGATGGTCTGTTCTATGTTTGCACCATGCTGAGAAGCATGGGGTGGTTCAGCCCAGGACTGGTCTTCCTAGGCACTGCTGCAACAGTGGTAACCCATGCAAGCCCTGGAGGATCTCGATTACTCACCTGACAGCATGATGTCTGAGAGTTCACATGCCTTTTTCACATTTACATGCTTGTTTTGTCCCACAGGATATCCTCAGCCCCTCCCAAATTCAGACTTGAAAAACCAGTGTGCTGTCAGTCGTCTGTCAAAGGGTGCTTCTGGGCCAGCACAGTACTGTTAAGGTTTGCCAGCCTGCCCTTTGTCTCAGCAGCCAGGTGCTACTTCACCATTTCATGGAGGTTTTCTCAGAAGAAGGTAAAAAGAAAAAAAAAAAACCTCCATGACAGTGGCATCAGCCCAGTGCAAGGGCCCCAGTGCAAATTAGGATTCATGGACTGTAGTTGACATCTGGACTGTCACAGAACCACAGAGCCAGCTGTGCTGTAAGGATGACATCCCGACCTGGGTTTGAAAGGTTGGAAGCCCCTCTTCTGTTTGTCCATCCTTCCTTGCAAAAGCAGCCTTCTCTTTAGCTCCAGGCTGCATCACAGTGAGGTACAGCCATGATGGGAAGGTGGCATGGGGAGTCAGTGCAGTGCCACTAGCCAGAGATGATGGGAGAACCTGGGACAGTGGGTGCCAGGTGCTGGGGTTAGTGGACTGGGAGACCCAAGGGGATGCCGCTGGGCAACTAAAGCCTAGAATCAAATCTTGCTTTAATGTGTTTTAATATGCTGAGGAATCATTTCGTGGTTAAAGTCTTGAAGTTATTTGGGAATTGAGGTGTGGGAGCAAATCATACCTTCTCTGACTCCTTTGTTTATTTCCTCTCTTATCCATTCATTAATAGGCATTTCTGTAAGCCACAGAGAAAAGCAGTTGCTGAAAAGGAGAAACACACCTTAAATATTTGCTGATACGTATCTTAAAACCATCTGGAGTGAGTGGAATAATTGATGTCAGATGTGAACTCTCCTGGGATGTTAGCAAAGGGATGGGAAATGTTGGTGCTCTGGTTTTACGGCTTGTCCGTGGGCTCCCAGCACTTCCGAGGTACAAGAACAAAAATCAGCCCTTTCTTTGAGCTCCAGCATCTGCTGGAAGGGGCCTTAGAGATACAGTCCCCATGAGGAAGAGAATATTTGTCCTGTCATGATGTCAAATTCTCTTCCTCTCCTATTCCCAGTTTGGCGTGGTGTTTGCATATCTTCTTCCCCAGGGTACTTGCTGGTTTCAGCTGCCTGGAGGGCAGATTGGGAGACAAGAAATCAAAATTTTTATCCTTGCCTCTGCCAGAATATTCTTGTGACCTTGCGCAGGCAGATTTCAATGCAAAACTGAAATAATCTTTCATATAGTGCAGTCCCTATTTCAGAGCACTATGGGCAAGTTTGTCTGGTTCACGTTTACAATTTGATGTAGAATTTGATTGTAGAATTTTGAATTTGATTAGACTGGTTCGGGGAATCTGAGGTTGAGACTAGAGTTCAGTCTGTTCAGTTCTTTTTTGAGCTTCTTCTGGGAAGGCTGTTCACACTGAATAGTCTTTCCAGAAGATAGGCTGAAATATAAAATATCTACACTTATTCCGGAGGAGTAACACCAATAATATATATAATTCTCCAGAAATATGTAGACTTCAGTGGAAAAGCTATTTTTGTTACAGAAAAGGCTCAAAAAGAAAATATCCCTGGAAAGAGCTGCACTGTGTTCATTGACTATTTCTGTATGTCTTTGCTTCTCATCTGCTAGCTGGAAAGGAGCAGCAAACAAAAGCCTTTTTGTCATGAAAATCACCCACCAACCTCTGCCAACTGTCAGTCAGAGAAACAATAAGTTTGAGAGCCAGATGTGCCCCCCTCCAAAAATGTGTATGTGAGCTTGGGTTAAAGGACAGAGAAAGAAATTTGCTCTTATAATAGTCCAGCACAACAGTGCAAAAGCAGCTCTGCCAGCACCGTTCCTCTCTCCCATCAAGGGAGTTGATGGGACCATCTGGCTTTCTCTGGGTTCAAGTTTTCATGGGCACAGTTCCCATCAACACCACAAAACGGAAATAATTTGTTCCCAGACCTGATTGCAACAGAAGTTGTAATTGAGTCCTTGACTGTTACAGTCTAGATTGGGCCATAGGCTAATTTAGGATGAACCAAGAATATAGATGGGAACAAATATGACAGAGAAATGTCATAGGTTGAAACTAAATTTGGCCACAGCTTATAAATGAAAAATTGAAATCACAAATCCCCAGGCAGGCACAAAGGGTTTTACGAGGCTGTTCTTGTTCACATGATGCAATCTCAAGGTTTAATGCTACCAGGAGTAATGACTTTTTCACCACTTCCTGTCTTGTTCCTGATGTCAACTGGTTGGTTTGGTGACTAAGTAGTCCCCAGTGACACTGCACCCTGTGCAGACATCAGCACACCAGCTTCAAATATGGGAGCTGAAACAACAGCAAGTGTGCTGGATTGAGTTGAAGGTGCAGTTGAAAGGGACCATCCAAGAAAGCAGCTGGTTGCTTTAGGTGTATCCTGGAATCATAAGAATAGTATGATTTGATACTGATGCTGCAGTTATTTGAGACAGACTTCAGGCTATTCAAATCAGTCGTCTGCTCAGCAAGCCCAAAATTACAGTACCACATGCTTAGTTTGCCTGAATGGACAAGCAAAGGGAGCAACCACCTTTAGACACAGTGACAGTTACCACACCAGAGCAGGTCTAGCAGAGTAGAGTATCAACAGGGGCATCTCCAGTGGCTTTTCAGCATTTACTGGAACAGGGGTAATTTTGAAGCAGGGAAAATATTTCACAACAGAAGTAATTCCCTTTTACCCCTAGGTAAATATGTATGCCGTAAGTAACGCTGTAGGTATTATGTGATGCTGGGGTATTTTTGTCCCTAGTGGCTGGCATACATTGAACTCAGGATTCCTGCTATCCCATAATTTCCAAATACTTTGTGTGGCATTTCAAGTCATGGGCCTCCCTGCAAGGTACTCACCTGACCCAGCCTGGTGTAGGTGGCAGGGAGATGTGGTACTAGTGTAACTACACTGATTAGGTGTGTGGGTTGCTTCTGCCTTGTCTTTAATCAGGAGAGTTGTAAAGCTCCTTGTGACTTATGCTGCTGTTCTAGTAAGAGTTTTTTCTATAACACAATTATTCCCTTCCCACTCTGCAAACTGTGCTTCTCTGAGGGATACAGGTGGGACTCCACCAGCGCTACTGGCGGGCTGGTTAACACTGTTATCTCCCCGTGTAGGGGTGCCCTGGGTACTTTTTAGGATTCTTAGCCATCACAGCATTCACCTGTACTTTTACTATACGTAGCCAGGGAAGAACTGCTGATAAAATCCCTTTCTCAAGGGTTGTGTTTAGAAGCCGTGTATGTGGGCTGCAGCTTTAACTGCATCATCTTTGTTTTTCGCTCCATTACCCATAGATATGATATCTTATATAGATATATTAAAATCCTCTTCTACTTTCCAAAAAAACATTGATCAAAACAGTTCTGTGAGGCTGAGATGGCCATTGCCCAACAATATTATATAAGAGCTGTACAGCTACTGACAAAAACAGCAGAACATCTCCATCAAGCCCATAACAAGCTACAGACTTACATTTTCTCCCTCTCTCCCTTTGCAACTCTTCTCTGCCTCAAAAGAAATTTCTCAATTTTTCCAAATGACAGAGCAATAATATACCACTATTTAAAAAGCCAAAAAAATGCTTATGTTCTACTATGGCACAAAAAGCTGCAAACCAGGCTTTCAAAAGATAATAATGCTTTAGTGCAGCTACATACAAAACAAAAATTGTTTGAGGGAAGCGAGATGCCAGAATTAGAAATTCAATGCTGGAAAACAGCATGCATTTCCTGCCACTGTGATGTTATTGTATAGAAAAGGCTGCTGCTGGGCCAGCTCTTCTGTATCTCTCTTTGCTAAACAGAAAGGGAGAATTTACCCAAATATCAGCCTTACTTTACATCAGCTCAGTGATCTTCTTAGTAACTTTCAAATAACTGGCCCTAAAAGACTTGCTCTGACATAGCCTATTTGTAAACAAGTGCCTTCTAAATAAACTTCTACCTGATTCATGGTGTGACACCAAATCACTCCTTCATTTGCCATGTTGCTAACTCAAGTAGGGAGTGAGGTGATTTCCTGGGTGACAAGGAGAGATTTCCTGGTTCTCTTGGTGTTGCAGGCTGGATTGACTCTATCATGGCAAAATCTGGGGTACAACACTTCTTTTCCTCCAATGCCCATGAACTTGGATCATTCTCAGAAGCAACCCCATTTGTGTTCCCATTATCCTGGTTTATTACACAGAAATGCTTTGCTACTGTTTAGACTTGAAACATGCTTTTGGAAAGAATTTCATCTTGCTTATCCTTGTGCTCAGCTCAATAACTTCTGGCTTTTTTTTTTTTTTTCCAAAAGCACCTCCCTCAGAAATACACCCTTGTTTTCATGTAGAAAATCCCAAGATGAAGAGTCCAGCCCTACCATGGTTAATGCGGGCACAGGTGACGCAGGAGTGGCACAAAGAACTGAACTTTTTTTGTGCCTATTGAAACAGCTGTATCAAAGTTCCTGTTACATCGGGAAGGGGGCACGTTTGTGGTGAGCATTTAGATCTGAAAAACTGGAAATGCTGGGTCCTGTCAGTGGTTTCTTCAAGTTCTGGCCGGGAGATAGGCCTGGAGTTAAGCTTTGAGCCTTTGCTTTTCCAGTGTTTGAGAAAGCACAGATTCCAAATTGCACTAAAATAATTTCCAATTAAAATAAAAACCATTTACAAATTAAAAGGCCAAATGCTTAAATGTGTGATGGGTTATAACCCAAGTAAGTAATATTGTGCCATTGCTTTCTGCCAGTCCAGTGAGTCTTCTGGATGGGGTGAGTCGGACAACGGGTGAAAGTTGAACTGTTACCTGCTCTCCCTGGAGAGAGGTTTGGCAAAAGCAGTCTCGCCCACATGCTGCAGTGAGGAAATTGTGGCCCTAGGGACAAGCAAAGCTGGCCACTTCAAGTCACTCTCCCATGACTTGGCAGTTGGGAGCTGCGTTTCCACACTGCCAGGAACCGCCTGTGCCCTTTGCACTGACTGGCATCTGTGCTAGAGGCTCGGGGAAAATGTCTGAATGGCTCCTGCCTTAGCTAAGTCTCTGCTGGGAGACACCATCCTGTCAGGGTTGAGATACTTGCTAAAAGAACACTCCTTGTTCAACTTGGTCTTACGGACAGGAACCTCCTGGGTAGAGGGCATCAGGCTGGAGCCTCTTAATTGAGTGCTTTATGGTTTCAAAAGGCAGGAGAAAGTAGCTGCTGTGTTTCCCTTGCAGCTTTCCCTTCTAAAGAGGAAGAGCTGCTCATCTGGGAAGCAAATGCATGTCTCATTTCAATGAGCAGCTTTAGGCTACAGTCTTCTGCAGTTTCTGGTGACCTGTGGACCAAGGCTGATACTTCCTTTCAGAAGTACGGAATGCTCATGAGATTATTTGACGTCACTTAGGCGAGTGGAATAAGGGTACCACTTCCGCATTCTCTAAAATTAGAGATTCACAAGTCAGTAATCTCAGAAACTCATTGCTGGGATGTTCGGTGCTTCACATCAGCCCAGCTTCACAGAACTGCCCGTGCTGACATCTGCCATGGTGTTTGCTACAGGGGAAAACACTGCTATGTCTACACTTCTCCCACTAGAATTTAGTGGCCTTTACCCATGTGAGGCCAGAAAGAATTGTGTAGTGTACTGATTTGCTTATTTTTAATGCATATTTATATATGTCTATATATGTATGTATATATAATTAATCCCCAGATAGTATTGGCTTGGTTAATTTTTTAGAAGTAAATCTAATTTGGAATTTTAAAAATTTGTATGATATTAATGCTGGGGAACCTCAGTATGCAGAAAGCAGATTGGTTTGCAATTGATGAAGCAAGTGATGAAGCAAATACTTGTTTTTATTAATCTGTGTGGCAGATGCAGAGTGAACTTTCAGTAAAAAAGGGCCACATTCAGACCTGTCACCTTATAGCTGGTACTATTATATTGCTACTGCAGTTCAGTTTCTGGTTTCCTCTATGCCATCTTCTAATGTTGCACATGAAAGCTCACTTCTGAGGTAGGTATACTCAGTAGGAACACTGAGCATGTGCTCAAGCTAGCTGTTACAAATTAAATGACTTCTCTAGAGTGCCAGGAGGGTGGATTTATGCTTTAGGTTTGCAGTGTGGCCAGAAGACACAGTCCTGTCCTCCCCTGAACATCTGGCTACATCTTCCTGCCACCTCCCTTCTTGGTGCTGGTACTTGAGATGGGCAGAAAGATTCATTTCTACCTGTGTGAAGACTTTTCCTTTTCAGGATTTTGGTTCTCAGCTGGATCAGGAGGCCAGTCTGGCACTGCAGCTAACCCCATGATGAGTGATGCCCACACGAGAGCTGCTGGCAATGTATGGCAGGGAGGAAGCAGAGTCAGGTTGGCTTGAACTGATCAGGAAAACAAAGCCTTTAATGAAAGCTGCTAGTCTGTGTTAGCACAGGTTCTCCTTCCATGCGTGTCACAGCCATCCTACCTCTGAGTGCTGGCTGGCTTTCCTGCTTGCGATTGTTTGTAAAGATCCCTCTCTAAGGTCCAGCTTTGATGTAGGTCAAGCCACATTACTGTGCTGAATGGAGACTCTAGTTTTCATTTAAGTAGATCTATCTGGGGATTTACACTGCACCCTCACCCTAAGCTTTCACTTCTTGCTTCTCATTCAAAGGAACTACAAAACCTGAAACAAAAGTTAGTTGAAGGCATGATAGCTCCTTTGTAATGTTTTTTCTTTTGGTAGCAAAGGCACATGAAACCGTGTCCAGGTAGCCCTGAACTTACTGGCCAACTTAGTTGAAGAGATCTTCAGCAAACCTACCAAGCCAAGGTGTACGTCAGGACTAGGGCTGGCAGTGCGACCTTTGGCGTTGGGGTTGGTGGTGGGAGGTTTGTGCTTTTAGGAAGAGCTTCTGTAGGGGTTTTGAGCTCCAGGTGCTGCTGTGTGTTTCTGAGGCAAGTTGGCTAGATGGCGCTGGAACATACCTGAGTCCTGACAGGAATGGGACTGGTTTAGGATCAAGTCAAAGGATTGTTTTAGGGTGACCTGAGGAAAAAAAAACAGCTGACGCTGCTTTTCAGTGTAGACATGATTTCTTGAGTCTCACATGCAGAGCTGGAGGGGGAATCTCAGCCGTTTGCTGTATCCTCCAACCACTTGGAGTTGGGACAAGGTGCCTGTGGGGTTCTTGATCACTTAAGGTGTCTGTTGAGGTGGAGTAGGAGTCCATTAGCATATATATACAGGATGTCCATTACAGGGTCACCTGGTGGGGAATGGCTCTGCTTCTCTTCTGAGTGAGAAATGTCAATGACAAGGAGCAGTATTTCTTTAGTGAGACTGCTGTTTTCTTTGAAGAACCAGGAGGCATGATTTAGGGGAGTTAGTAGACTTACCTTACTCCTGACATCCACAGTATCTCACAAGCACAGTCCAAGCTCTATGATGTTCATAGACTGATAGCTGAGATGGGAAATATTTTTTCTGTGGTTGATTTTATGAGAAGAGCACTTTTAGGGTTCTCTCACCAGCTGGAGCTATACAAAGCTGTAATAACTGTGTAGAGAAGACTCTTCACCTCTGTTCTGAGGGCGTTAAATGATTATTTTAAAATATGTTCATGTTTTGTGTGACCTTTGATTATTTGATGTAAGTCCCAGTGCCATGTGGCAGTTGACCTCCAGCACAGGTTATCTATGCTGATCTCAGCCACTCAGTGAGGCCCCATGTAGCTTCTGAGTGCTCCAGCTGATCTTCTCCATCAGACAGCATCATGTAAGGCCACATGCTCCATTTGGGATCCTATAACACTATACAAAATGTGAGAGGGCCTCTAAAGAAGGGTCCTTGCAAGGCACCCCAGTTTCTTTGCGTGTCACCAGTCATCCCTTCTGGATGGTCTTTACTGACATGATGCTTGTCCTCACACACAGATGTTTTGGTTGCACAGTACTGCACAATTTGTTTCCTCCCTGAGAGCTGGGTGATGTCTGTAGCCTACTGTGAGGCTCTCTAGTGGCTCATTTCTCTCCTGAAGGTTTTCTACTGGTAAATTCAAAACACTTTGTTCAAAGTGACTGTGACCAGTATTATTTTGTAGGCTTCTTTCACTCACTGTGTCCTGCTCCACTCTGTTTTCCAGCAGCTATGAGCAGACAGCAAAGTTGCTCCAATTTCCCTCCACCAATAGCTCTTCCTTATACCTATATGACATCTTCAAGTTCCCGTGGGCAGACACAGCTCCGAGCACATGTTAAATCAACTTCTGAAGAACTTTGAGTCTTGGTCAGCTGCTTCTCTCTGTTAGAAAGTTGACTGAAGGAGGAACCAATGAGCAGAACTGACTCTGGTCTGTGTCCAGGCCATTACAACCCTGCTTTGTTTCAAAAGCCCTCCGCTACAAGCAAGTAGCAGAGAGTCTCTAGGGCAAAAGGCAGCATTTCTTTCATTGCTTTTAATAGTTGCTAGAGGCTTTGGTGCAACATGCTTGGGACTTGAAGGCCTGCAGCAATTACATGTTCCTGTCCTAATGCTAGACTCCTTCTAAGAGCTTTTTCTGGCACCTGCCTCTCTTAGGAGCTGTGTGTCTTCAAAGGCTGAGCAAGTCAGACAGGAGAATAGCTACTTGGGCATGACTAGAAATAGCATGAAAAGCTTAACAAAAGGAAATGGCATTCCTCGTGGAGATATCTGAGGCAGCATTGTGAAGGAAGTGGTTGAAACCCATGAAACTTGTCACTGCAGGCTGAGTTGAGCAAAGCGCTGAGGCAGGGAATGGTCATGGACTGCTCATAGATGACCTCTGGGATTACAGTGTCCAAGTCCAGGAGGTGGGATTTTTCAGAAGAAAACTGGGTGGAAAATCATGCAGCTGAGCAACCTCATGAAATCCCCACCTTTTCAGTGGCCTGGCAAGGCTGGCAAGTAGGGACATTCTTCAGAGTCTGGGTAAAGCTTAAGTCTATCATTAGGTGACCCTTTTGAACCCATCAGCAGGAATTTCTGCTGCCTCTGCCTCCGTTCAACCCACTCCCAGGCAGAAGTGTTGGGGTCAGCTGTTAACCTGTGCAGGCCCGCACTCCTCCAGAAGGCTGAGAGGCACAGGCTGCTGTGTAGATTAAATTCTCAGTCTCTGAAGGAGAGGCACTGCCCAGACCAACCGTTGCAGATCTCCCACCCCCAGTTATCCCACAGCTTCATTCCCACATTGTAGCAGCAGAGAGGAAACAGTGAGCTAAACCAAAAGCATTGCTGCTTCTTAGTCACTTCAGCCACCAACCTTCTCCTTCCAGATGTTTGTGTAAAGGTGGATTTTTCTGTAAGTCTCAGCTTTTTGGTTCTAGCCTGGCAAATAGAGAAGCACACAGGCTGTGGGACCTGCCTTTTGGGTGGGTGTGCTCTTTCTTTCGTCTGCGGGCTGGAGATTGCTTCTAAAATCAGTGCATGCAACGAACAGGACAAGTTTTGCTTTTTTTTTTTTTTCTTTCCGTAGGGAAGGGAAGTTTACCAGATAATTGTACTTTGTTACACCAGTATTTTCACCCTAAATGAATATTCTTATTTTGAAATAAGCGTGTCCAAACAGAGCTATGCTGGTGTTCTCAGCAGTATAGTTATGCTAGTAAATTCTAAGCGGAGACCAGCCTTTAGGCACCAGTGCTGTTTGTAGGGTGAAAAGCATTGTTACAGACAACCATTATCTTCTGATTGCTAGCAATCTTGTGTTCGCTTATGCTGTTGCTTATTTTCACAATTTCATTTTTTTTCAGACTTTTTTAGAGTCTTAAATTATTTCAGGACCTAAGGTCCCTTTTCCCTGCCTCTCCCTCACATCTGAAATACACAGCTTTCCTTTACAGACTGAATTTGATGACAATCACAAGTACAATTTGAAAACCTGGCAGTTCTGAAAAGCAAGTGCAGAATTTTCTTACACACAAGACCCTTCAGACAGGGCTTGTAAAACGTGTGGCTCTCCCCACAAGCCCAGCAGCCCTGCATGTAACAATTTAGGCTCAGCATTCTTGTCAGTATCTTCTGCAGATGGCAACAGCTTGTGCCACGTGAGAGGGAAGGGAAATTTCCTAGCAGACTGCCTTCATGTACAGGCTTAATAGAGACACCTTTAGAGGGACTCTGTTGTTAATTAGAATCACAATTCCCCCCAGGATATTGATGCAGGCTGTGCTTGCAATGTGTGCAAAGCCACGGCTCTCGGAAATATGTTTGACAGACCAAACAAGAGACATGTGGCATCCTGAAATCCTCCACCTGAGGAAAAATCAATGTTGCTTTCCTTGAAGTGCTTATGAACATCAGCACCCTGCAGCCAGGAAAGCTTATGAAAGCGCAATAATTCAACAGATCATTATCTGTATACCATTATGGACATAAGGCCCATTTAGCTGGGCAGCATATGTACCTAGCAGCCCCGGTCAAAGGTATGTCTGCATAGTCACGTTCCCTTGCCAAGGCTTAAGTGATACCAAGACGGACTTCACTAATGCATCTTAAAGGCTTCGGGAACCCAGCAGCCCAGCTCTCCAGCAAGTCTAAGCTACCATGTGACTGTCTGTATCTGACCACGTAGACACTTCCTGTGATATGGGATGAGTTGTGCTGGCATCTGTGTGCATGCACAGGCTGCAAGGACTGCAGCCAGAAAAGATGAGCAAAGGATCTTTTTGGGTTTTGACAGCCAAAGGCTTGTGCATTGTCTTGCAGTTGTCTCATTTCCCACCCATCCCCCTCGGTGAATGCAGAGCCCAGGGCCGGGGGCCTGGGCTGCACATCCAACTAGTTCCCAGTATTGTGCCCATGCAACCATATCATCATTAGCATGATAAGTGAGAGGAGAAGCAGTTCATAGCAAACCTGTAGAGTCAGTTGTCAGCTGCTAAAAATCTTGTGAAAGAGATCTAAAAAAAGTTTCAGTCACCCAGTCACTGGGGGCAGACCCATCCAGTCTGCCTTTTTTCTGGCTATGTTCCCTGGCCCCAAGGAAAATTTGTTATTTCTCACCAAAATCTGGCTTCCCAAAGGGCAGAGGAAGAGCTCCACTCCTCTAAATGGCATCCACCAAAGCCTACATCAGAGAAAGGAGCTTTTTAAGGGAGCCAGCAGGAAACACTGAGCTATTTAAACCTTAGCCCACTCTGTGGCCCCTGTGGCCTGGGAGAGGGCTGCTGGGCTTCATAACGCTTGAAGGTCAGTGCTGCTGCCTTTTCTTTTGAAAGCCAAGCAAGAAGCATTTTTTTCCAGCAGAAGATAGGAGGAGAAGTGACTTCAGTAAGAAGCTGTTACACGCTGGGCTCTTCTTGAGAGGGGAGATGCCTTTCTAGAGCCCTGCCTCATCTGCCCAAGGGTTGTCCTGACCACTGCAGTCACGTCTGCTTTGTGGAAGAAGGAGGTGTGCAAGATGTCCTCTTGATGTCCCATCTCAATGGGAGTGTGTCACACAGCATAAACTAGCTCACTGCTGAGCCAGAGGTGTGCTTCTCTAGCCTGGTGGCTCAGAGGCTCACACAAGAAACAGAGATGCCAGTTTCAGTGACTGCTTCAATCCTTTAGGCTTGGAGGAGTGTTGAGGCTGGAAAAAAAAGAATTAGCCCAAGTCCATATTGCGAATCCTGAGGTTCTTGTATTTGGCCCAGTTGGGTCTCTGCTAAAGTAGAGATGACCTCAAAATGAAAGGCAAGAAGAGTTGTGAGGGAAGCCCACCACCTCAGCAACAGAAATGATAATAAACAATGGTTATTTCTTCCCTGTTACAGGTTTTGCAGGATGTCCTAATTACCTTGACATTATTAGTGCGGAAGTTGTGCTCTATCCACCCACTAAGTACAGGAAACATGCCCAGTGTGTAATTCTATCCTTCACCTCGAATGCCTCTGATGGGCTGGAGTCTGAAAGGAAGCTGAGTAGCCTGGAAAGGTTAACCAGAGACAAAGAGAAATTAACCCTTTCATTTTCACTCACTGCCCATTATATTTGGAAAGTAGAGTTGGTGGGTGGAGCAAAGAGTGGTGCCATAGAGAGGTTGTTTACTTCCAGGCTTAGAGAAGTCTTGGAGTATTATATCCCCTGGTCAAGCAACAATAGATAGTGTTGTGCAGCCTCTATCCTTCAGATATAGTCAGTAAATGTGAAAATTTATTATGTTTTTTTAGTTACTAGTTATTTATTATCATGTCACTCAGACTGAAATCAAGGTTGGAGGCTCGTTGTGTCAAACTACAAAAGTAGGAACAGAGACATTGCACAGAGCAAAGTTTGCAATGTTAAAACATGTAACACATTGAAGAGGAAGAGCTACAGAAGAGAGGGCCATGCTCATACAGCTTCAGGCTTGTCTGTATTTCCTAAATATGCAAATTTGCAAGAAATATTAACAGTGAAAGGAGCCCTTGCTATTGTGAACTGTTTGTTTCCTCTCCCTGTCCTGATTGGAGCAGGTGTCCAGCAGAACAGCAGCTCATGGAGCAGGGATGCTCTTCCAGTTATGCTGAAGGGATAGGTAGAAACTCAGCTGGGGTTCAGTGTGTGAGCTGCTCAGAGGTATTTGCACAGTGAAAGAGTGGTGGAGTCTGGGTAGCTGGTAAAAGAGAAGAGCCAGACAGAGAAGGGAATGTGGAAGGGCGCAGTACAAGAGTAGATGAATTGTACAGGTGTGGATGCAGTGTTTGAGCCTTGGAAAGGGAAGCAATAAGAAGATACTCTTTAAGGCAAAGGAGGCCACAGAAACCTCAACAAGCAAGGAAGCTGTAAGTTAAACACAAAGGTTGAGTTGGCTCGTGTGCATTGCAAAGGCTGCTCTAATTTATAACTATAGGACAACAAGGATTAAATGGAGATAATCCCTTTACAATGGTTTAATCAGAACAGGTGAGTCAGTCAACACCAGGATTGAGTAAGTGTAGAAATAATTGTTTAAGTAACTCATAGCAAAAGGATGGGAAGAAATATTAGAGAGCGGAGCAAGTTATACTCATACAAATGTTTATTCTCTATTATAGCTGTTTGGAAAGAGGTAAAGACCAAGTCAGAATAACATTTCACTGTCCTATTTGCACACCAAGTACATGCAAACAAGAGTCTCTGCACAAGAATAAAAGAATTGGCCACATTCGTATTAATAGAGTGAAAAAGAGCTTTGCCTTTCACTGTTCATCCATCCTTATTGGCTGTGAAGGAATAGAGAGGCTTATAAATTTGTTGCATATAGCTATGAAGCATTTTTTTTAAAGTTGTTGCAGTGCTCTAAGCTTTCCCTCTCTGAGGGGTCTGCAGGGTCAGGGATGCTTTTCCTGTTTCATTCTCAGGACTGCCATAGGAAGGACATGCTACACAGGAGGTTTGGCTTTTGCTTTCATTTGTTCTGTGTGTTTACCATTCAGACATAAAAGTCATTCTGCTTGAAATTGCCCATCTGGTCTTTGTGATTCAGGGCAAAGCCACAAAAAAATCAAGGTACATTCTCCTCCCCTCCTTATTCAGTACTGTGTACTTGAAAATTATAGTCAGCGCTGAAAACAGATTTTTACTTGTGTTCAAATGCTTCCCTGAAATATTTGCTATAGGAAAGTAGGAGAGGAGGCAGGGGGGAGATGCAAATGCCCCAAAGCAGTATGAATCCTGAGAACTTCAGGTCTGAAAATGTTATAATTATTTGTGGCTTAGAGCTTTTCTCAGGAGAAATTTTATAAAACTAGACTGGATTTACATGAAATGCTCACTTTGAAACCATGACTTGGATGGCTTGTGGTGTTACGTTTTGTGGGTGACTTCTTTGTGTATTTGTTTCTTAAAAAAAAATTAGAAATTTCTCTTCATCCCACTTGAAAGGACTCATGTCGGACAATTCAGAACTTGATAGAAAAAATGTAACGTTTCTGAGCTTTTGCAATTCCATCTGTTTTGTTTTCTGTACCCCTGCTGATAATGCATGTAAGGATGCTTAGAAAAGAGGAAAAAGGGGTGAACTTGGTTGTATTCCTCTTCTCTAACTTTTAAGAATCTCATCCTTCAGTATTGTTTTGGGAAACCTGCAGACTAAGCACCTCCAAGTGACTCAGCTGATGTATTTCTGTTTCTGAACTTATCAAGGAAAGAAAAAACCACAGCTTTCTGGTTGCAAACTTTTCTTAAGGACAACTGACTCTTACTCATTTCATAACATCTATTTGCGTTTGAGATGAATTGCTTCTGTCATCAGGTGTCTGGCAGAACTGGAGTAACAGGCTCCTTTCTGCCAGTTCCTTTTACTAATTTGACAGAAAGCTGCTGCAACTATGTCCTGGAGAAGCACAGGTCACATTTGTTTTCCTGCTCTTCCCTTCCAGCCAAATGGGAATTGTAGGAACGAGTGCAGAGGAAGTGCTGTGATGAGGTGGGACAGTGGCTTTTTGATGGCATTATATGAGTGCCCAGAGATCATCCTGTAATTGACGCCTCTGGGCTGGTGGAGGGTGATGAGATGCAGGAACAGGAGCATGAGGGAGGAATGCAGAAGGTTTTGAAGGCTGTTAACGCTTCTATGAAGCCTGGGGAGCAGGTGTAATAGGTTTCAACCAGAGACCAGGGAAATAAGATTTTAAAGCTGATCAAAAAACCAACCAACCCAGGAATGATAATTAGCAGAGCTGAACAAAAGCAAGGTGCACTGGGGCCTAACTCGCACTACATTTTGACAGAAACTGACTTAAATTTCTTCTCTTCATGTGTGTTTTTGTTCTCTGCTCTTGGCCCCTCTTTGTAGTGGGGCCCATTTGAGTTGCCAGAGCAGGGCATGATCTAGTTAGGACATTTTAGCACAGATCAAATGAAATTCCCCCTTCCCTCCCATGAGCATCACCGTGACATTTACAGCATTGAAGTAAAGTGTTATTTTGTTTGAGCTTCCTCTGTATTTCTCTGGAACCCAGCAAGGGGAGGGAGCCTCTTTATGCTGGGAGAAAAAAAAAAAGTTTACCTTTACTGGAAAGCCGCAGAATGTCGAATCAGTCCAAATTGTTATTAGTCACCTCGGGACTAGATCAGCCAGTGACTGTTTTGGGAATCCATGAGGGACTTTTTTCCAACTCTCTCTTCCCTGTGGTGGTTAGGTTAAGTCATGGCTTGCTGGTGGGCTGCCGATGGCTGTGCACAGCCCATGCTCCACGTGGCTTCTCAAAACCTGACGCATAAACAAGAACTGCGAGATTTCACTAACTCCTTACCAAAACTAGATCCACCCATCCCTCTTCATAGCTGCCAAGTGCTTGAAAAGGTTGGAAAAAACAAACCAAGCCTTGACATGTGTTGGTTCACTTACTATGAATTTAGTTCTCAGGAAGAAGCACTTGTTAGCATGCAGAGAGGTCGTGCTGCTTCTCCTGGTTGGGGCTGGGATGAGGAGAATTCCCTATCGCTGGATTTTCTCTCACTGCAAAGTGCTCCCTTATATCATGGTCTCACCCTTTGGACTTCTGAAGGACCAGATCCTGCGAAAGGTGGAGAATCCTGTTAGATCAGTATGTGTGTAAACATCTGGCCCTGGCCATGGTGCAGGGTTGGGGGCAGAGGGTGGTATGTGGAGGTGAGAAAGCTGTTTTCTCTCTCTCTGCTGGGAGCTGGACTGCAGAGCATCAGGTTGGTCTGTGCTGCAGCCCAACAGCTGATGGGTGTGTGGGGCTGCGCTGTTTCGAGCTGGTTTGGGTTAATATGAGAAGTGTAGAAGCAAAAGTCGTTGCCTCCCATCAGACTGCGGACACTCATGTGGCACTTGTCACCTCTGCGGTGATGAACACCCCATATCTCCTGCAGCCAGGCTGTCACCTTGGCCAGCCTGCATACTTTTGTCCTTCACCTCCTTCTGGACAGCCGATAGTGGAACTAACTACTTGTTCCTAATTTTCTCATATTAATCAATTCCTGCCTCCTCCCCCATCAGCTTTTCCTTTGTCGTCATTGCTTTCCCCACTCACTATCCACCCTAGTCCCAGCCCTCAATTTATCAATATTCTGCTATTATTAGGTGGCCCAGAAATGCATGCGTGTTATAGCGCTGGTACCACGAGAGCTGCAGGGCACAATCTCCTGTATTATTGATGTCCTTCCCCTCTCTGCTTGAAAACACACCAAACTGTCACCTTCCCATTCTCTGGTGCTTTCAATCCATAAAGTTGGCAGGGCAGAAAGATCCTCTTTCACCCTGCATTTGAGCAGTCCCTTTTCTCTGCCATTAGGAGAGATGGTATTGGCTTAACGGGGAGGGTGGTGGAAGCAGAAGAGGATTCTCACCTCTGATTTACAGTGTCTGGGGTGGATGGACTCAGAGCAGGCTGAGCTACTTCTGAGTATGCTGGCCCCAAAGCAGGCAACTAGAAATAATTGTGTTTGTGCTCACATGGCATGTTACACTGCCTGCCCTAAAGGTGACTTAATCCCACAGGGCTCGGGAGTATGAAGAATTGAGAAGCCTTGATTAAATTGTCATAGAGGTAGAGATATTTTCAGTAGTAGTAGTATTTCTTTTTTTATAAAAGACACACATAGTAACATAACCAGCTTCCTAGCAGTATTAAGCACAGCTGAGAACAGAATAATTATTTTTAAGTAGAACATATGGTCACTTTTATGTCTGAATGTGGTTCCATTGCTGCTTCTGTTTCACCCACTCTACTAAATTTTGCTCTTGACCTCTCACAGTTGGTCTAGCAGTGCTGGGGCTGTCATTTAGGCAGGTTAGTTGTTAAAATCTCCCCTTCCAGCCTCATCTAGCTGGGAGAGTTGCTCTCATGCATGAGCTTGGCTGCTGGAAGCGGGGCTGGGGACTGAGGCTTCTCTGCTGGCACAGGCATCACCAGCCTGGTTGTTCTGAATTTTTTTTGTTATATGCTTCTCTGATCCTATTCTGTTCCAAACTACACCTGTAGGAAAAGTAGTTGCACTTGGGGCTTTCCTCAGTTAGAGGAGAGCAGAAAACTGCTTTTCAATAGGAAAGTCCATGGGTGTAGCCCCAAAAAGAGTCTTGACAAAACTTTGTATATTTTATAAAATGTTTCTCAGCAAGATGTAACTCTTTCTTCCTTGTTGCTGTTAGACTCCTCCTGTAACCACATGGACACTTGTATGCAGTGTAAATCTGTTCTCCCCTATGCCAGCACTGGTGGTAGTGCAGCCCCATGGCCGTGGGTCCACAAGGTACCGCTGCAGGGAAGGTTGAAGGCAGAGCCAGGTTGAGGGCAGGCACTGCCTGTCTTGCTTCAGCTTGAATATCTGCAGTTTCAAGTGACTGTTCCCTCAACACAGCCTAAAGGTGTTGCTCCTGCCGTGGTGCAAGGCAATTTATCAGCTACCCATCACCAGGGAGAAAATCTTCTTTTCCCCACAGTGGGTCTTGGTCCTTGTCACCTTCTCCCACCATTTACAATAGCTCTAATGCTCCTTGAATGCTTTGGATGAGCTAGTTAAATTTGCAATGCTAGAAAATATCTGCTCACCCATTTTATTTTATATTTTTCTATATTTTATTTTAGATTTTTCTGAGCTGGGTGTCTTGCTAGTAAGCTGGGCTAGCAAGTTGGTTCAGCTGGAGCAATATGGCCACACACCGAGGCTGCAGGAAGTGGCAGAGAGGAGCAGGATCCTTTCTGTTTGGGCTTGCCGCACATTGTGGACGAGCACCATGTGGGGGCCCACATGGCTTTTCACAGCTGGGTGGGTGGCAGGCTCTGTGCTGCTGTGGCAGCAAGGCCCTGGGTCCCTGCATGAGCCAAGTGCCGACTGACTTGGGTAGGTGGCCCACCAGGGCTTAGTTCAGCAACAACTGATAGCAAGGAGTGAGTGTACAGTAAATGTTGCTGTGTGCTCCACCAGGTCTGGGATTTCTGGCCCTTGGAGAGCTCATGGACATATACTGGCCAATGCTCTGCCCCCCATAAGCCTGGTTGTCATTGTCTTTGGTCATGGTGAATAAGCACTGGTTGTGATGCTGACACCCTTCCTGTAGTGTCAGACTACACTATGTTACACTATGAGTGTAGTCATACTGCACTCATAGTGACCCAAATTAACATCATTTTTCTCAGATGCTTATGTTTCCTTCATCTCTTCTTCCCTCTTACATCTATCCCCGCAGCCCTCCAGGCATGTGTGGCTTCAGCAGTCCTCTAGCCACTTTCTTTTGTCCTGATGTGGGCCAAGGACAGGGAGGCAAGCATGCAGTGCAACTCTGCAAGACTTTGTGTGGAATCCTCCAAATCATACGCAACAGGAATGGAAAGCTGTCACTTGATCACTGGCTGGAGGAACATATCTTACCAAGCCAGCTGACTGTGCAGCTGGAAGGGGTTAAAAATTAACCCTGCAATAATATATGTGGGTAATTGACTTTCTGTTGTTTTTGTAAGTAGTGCCAGTGTCATTCAAAGCAACCTGAAGCAGGGCAGGGCAGGGGGAAGGGAGGAATGGGGTGGGGATGGGCAGGAACTGGAAATATTTGTGGTTTGTGATACAAAAAAATAGAAGAAAGCCTTTGATTTTTTTAAAGAGGGAGGTGCTTTACTCATGTTCCTCTATATAGCTCTGTTGAAAGGGATTTATAGATGTATTCCTCCATTGCACCAAAGATAAACCTATCTACTTTGCAGTGCCAAGAATGTCAAGCCTTCTCTTCACCATTCTTCACTGATCTTCCTCGAAGGACATAGACATGAAGAGAGGACTCTTTTGAACATCCCTGCCATGTAGGGACCAGGTGACTTCTCCTTATTTCAAACACACTTAACTTAATGAGGTGCTAGCAAAATTATCAGAGATTTAACACAAAAATCAGTTCCTCCACCAAGCTTCGTGTTCACTGTACAGTTAACCTGGCCCAGTCTCAAGCAGAAACCTGTCCATATTTGTGACCTTGCTGATGCTGTGCTAATCTGTGTGTATCTGGCCACAGAGCCAGACTTTTCTGGTGCTCAGAGGCTGTAGGATTCTTTTACTGCCACAGGAGAGCTACAGGAGGTGCATTGGAGAACCACCAGAATTCAAGTGATTTTAATATAATTTTCCTGTCTGCAGTCACAGTGCAAAATAGGTAAGGTCCCATTCCAGGTTCTGCCCTCTAGAGCCAACCAGGTGAGCTGGTCTGGACTAGGAGCACACCCTAGCCCAGTCAGAGGTTTCTCCTCTGTGTAGGGTAAGAGTCACTGATTTTAATTTGAGTCAGATCATGGGTTAACTGTGCAGTGGAGAAATATCCCCAGAGCAGCTTCTTGGGGTGTTGTCATAAGTCTTCAGTTGTGGAAAAACAGGGTGATGAAACCTGAATTTCTAGTGTTAAAATTGGAGAGGAAAGATATTGCAGGTTGTTTTTTTTAATTCATCAAAAAGAAGTCACCTTTGAAGGTTACCTTTTAAGAATTCCTTGGCTGTTCCTGGCCAGACAGTATGTGAGAACCAATACTGTTTTCTGTGAAAACAGCTCTGTAGAAAGGGAGCACTTTGTTTTCACAGCAAAAAAAAAAACCCAAACAACAAAACCCAAAACAAAAAACCAACAAGCAAGTCCCTGTTCTGAAAGGTCTGATTATGCTGGACTAAACACAAAATCTATTGGAGAGATATGAATTGTTTGCACTGTTTATGTAGTCAAACATTACACCTGCTATTTCCCATAGGAATCTAATACCAGGAGTGTTTTCCATCCCAAACTGGATATGATGCTGAAATACCACACAGAAAAGGAATTTGCAAGGAAGAGACCTGAGCTGTGTTAAGCCAATGACTTAACATGACTTAAAAAGAAAAAAGCCACCCAGGAAAACCAGATGATGAAATTTGCCACCATTCAATGAAAAGTCATCCTTTCCTGTTGTTCAGTGAGCACTGGGCTTTCCAAGTTCAGCGGTCTTTCCTGGGACGAGTGACTCATGAACCTGATAGGAAAATGCACCTGTTTTTAGCCAGAGCTTAAAGCAGCTCTCCGGTTACCACAGTAAACAAAGGATTTATTTCTGTCTTTAGCAGTTACCCAGTGAAGTCCAGGAACACAGGAAGACTGATTGGAGCAATTAGGTTCAAGCCAAGTTTGCTGAAGTCAAAGCCTGTAAAGTCCATGGTAAGATGCTCATAGATCCCAGTGGGATTTGGCCCATTACTTTTGTTAGAGGGAAAATGGGAAAGAAAAGTTGGTGCAGTGATTGTGCTGGCTGCTGAGGACTCCAAGGAGTTGGAAGATGTCTACCATGGTGTGAGACACGCGTTCTATTCTCTGGCCTGGAGATGTCCATCTGTACTCTTGGCGAAAGAGCAGCTGTCAGTCACAGAGATGTGATCGGTATATATGCATTTAAGACTATGAGACGGATCAGAGACCTCAATACTGGCAACTGTGAAAGCGGCTAAAATATTTGGAAATGAGAGTGTTGGATGTATTGGTATCATGGGAGCTAAGAGGTTCAGTTATCCAGGAGTCACTTATTAATCCCAGCATGAGACATGGGATGTGTTTGATCTCCACTGTGGAGTACTGAAAAACGCAAACAGAACATCAGCTTATTTCAGGTCAGCACTCAAGATGGTATAAAGACAAGGTTGATTTTATCCTTTATTTAACTGGATTTAATTACATCCATGAGCTTCAAAGTGCCTAAGGCCTAATGGATGGTGACCTAAGGTCTGAACGAAAAAGCAACAACAACCTAAACCTTAAGCTTGTTTGTTAGACCATATGGCATGACTGGACCATGTGATGTTTCAGAGAGGGATGTTAGGAATACAGCACCCAGTGCATCCAGAGAGTTTGCCAAGACTTCCAGCTTCACTCAGAAGAATCTGAACACCAGCCTCTCTTGTCCTCTGTGCCACAGTGGCTCAGGAGCTTGGCTGGGACAGATAGGAGACAGTGTTTCCAACCACACTTCCTTGAGAAGTCTTTAGGGCCTGCAGACAGAGTATGCTGACACTTGGAGTAGAAAAGGAAGACTTGAATTTTTGGGTTGGAACATCTATATGGCTAGGAAATTCCAAACAAATTTAAGGAAAAGAGGTAATCATCAAAGACTCTTTATCTTAATTGAATTTTGTTTTAATTAGTGTTAGTATATCAGATATTGTTACAGTCATCTATTTGTATTTCTGACTTTGCATCATTCCAGAGAATCCTATTCTTGGGTCTGGATAAAGTACAAAGTCTGTCTTTGGCTCCAATTAAAGTCTTGAAGAGCTACCATTAAAAAAAATAGAAATGATCATAAAAATACTGCTCATGGAATTCAGACCTGCTGAGACATGGCTAAATGTGATTGCTTATGGTAGATGTTTATGGGAAAACTGAAAGTTTTTTAATTGCTTAATTATTTAATAAGCAGAAATGCTCAGAAATGAAAAGGATACAGCTTTAGTGTGCCACTACTTTAAATGACTGCAGCGTGGTTCTGTCCATCACAGGAAGTTTGTGCCATGTTGATTGACAGCCTGATCTAGCTTAGATGAAAAACGTTGGTGTGACAAATCACCAGCTGAAATGTCTTGAATTTCCAGTGCCTGTGTGGTGCTTGGCATCCACACAGAGCAACCAGCCCAGGTGCTCCCACTTTGAAGATGATCGGCTCCAGACCCTCACTTTTATCTTGGTCACATATCCAACTGAAAGGACCCTGACGTAACTGTGTCTGTTTCACATTTCAAAGAGAACTGCTTAAAAGCATCTAAGAATCTCAGAGCTTTGGCTGTATAAATTAGTTCTTGAAGCAACCTCATGAGGTGGGTATTATCCTAATTTATATAACAGTTCAGTGAGGCATGGAGAGAGAATGCTTTGCTTTATGTCAGTTCTGTATCAGATAAAGCATACCAGGCCTTACCAGTCTCTACAAATCACCTTAGTGGGCCGACTAGCATCCACCTGCTTTGTCTCTGAACCGTACAGCTCATATCTGCATTCTCAACATATTGACCCTCCTTGCCTGCTGAGTGCTATCCAGACACAGCATGGTGAGGACACCTGATGGGCTGCGCTAGCTGTGTGCTCAGCAGGGTGAGATTTGTTGGCTCCTGCATGCAGCAGTGGACCCAGATGTGTTTACAGCATAGTTGTGGGGTTCCTCCAATACATGCCCATTTACTGGCAAGGAGAAGACCGAGGAACATATTAACATTAATATCCAAGTTCTCAGCCCCTCTTACAGCTCCTTCACAATGTCTTTTTGTTGCGTGCTGGGCTGAGCTTCCAGCTGGTGGCTTTTTCCTCCACATCCTCCAGTCTTGGAAGTCCCTCATCAAACTTCTACCTGGTGAAATTGGTGGTTCTCGCTCAAGTGCTCCTTTTACACATGGATCAGCCATGGACCTCACAAACTCCCTGGGAGCCTCCTGCTTTTGCTGTGCTTGAAAAAGTCTTATAATTCAGTTTTGTGCCTTTAGCAATTTTCTTGTACTTTATTGTAGTTTCACATCTGCTTTGTCAGATTTTATGTTCTTTTCCATCTTCCTCAACTCCCTATATTTTGAAGAATTTATTTTTACATCTCAGAACTATCACGTGGTTTTATCATGTTGGCTTTTTCTTTTCCTTTGAATATTTTTTATTTGACACTGAGCCTGCTGTAGAGTGTCTTTAAACAATCTTATGTCGTCTACAAGCACTTAACTGGTTTTCACTGCTGGCTTCAGCAAATTTCCTCACTTTTATGTGGTTCCCCTTTTTAAAAGTAAATGTTTAAACTGGAATATTTGATCTATGTAGATCTTCTGAGAACTTGAGTCACTTACTTATCCTTCCCTCCCTGGCATGAACTGTTCTGACATTTATACTGTTTAAACCTGGTATAATAGTATTTTACTAATTTGTTCTTTCTAGAAAGTTTCCTGGATACGAGTGTTGCCAATATCCTTATCTAAAGCCAGGCATTCTAGTTCATCTTCCTTTGTTTTCAGATCTCTGCCATTTGTACAGAAATAGTTTTAAATGTAGTTGTGGGCTAGCTACCTATTTTTGTGTGCCTTGTGTGTGTGCATGCACCTTAATTAACTGGGGCTTCATTTACAGAGATTTCCCTGTTTCCCACTTATCTCCATCTCTCTTCTGTCCTATTCTTTTTCTCAACAGAGACAGCTTCAACCAAACTGTGTTCTTCTGTATCTCTTCTTTACCCCCAGTCTTTAATTTAAAACTCTCCTGCAGTTCTAACTCCATTACGTCCCAGTTCCTTTCTGTCTTGTTTACACAGATCTCATTTTTCCTACTCAAGCTCCACTTTTCTAAATAGCTTTCCCCTTTTTTAATAAACACAAAAATGTCCATAATAATTGCCTTGCAAGCTTCAAACATTTATTTTTCACACATAGAACTATTATCACTTATCGCTCATCTCCAGGGCTTGGAGCTCTCTCCTTTGCCTGCCCACTTGTGCTCTTCCCTTTGCCACAGTAATAGCAAAATCAGTCACACTAGACAGTTACACCCAACCAATATTAGGAAACGCTCCCTGCTGCCTTGCAAATCCCTGGTGCCACCACTAACAGTGGAGGAGGAGGAGGCAAAGGAGGAGAAGGCAGCAGAGGAGGAGGCATTCCAAGCATATGGACTCTCGGGCAAGTGAAATGAAGCCCAGTAGGTCACACATACTGCTTATCATGGTCACATTTGCTTATGGTGAAACCTTGCCTGCTCAGCATCCTCTGGGAAAGATGCCATTTGCTGCTCTGGTGGTGATCTTGTGCTCCTTGGAGATTTCAGCCTCATGCTGCATTTCGACAGTACCTCTGAGGCAACTGAGCAGCCCCTTTCCGCTGCCCCAGCTGCACTATTCTTCTTGGTGCGGGCAGAGTTACTCATCTGACCCACGAACAGCAAAGAACAAGGTATCACATCAGCCTCGCTGTGTTGTTAAGCTACACCTCTTCCCTGCTGAGTGTCAGACAGGGTCTTCAGTATACACAGGCTTTGTGTTTACAGTTTTCCTGTCCTTTAGTTTCCTGTTGTAATACACAGGGGCCGATCCAAACTGGGCTGCACTGTCTCAGTAAACAAGGTGAGCGCAGGCTGAGGGACAGGGATGTGGTATACGCACAAGGAGAACAAGTGTGGTATCTCTCCTCTTTCTCTCTTTAGGTGCTTCCCAAAGCTCTGTGCTGTATCTTGCTGCCATACCGGCCTGCCTCTGATCCGTGACCACAACTCTCTGCGTCAGACGTCACTCCACAGCAGCACAGCTCTTTCCCAGGAGATAAATGAGGGGGGTTTTTGCCTACACAACAGGTCTCCTGAGCTTTCCCATGCTGGGAGGGAGGGCGGGAGGGAGGAGATCCGGCTTTCTCCCTGTCCGAGTGCCAGTCCCGTGGGCCTGCCATGGCACTGCTGGGAACATCCAGGGGCATTATGCAATTTGCAGAGGCGGTTTTTCATGCAGCCTGGCAAGGCAGCGTCTGATAATGGCTCTCCCTTTGTTTGTAGCACACAATCGAGCTCATGATCTTCTCTCAGTACAGGCAGCCCACGGTGTTATGTCCTCTGTACTGCTGTGATGACGAGAGCAGGGCTGTGCACAGGACAGGGAGCCCCGCAGCGCTTTCATTAGTGAATCACCTACCCTGAGTGCTAGTTAGGCACAAATCATTAATGGCCTAAAAGGGCTGGAATAAGCTAGCTCGGCTCCAGTGAATGCGCAGATTGTGTCTTTTTCAGGAGTCATAGGAAACCTTTCTTAAGTCTGTTTTTAAACTCAACTTTGGCTTCTGAGTAATGCCACTGATTCCGTTTTCCAAAGGTCACAGGAGAATTCTCTTCTGCCATCTCCAAAGGGCATGACAAATGTTCCTCTAAAGTAATGAATTGTTCAACAGAATGCACTTAGAAATTACCTTGCCATAAAGGTATTTACAACAGGTACAGTAAGATAAACCAGTTTGTTTCCTATTGTTTTTCAAAGGAAAAAAAACAGGGAAAGGTTGTAGCCACTTTGTGGTGGGTTTGTGGAATAAATATAATCTGATGTCTTTACTGAATGCTTTTATGGGACTTAAAAGATATTTTAATAGATTTAGATTTATCTATAATAGACTCTCCCTTTTAGAGATCAGAAAACATACTCACTTCTGTATTCTGTATACTTATTTGAATTGCATCCAAATTTAAAGTCGTCCGTGACATATTAATTCAGCACCTTTTCTGAATGCTCCTTCCCATGTGGTCTTTAGTTACAGAATCCTGTGCTATTTTCCCCAGTATCATTCTGCCTCCTGCACGATGCTTTTTCACATTTCAGACTCAAATTCCCTTTTAACAGAGTGGGCAAAGGAGTCAGCCATGCGAGAAATTAGAAGCAAAGACTACAGCATGTTACTGGATGCCAGTCTGTTACCAGCACAAATCTAGATCCTTTTGGTAGGGGGGAATCCAAGCCTGCCCAACAGCAGAGTGCAGGCCTGTGGGTTAGAAACTGGTGTCACTGCAAATGTGGTTCGACAAGCATGTGCCTGCCTCCCTGACCTCTTCCACCAGCAGTCTTTTCTTTGCATTTTTGTTTGAGAGGCTGATGTGGGAGTGAACAGTGGAAACCAAACTGCCCCTCCAGCCCTCAAGCTGGTCCCACTACATCCCGGTGAGGATGAAAGAGAGATCTCTTCACTCCAGCATGTAGGTAAGTAGAGACCACTGCGATCAGCTGAGTATTTTTCACCAGCATGAAGAAAAAATTAGGAGGATGGGGAGACACAGCCACATTTGATATAAGGGCTGTCTGTGGCTATGTAATGGGCAGATGATCGTATCTACTTTTGCTGCAGAAGAGGAAGCAATGTAACAGCTCTCTGGAGTGAGCATTCCAGGAGAACGCCATTTTCTTGGGCCTGGGGGTTCAGACATAGCCCCAGGCCAGAGCCAGCATGTACATGCAGGATTTCCAGCTTCTGTTCGAAAGTGTGGGTGACCTTTCATGCTCCTGCTATGCCTGTGCAAGCAAAGCTCCCCACCCTGAACTTTCTTTGGTTCACAAACTACTAGTAGAAGAGAAGCTGTTATAGGTAAAGCATTGAGAAATGGATGCAAAGGAGAAAAGGTCTGTGGCTCTGCCACCAAGTTCTTGTGCAATCTTGTTCAAATCATATCTCACATCTATGCATCCATTTCCAATCTGTGGTGTGAAAATAGCAGTACTTCATCTCACCCATGCACTGTTGTCCTAAATTATAAAATCTTCCAAGGAGAAGCTGCCTATTCCCAGGTTAATGTGCAGAGTCTAGCCCCATAGGGCACTGTTTCTCCTACCTGTTTCTTCATGTTGTGTCTGGGCTTTGCAATGACTGTCATATAGGGTAAACCATGACATCTCTGCCTTACGTGCATTTGTATCCAGCCTCGAAACATTATTTCATTCCCTGAGGTGCGTGCTGTTATCAGGCAAATGAAAGGTCCCAGTCCCCTGCTAATTATGCATTAGGTAAGATTTAATGTGTGTGTGTGTGTGTGCAGGGCTGGCAGCTACAAGTGGATCCCACAGGAGAGGTCTGTGAGCCAAGCTTATGTCAGCTTTGGGGTAGGGATGGGTGAGTGGAGTAAAAATAACCAAATGGTACTATCAGTAGCAGTTTGCCCAAAACTTAACCTAAACCCTTTTCTTTTCAGCCCAAGGCCAAATTTACTGTGCAGATCAGAAGGCTATGAGACTTGGGGTAGATTTACACCCACATCTAGAACAAATCAAAGATCTGCACTGAGGCAAAGCAATGTTTGGAACCTAGTCCAGCTGCCACCTGTGACTGTTGTTTTTACCCATATTTCCCCAAGGTCTGAAGAATGTTTTTATCTTCTTATGTGTCTTAGGCACTTGTTCCCTGTTTTGTACCAGGATTACAGTTTTCCTGTTCAGAAGACTGCCTCTGAAATATTTTCTGGCAGAGTAAGGATGGCACCTGTGGTCCACCACAGTTTTGACTGGAGAGCATCTGGAAGTCCAGGTGAATATAGGCACAAGCTAAGGAACAGCACGCAAACACATGATGGACATTATACCAAAGAAATCAAGTGACTGGAAGGATATTTGACTGACAGTTAAAAGCGGATGATGATGAGGCACAAAAATCTCAGACAAAACCCTGTTCTTCTGGGAGTCCAGACCTAAGACTGGACTGGTTGATGTAAGAACTTGATACTGGTGTGACAGACTGGGCTTTGAGGCTTATTTAAAAGGAGTCCAATACAGTGCAGGTGTGGAACAGACCTGCTTGGCAGTTGTGGGGAGCAAACCTTTTCTTGCAGGCTCCAGCAGCGGGGAAAAAGGGGAAGAGCACTGGTGACGTTACAGCTCTCGAGGCTCCGGAAATTCTGCCTGTTGGGCTTTTCTCGGTTTCCACCATCTTCTGTTCTATCGGTCTGTGTTGTTCACCCACATAATTACATAAGATATCACCAGTTAAAACTGCATCTGCCTCCTTAATAGATGGCTCATTATCTAGGGAGGGAAACAGAAAGGGCAAAAGCAGTTATGTGCCAACAGAACTGCTGAGATGTTCGTGTGCATTACGAGAGGAGGAAAGGGTGTAACCTGTCTGCCCTAATTTATAGCCAGATGGGCTGAAAGAGTCAAGGTGTAATGAAGGTCAGCATGGCTGGGAATGGGGTGGAGGCAGTACAAGGTTACTCTCCTGACAGAAAAGCAATTAATTTTCCAGCAAAGTCCCTCCTCATGCAGCAGAACAGAGTGAGGCAGTTCTCTCTCTCTTTTTAAAAGTACTCCCACAGCTTTGATCTTTTCCTCTTTTCTGGAAATATAAGCTTGCAAAGAGGGTCTGGCCTTGTCTGGAATGATATATTGGGCCATGTGGTGCTGGCCTTGCAAAGCAGCATACGCAAGCCTGCTGTTCTCCACGCTGCATCAATCTCGAAAAGTCTCCTAATATTCAGGCTACTGCAGTAATGGCAACACGCTGCTGCAGTGCCCGGGTACCCTGCCTGCTCAGAAATGCTGTGACATCACTCCTTCTTATAACAATGTTTTTTGTCCAGTTTCGTTCACACATAGGCTATTTAGCTATGACTGAAAATGAAAAAGCAAATGAGAGAGAACAAGGTCTTCTACCAAAACTCCTTCTCCAAGGACCTTAAAATGTGGAAGTATGTAACCACACTAGGTTGAAAGCAGCCCTTTAGCCCTGCATACTCTTCAGTGTCAGATGTATCCCATTCCAGTTAGTCTTTTGTGGTAACCAACTGCAGACAGGTTTTTCTTTTACTGATGATTAAAATAAACAGGACAGAGCTGTATTGACACCAAGTATCAGGCCCAGTATCAGAAGATCTTGTGGCAGACAGGTACCAATCTAACCATATGGTGGTGGGTTTCGTGCTGCTGCCTGTGCTGGCAGGAGACCAAAACATCACTGTGGGCTCCCCCAGCTATAAAAATCCATCAAGTTTTGCAGCTGTAGTTTCATTTCATTTAACCATCTGACTAACTTTCTTCTTACTTGATTTTATTTCCTCTATATGTTTCCCGCACAGAAAGTCTAAGATTCCAAGTTGCATTTTGAGAAAGTTTTTAAATTAGCTTCTCCATTTATGTGAGATGACTCTGGGATTGGTAATAAAATGTGCCGGGGGCGGGGGGAAAGAGAAGACTTCTCGGTAGGGAGTGAGTGCTGATGACTAACAAAATCACCGTGTAATCTGCTGTTCTGCTGACTTCCGCCTTCTTTAATTACCTTCTGAATCCCAAGAAGCTGAACTGTGCCTCACCAGCTCATTATGTCCCCCGAGTTTGCCCTCCACAACAGATAGGTGCTTTCCCTGAAGTCTCTGGAGGCTCTTTGTTGCTTCTCTGATGCCTCAGATGTGTTTGTTTTGCACATTGATGTTTGTGTTTTCCGTACTGCTCATGTTTTCCAATTCCTCGGAGCAGTGCGGATGCTGCTGAATTGTCAGAATCCGTGGTAGGCTGCTGACTTGAGGTTACTGTCAATGGCCTCATTATGTTAACAAGGGATATTTTAAGAAATATAAAAGATGTGGCATTTACTTTCTTAGGAGAGGGAGGGGAGAGAGAGAATGTGTGTGGATGAATGGTCCTACACTGCAGGTCCCCTCACTGTTAGAAATGACTGCTCTGGTGAGGCCTTATCTGGAGTACAGTGTCCACTTCTGGGCTCCCCAGTTCAAGAGAGACAGGGAACTGCTGGAGAGGGTACAAAAAAGGCCTATGAAGATGATTAGGGGATTAGAACATCTCTCTTATGAAGAAAGATTTAGAGACTTGGGGCTTTTTAGCCTACAGAAGACTGAGGGGGGATCTTATCACTGCTTATAAATACTTATGGGGTGGGTGTCAGGGGGACGGGGCCAGACTCTTATCAGTGTTGCCCAATGACAGACAAGAGGTAACAGGCACAAATGTGAACATAGGAAGTTCCATCGAAACGTGAGGAGGGACTTCTTTACTGCGAGGGTGACAGAGCACTAGAACAGGCTCCCCAGAGAGGATGTGGAGTCTCTGTCTCTAGAGACAATCAAAACCTGCCTGGATGCCTGTGCATCCTCCTCTAGGTCAACCTGCTCTGGCAGGGTGGTTGGATTAGATGATCTCCAGAGGTCCCTTCCAACCCCTATCATTCTGTGATTCTGTGACTAGCTCCCTCCTCGTCATTTGCTAGCCAGAGCAGTGATGGCTTCTGACTTGTATTTCCGGGCTGCTCGCAGTGTGCTTGGCTCACCCATGCATACAAGGCAATGCGACTCTTCCTCCCGAATAGCTCCTCATCTCTGTCCTGGGGTATCTGGGTACCTGAAACGGGTACAGCCTTAACAGACACAGAAATCGGACATACAGCATCACAGCATCTTCATGCAGATCTAAGTCAGGGCTCCTGTGGTCTTGTCTCGTCCTTAAAGCCAGCACTAGCATTGGTGTGGCTGGAAAGTGAGTCAGTTTGGGAAACTGAGCTGGGAGAGAAGTAATGCTTTGAGAAAAAAATTATTAATTCCCTATACACTTGCCTTCTGGAGGAACATGGCTAGGTGTGGCCAGGGCTGAGGAGAAGGTGGCACCCTGGTGTCCTCTGCTCAGGTGGGGTCTCTCCTTCCAGATATTCTTGAGGGAGAATATCAAAGAGGAGGATATTACCTGCAAATCTTCTGAATTAAATGAAATGGAGGCCTGTGCACAGCCCAGCCTCTGAATCAAAGGGAGCAAGTTCATTCTCTTCCTTCCTGTCATCAGGCCCTTGGGAGGTACTTGGCACAGCCCTTGTCAAAGGAAATGTGGTCCTTTCTTTAAGCTTGTCTGCTCAGGGTGTTGTGTAAACACAGATCAATAAGGTGACACAACTCCTATCCTATTACCAGTATTCAGCAGCAAATGAAGCACCCTTAAGTTTAGCATATTATCATTTCATGCATTTACAATTAAAGACTTAGATAAGATTGATTACTTTCAAGGTGACTCTTTACAATTGTCTCCTTATAATGGGGTTTGTAACCAGTCCAGGTCGGCTTTGTCACTAGGAGAAATCGCAGGTAATTTAACAGTTGGATAGAAAAGGTTTATTTAACAGGCCTTGGGCTTCCTTTCTTATATTCCCTTAAGAGAAAAATAACTCCCTACAAAGCGCATACCCAACACTGATAGTGAACTTGATAAGAGAGCTGTTCACAGCCGGAGTTCTTTATTTTTGTTGCTCCAAATAGAAATATTTTAGGCACCCTGTTCTTCTGAAGGCCCTGAGTAGATGAAATGTAGCAATATTACACGAGAAAAGAGCTGTATATGCAGATGGAGTGACCGGATGCCAGTACCCTTCTCTTATACCTTTTTTCCATACAAAATGCGGAGAGAAGCAGGAAGAAAGGAGACTCTAAATTCTACCACAAAACATCAGCTGCATATTTATTTATTTGTTACTTTGCCTTAAGCTGAAAGAGACCAGCTGGGTCCAACAAGAGTGCTGGCCCCTCAGCTGATGGAGGGACTGCAAAGCAAAACCCAGCATGCTGCAAGGAACAGGATACAGGGTTGGGTGGGATTTCCCTGGAGGAGATGCCTGAGAAAAAGCCCTGTGACCCTTGCTCAGGCACAGCGCTGATGTTAGTATGAAAAGAAGTGGACAGGCTCTCTGGTCTCCTATCACCTGTACCTCAACCTCAGCTTGGCCAGAATGGCTACAAACATTTTATGGTTGTGCCTGGCCTTATAGTCTATCGACCAGGGAGCATTATCTTTAGAGGTACATGCTACTTTATCCCACATGGGACAATCATATCTGTTTTTCTTTCCCAAGGCAACATGCAGGGAAGTTGATTAGTACTCTAACACTGCTCACTGTGCCTGGGGGTTAAAGCACAAGCAATAAAAAGCTATACCCTCCAAAAACAACAACAAAAGCCGAGATTGCAGGGTGTGTTGTTTTGATGGGTGGCCTGCTTCTGAATTTTTGAGGCTTTCTACTGCTCACTTTTTTCAGTCCTGTGAACTAGAAACCTGTGCTTTTACTTTTGTTATTCACTTCTGAGGGCCTTAGATACTGCTTTAACCCCCAAGAAAATACACCTCCTGGAAAACACCCCATATCACAACATCTGTGGTAGAAACCTTGTTTAAGCTGCTGAATTGTAATGCAAAAACCCACAGGAGCTAGGTGGAAATGTGCAACTCCTCCTCAATCCTTTCCCATTTTCTAACAAGCTCTCGTTTGCTCCCTAGTTACAAGATCACGAAGCAGTTGTCTTCTCATTTCTGAAATATCAGCAAACCCTCCTCCACAAAACTGAAAATGTTTTGAATGATAAAATGAAGGGTGAGATTTTCAAGCTTGTCTGGGGGAGCAGAACGACTCATCCCCACTATGATGAAGAGGGATTGGATGGATCTCTATATCACCTGGGCAGCCCTGATTGGGACATCATAGCTGGGACTTTTCAGTCTGTCACATGCCAAGAAGTGACAGCAGCAGAGGACTTCTGTGAATGCTGACCATGCACAGACAGAGAAGGATCTGTTTCAAAAACAAAAGAACTCCTGAGCTGGTTGCTGTGGGTATCTGACTGCATCTTGTTCAAATGTAAGTCAATCACCTTAGTTAACAGATCAGCTGTAGGACTGAGAGGCAGCTGTAGGACTGATCCATGATAGGACTTTGTAATCCATTGGCAGCATTATTTTACTGCAGGTGTTATTATACATGCAGTACTCACATCATACTGACTTCCCATAGCATGAAGAGTTCATCTCCTCAGTGAGGATTAGCACAGCACTGTACCATGAAGTCTAGTATGGCTGAGCAAGTGGTTTAGTGTAATCCTCCTGAGAAGGACCACTGTCCTGAAGGGATTCCTGGGAAGACTCTATGCTTGTACCAGACTTTCAGATGACTTTCAGTCAGAATTTTGAGGGAGCTTTTTGGAGTCTGTGCAGCTTTTCTGTGATGCAAATCTGTCTCCAAGACATCTGGGCAGTGTTTGGGTCAGCAAAGACCATCACAGAGCACAAAGACAGTTGCTATTGCTTGTATGGAGAAGATCTGCTGAGGCATCAGATGATCAAGTATGATGCTGACAAGTGGGCACCCCAGTACAGAATTGAAACAGGGTCCTGCCTGGACAGTTGTGTTTGCTGTTGATGTCTGGCACATTTAGATGTTGATCCTCAACATACTTTTGTTTTGCTTTAAGGCACTTTCAGAACAGCAGATCATGTTCAGCACCACTGCAGGCGTGCTCCACAGTAGCGGCGTAAGAGTGCTGCTGCTGCACTGTCCAGGCACTTGGAGAGTAAACAGGAGCTCCTCAAAATCACAGCAGTTTGTTTCCTATATAGAATCATAGAATGATAGAAGGTATTGGGTTGGAAGGGACCTCTAAAGGCCATCTAGTCCAACCCACCTACAATAAGCAGGGACATCTCTAACTAGGTCAGGTTGCTCAGAGCCCCATCAAGCCTGACCTTGAATGTCTCCAGGGATGAGGCCTCCACCATCTCTCTGAGCAACCTGTTCCAGTGATCAACCACCCTCATATTAAAGAACTTTTTCCTGATGTCTAACCTAAATCTACCCTTTTCTAGCTTAAAACCATTACTCCTTATCCTGTCACTACAGACCCTCGAGAACAGATCTCCCCCTGCCTTCTTATAGGCCCCTTTCAGGTATTGGAAGGTCATTTCTTCTTACTTTGTTATTAGCCACTTGGTGAATTTTTCCGGTCTGGGTTACGTAGGAAGTTTGGTCCCAGTTCACACATCTCAGTGTGAAAGAGACCTTTGAATTAAAGTTACTGAACAAAGTTTTCCAACAGGAAAAGAAAGAAGGCAGCACCACTCTGTCTTAGTGTGGCGTTTCTAGACTAAGAAGGTCCTACACAATAACGAAACAGAAATGATGGTAGCTGCAACAGAAGCCTTGATGGTGAGGGAGATTTTAAGCAGCCCAGATATGAAGCATATCCTTGGGGCCCTGGCAAGGATGCAAACTTCTCTCCCACACAACCTCAGTCACTCTTGAAAAGCCAAGTTCTGAGATTTTAAAAGGCAAAAATATTACAGCAACAGCAACAACAAACATGAAAATCAGATGTTAAATGATTGCTAATGATCTTATCAATGTGTTTTATAATTGGGAGGGAGAGGTTTTAATTATTCAACAATTATCAATGGGATTAAATCAAACTGACACTAGAGTTTAGCAAAGAGCTTTCAGCTTCATAATGGAGAAGCATTATGGTGTTTGGGGGAGGAGGGCCAATGGACTCTTATGGTACAAAAGAAGCCAAAGTGAGAATCAAATACCAAGATTTGTGGAAAGATAAGGCTTTTGCCTGCACAGCTAATTTTAGCTTTTTTTTTTTTTCTCAGAACCCAAATGCCTGGAGGCACCTACGGCAGATTGAAATGTGTTTTGATGGGAATTCCAGTGTGGTACCCATGGGGTGGTCACATGACCAGGCCATCCCGCTCCAGTGCAGGTAGGTGCTGTGTGCTCTGCTGGGCAAGCACAGAGGTGACAACCACGTGGAGGTGTTCCAGAGACTGTGTACATTTGTACATTTAGCTCTCCAGCTCAGAAACAACCCAGAGAGATGATCAGACAATGGGGAAACATCATTGCTCAGCTGGGCCACAGGATATCTGTGGGCAACAGAGCAGCAGCAGGGACATCAGGGCAGTTGGTGCTTCCTCTGTGCCAAACAGCCAGGGCACAAATCCCAGCAGCACTCCTTTTCCGATGGAGCAAGCTGGGAAAAGCGCTGGGCCTGGTCCGTTAGTTAACTGCCAGTCAGGAACTTTATCCTTGGCCTTTCTGAAAAACTCTGTATTTTACTGTCACATTGGGAACCATGAAAAACGCAGGTCCCTTTTTCTCACAGCATTGCAAGTCTCTTCATGGATCACCTCATCAAATTGTTTAACCCCTCTCCCAAGTGTTAAGATTTTCAAGCCTTTTCCCCACCGACTCTGCTCTTCAGCAGTCTTAGAAGTGAAAAAGGGGACATTTTTTGGTGAAAATTGGAAGGTTAGCAAAGGTCACTAGAGTCAAATAGTGAGAGAATCACTGACTTACTGGTAAAGTCACATGCAGCAACTAAATGCACATATTTAGGCATTTATTTAAGTAGTTTTTTAGAAATCAGGTTTCTTTGCTGTGTTGTCTGTGCTCTTCTAGGTCTGGTTTTATTCTGCTGTTAAAAACAAAATACAGCTTATTTGCTGCAGAAAACAAGGGTTTGTTTGGGATCATTACTGCTGGTGTTGCATCCAGGTTGCTGTTGGCCACAGCTTCCTCTGGAGATGAAGCTGGTTTGAGAGGGTCTCCACGCTCCGAGCCCTGCTCTCGTCCTGCCCACCCACTGCTGTGTGGTGTCCCTACCTCACACGGGGCAGCTATGGGTGACCTGTGCTGTGACCTCAACCAGTGAAATCACTGGAAGGGTTTTTTAGGAGGTTACAAAGAGTGGTTTAACCTGGGTTCACAGAGCATCCCAGTGAAAGAAATAACCTAGCGAGTCAAAATAGATCATTTTACACTGAATTAATGAGCTGAAGCAGGTCTTGCAAGCCCCAAAGCCAACACAAAGGAGACAATGGGAACTTTTCCCAGGAGCAGGGATGGAGACAAGGACAAGCAGGGATGGGAGGAGGAACAGCCTTTCCTGCTTTCAGTTGTGGCAGCTCCACCATGACATGTCATTTCACCCTCTGTTGTGCCGTTGGGGTTGAAAATAGCTCTACTAAAAAAACCAGGCTGTGCTTTGCGTTTGGATGGATTTTTGCACGCGTGAACTTGGATCAGCTCCAGAGCACAGCCCCACCACCGCTTCACTGGCCCCAGCAGAGGAAGTCATTTGGAGATGGGGGAAGCAAAGGGGGAGGGAATGAGCTGGCAATGGGGGTGCTGAGCCACCAGGAGAGGGAGGGGGATTCCTCAAAGCCCCTGTCAGTCAGTCGTGACATCAGCTATGTCATACAGACCACCTTCCTGCCACAGAAGTGTGCAGCCTGACTCACCCTGCTCTTGCCAGGACCTTGCGTGGTTTCTCTCCTAAGCCACAGGGTCTGACACAGCCAGTGCGTTCTCCTGGACCAGTTGTGATGCTCCAGCCCTGCTGCAGGATGCTGCGTTGGGGAGCCCTCAGCACACGCTTGTCTGACGGATCTCCCCTGCCGTTGCCGTGACAAAGACAATGTAGGTGCTGATGTAAGCGGGGCTGCAAAACCCAGCGTGTGACTTCCTCTGGAAAGTGGAGGCACTCGTCTCCTCCTCCACCTCCGGTGACAAGTGCAGTGACCTGAGCCAGGCCTCCTCCCCTTTGGGCCTGATCTTTGGGGGTGGTGGTAGGATCTCCTTAAGCTGAGACTTTCTGGAGGTTGTGCTTTAGTCAATCTCAAGCTATAAGACTTGAGAGGAAACACATTGGTGACACATTAAATCTTACACCTTACAGGAGGTCAGACTAAATGATCTAGTGGTTCACTGGCCTTCAGCTCTAATCTAGGAGCACATTCAGTTTTCATTTCGCTGCTAGTTGCTGTAATGACCTGTCTCCAGATGCTTCTATCACAGCCCGCATTGCCATCCAGGCCTTGATGCAACTGAACTTTGAAGAGATTTGGCCCTACTTGTACTGTGGTTTATTTTGCTAATAAGAGTAATTTTAATTTCTAATTTGTGATTCTTGTTACTCCTACCAGTACCTCATCCTTTGTACATCAGTGCAGCATCTGAACACATTTTGCTTTGCCTCATGCCTGGGAGAAAGTGGAGTCCTTTTCACCCCATTTGATAGCTGGGGGCATGGAGACACAGATAGATCATTTTAGAAATAAGTTGGGCATTAACTAGAGTCCTGGATTTAGATCCTTGCTTCACCACAGACATGGTTTGTCACCTCACTTATATGTATGTTTGGTTTTTTATCTGGTCTTAAGTGACTACTTATGGTTTAAGGTACCAGACTCTCACTGAGTTAATCTAAGGACCTAGGATCACAGAATGGTGGGGGGTTGGAAGGGACTTCTAGAGCTCATCTAGTCCAACCCCCCTGCTAAAGCAGGTTCACTTAGGGCAGGCTGCACAGAACCATGTCCAGATGGGTTTTGGATATCTCCAGAGAGGGAGACTCTACAGCCTCTCTGGGCAGTCTCTTCCACTGTTCTGTCACCCTCAAAGTAAAGAAGTTTTTCCTTATCCAGGATCCAGGACAACTTTTTAGTGGTTTATGGGCACTTTGGACAAACCCCCAGATTCTTTTTTGTGTTCTTAGGGGAAAAAAATGAGATCAGAAATCAAACTTTCTCAGGAAGTTTGTGGCCCAAGCAGGAGTGAGGACCAAGGTTTCCTGAGCTCCCTTTCTTCCCCACCCCAAAGCCTGTCTGAGAGCATGTGCTTGGAAGGATGCTTGTTTTGATACAGTGCAGACCTTTCTTCTTCTCTACTCACAAGTGTAAACTTCTAGGAAGTCGTATATGTTTGGCAGGAAAGTCATGTCATTTAATATACCCACTTTTTGTACCTAGACAAAACATTGGGACACGGACTGAATGTGGGGGTATGGAGAGAGAAATCCCATCCGTGCAGCGGAGCAGGAGCTCGATTTTGGTTGTGATTTCTCCCCACCAGCTGGTCCAGATAATTGCATAACGTACTAAGCCAAGTAATCCTGCTTTGTGTAATATGTCAATTCATTTACAACTATCTCTTAAGGCAAAGAAGAGATCCATTGTGTGTTCTCCTTTAACTGTACTTCTTTTCAGAGCGCACTCAGCAAGGTACTAATTGGCTGGTTAGCTTAACAGTCTTAGAGGAGGCTGTGCCTGTTTCCTTCTCCCCAGACCATGCATCCCACTCCTGGGAACTGCTGAGCTCTTGTGTCAGGATGAGACAACAAGATAAGGAAGGTGAAAAAGAGTAAGGTCAACCGAGCTCGACTTCCCCACAAAGAGACATCTGAAGACAGATCCTCAGAGAAGGGAGGACTTCATGAGAGAGGGGCAACAGGTGGAGGAAATGGGAAACACATCCCAACAAATCCATTATGGACAAGTATTAGCACTTCATCTGCAGCACATGACATTGTATCACTGTTCCAGCTGCTGAGACTTTGAACCATCTTGTGAAACTTGTTCAAAACCCAGGAGGAGGATTTAGCTCCTAAAGCCTTGCAACCTGTTTTAGCAGTGGTTTGTGGGCAGCTGACAATTATTGGCAGGGTAAAGCTGATGACCTAATGCCTCTGCTGGCATAAAGGAGACAGGCTGAGGTTGCGATTTAGGCCTCTTTTTGGGAACTGTTAGCAAGGGAGAGCCTGTTTGACTTTTTCCATGTAGAATACAAGACAAAGATGCAAACCAACAAACACATACACACGTGGGTGATTGGCTTGTGTGGGTCTTGATGCCTTATCCTGGGCAACGGCTTGCATGGCTGTGACACCAGAGGGGCCTCTGGGATTTCACCTACTGCAGAGACATGTCATGTACTGTGTGGCATCCTCGAAAAGCCCCATGCTGAGCAGAGCAAAAGCAAAGCCAGAGAGCAGGGGGAAGGGGAAAGAGGAAGGGGAAGGATTTTTGGGTGCCATCCAAGATAAGATGGCTTGTCAGAGACACCATGGGAGTATTTCAGAAGAGGGAGAGCAGATCTTGTAAGAGATCAGTAACGCTGTGACTGGAAGCTAGTGCTGTTTGTGAGCTTGAGGGAGGAAGAATAAGAGTTGTAAGGTCTGAGCCCCATGCTTTTTCCTTGTGGAAGAGAGTTTCCCTTCTGTAGTAGTACAACACCCTCCTTACTGCCCAGTCCCCAGACTTGAGGCAGTGCCTGTGCAACCGAGTGATCTTTGCAGGGAGGATTAGACTATCTCATCTGATACTTGCAAAGCAAAAGCAAGGCATGTCCTGAAGGTAAGGATCTGGCTGGCCACGTTGGGGTTTGATGTCTCATATGAACCCAAACACTTCATGCTGAAATGACATGGGAGCTCACAGGTGAGTTGCTGCAAGAGAGGGGAGAGAAGAAGCACCAGTGTCCTGCTCTGGGAGGGAAGGGTCTGGGTAAGCCTGCGATTGCTGAGAGCAGAGAGTTAGCAGAGTTGTATGATGCTCCACACCACCTGTCATGAAGTTAGAAAACCCCAGAGGACTGCCAGATGCCAGGAAACACACTCACAGTAACACTGGAATCAGCCGGCCTCTGAATAAAATCTCCAGCTAATCATCCTTCACTGGCAGAACTCCATATGCATATCATTGGGGGATTCCTGTTTTCACAGGTCATCTCAGTTGTTTAATCACATTTGATTTCCTGGGCTGAGGTGCAACTTAATTTCCTAGAATATGTGCCTGACTATATTCTGCAGGCAGCTATTCTTAATGTGCTTTGCTCCCTTAATTTCTTCTGATGGGATGCTTTAGATCATGGATAAAGAGAAGCCAGATTTCATTCCATTGACATCTGCTTTTGTTTTAAACAGCAACAAATTTAATTGCAATTTGCTTGTTATGGAAAAAAAAAAATTTAAAGAGATAATTAAATATTTTCCTTTAATAACTGGAAACATGAAGAGATCAATCATATTAAAAATATATCAATGCAGGATAAAAGTTTTAAAGTTAAGAGAAAATTAAATGAGAATGTTGAAATATAATACTTAAACTTCACTGCCACAGTCTTTCTTTGGGGACTGTTTTTTTTTTCCCCACAAAAAATAATTTGACAGGTTTCAAAGAAAGTATTCTCCCTTATTTAAGAAAGCCAGCAAGTGGTGAGAGGGGTAGAGAGACCTCGAATCAGCAGCAGTTCTTCATTCCAGTTTCACTGTTGGCCCCTGCATCCCTACCCTGGATTGAACCAAAATACCAGTTATTTCAAGTGGAGATTCTTGTTGGAGTCAGATCAGGATTTATTCTTCCCATCAGAAACCTATTCCAAAACGACACTGAAACCCAAGGAAAGGAAACAACCTCTGGTTTCAGCAACGGTCTCCCTTTGCAGAGCAGAGAGAAGAGGTAAGGAGCAAAGATGCTCAGCCAAGGCTCTGAAACAGGCTTGGGTAGGTGAGAGAAGAGCCCCTTTGTGGCTCAGATGGACTCGAGCGCCTCTGAAAATCTGTTTGCATCCTTCAATGGGAGCTGCCAGCTGCTGAAGTCACTGAAAAGCCAAAACTGTATTTTAACATCTCTGATAGAAGTGACTGCTTTTCACACACGTTGATTCTGCATGATGAACAAAGCCATAGATTGACATCACCTGGGTTTCTGTAGTGGTGGTGAAGGTCCTTCTATCAGGATGTTTGTCACAGGACAGAGCAGGGCACAAGCAGTGAAGTTCCACAGGGTCTGGGTGAAAAATAGCAGTCAAAGGATTTTTCATGCCCTCTGAGAGCAGTTGCCTTGTCAAGACCTGTGTATCTGATGGAAATATGGGGTGGCTGTCTAGACTTGAAGCCTAAGGAGACAGAACAGCCAAAGGGCAAGGGCTGGCTTACAAATAAGCCTCCAAATGCCTTCACAGAGGGAATGTGTCCTCTATTTCTCCCTCTATCCAAGTAAGCTCCTTGCTTTAACAGCCCCGTGCAGCAGCAGCTCAGCCAGAGCCACCCATCCTCAGGCAGGGTCCATCCTTGGCTGCTCAGGATGCTTCCAAGTCTGCGCAGACCAGACACTGAGCAGCCTTAGTCCCGTCTGCAAGCTGTGCTCCAGAGACAAGAGGAGAATCACATCTTCGGTGGAGAACCAAGCAGTATGACACCTGTGCCATGAGATGGACATCACCCCTTGCTGGAGATTCGCAATGTGGTATTCCCTGGGGCTGGAGAGAAACACAGGCAAGAGATCCATTACTCCTTCTCTGTGTTATACCTTCTGTGCCTGTTGCACCTTTACTTCTCTCATCCTTTTCTACCCCATCCATAAAGCTCAACCTTGTACTTGTAGGTGCCCCAACTTTGTCTACTGCCATAACAGTAAGAGCATGGGGAGCAAGTCAGATCCTTCATACTAGCATAAGCAGAAGCCCTGTTCTTCTGGGTCTAGATGATTCAGATGGTGATGCATCCCCCAGCCATGCAGCCAATCTCTAGTGAGCTGAGATTGACTTAGCATACTCTGCGTCCTCACAGCAATATTGGAAAGAAAACATTTAATTTAATAAATTGTCCATCGTCTAAATGACAGCCACTCTGGGCTGGTTTAATTTGTGTTGTAGCTATGTGTTTAACATACGACTTAAAGCAGCAGCATTCACTGCGCAGGGGCACTGCCACAGCGATAGCAGTAGCACACACCACGTTTTCGCCCTTTTGAAATGCACAGCCTTGACCCACAGAAGCTCAGACATGCTCTGGCTGATGGGAACCACATCCTTTAGCAGGATGGTTTAAAAATAACACTTGCACAGACGGAGCGGGCCCAGCAACAAGACACGCTTTCCCCTGTTCCTGCAGTTTCCTCAGAGCCCAGCCAGATGTTCTTGGACCATGTTAGGGATGTCCCAGGGAAAAGAGTCATGGAAGGGGTAGCAGAGGTGGGGCTGATCACTGGAGGTGAAGGGAGAAATGACTAAGCAGCTATCAATTGTAGGAGGCAGCTCAGGTATCAATTTATTATTGCTCATTTGATTGTCTGCTGCAGATTTCCATGTCATCATTCTGGTGCTGAGTGATTGTATCTTCACTCACTAGAAAAGACGGCAAGAGGTTATGCTGATTTGAAACCTGACTCAATGTTTTTAAGGCCTGACCAAAGTCAGAAGAAACAAGAGATGGTTACCTACATCTGCATCACATATTGCCATGGTTACAACAGGCAGGGCTCCTCTCTTGTGGGGGATGCTTGGGGCCACCTATAATTTCAGATATTGGTGACTTGATCTGACTCTTTCCATCATAACGGCAGAAAATTGGTAGGTCTATTTAGAGCTTGACCTTCATGAGCGTCACTATCAGAGACCTCATTTGCAGTTATCGTAGACAAACATTCTCAGTATTCAGCGGTGTGGTGATGCAGAATTGTCTGTGCACAGCCTTAGCAGAAACGGGTTTGAGAAGCATTGATCTATGGTGTATTCCTGCCTGCTTTGTGCACCTGATGCAAGACATTACTGGCCACAGTCCTCTCTTGGCTTCCTCAGTGGGGGTCTTTTCCACAGTCCACCAGATTTGAGAACACAAAAGGACAAAGAAGCATTTCTTCTCATGCTCCATCTGCTCCCTGCCTTCTGTAAGTCCAATGTTCTTGTAAGGCAGCTGGAAGGGCCATCCTGGCTTGTTACACAACTGTAGGAGCCCTGGGGAGCCACTGTAATCTTGGACCTGCATCCTGGAACCATCTCTCCCCTTGCTGCTGAGTTACACTCTACAGCTCTTGGCTGTCTGAAGGTTTTGGTGTGCCACTTGTTGGCTTCTAACAGAACTGGCAAAGGTGAGTGCTCAGAGCAGCTTCTGTACAAAGGGCCAAGTAGGCAAGGTCTGACGAGCTAGGACCTGTCACATCTAGGGTGGCACAGGGATGGTGATGAGAGAGCAGTTGTTGTACCAGGGAGAATCAGATTAAAATATCAGGTAGCAGTTTTTAGAACAATAGAAGATGCTTTTTTGCACAATTTATCTTACAGTGATGAATGAAAGATCCACTGAGAGCTATTAAATATGGAGATAATATCTTTGGTCCAGGAAGTCTCTGGTATTTCTGGGGAAGTGTCACTACAGGCTTTCCTGGCATTTATAGCTTTCATAGGCATCTGTTATGTGCCGCTGTCAGAGACAGGATGCCTGGCTAAGGGGACCAGACAGGTTGGCTGCCCTAGGAACAGCCTGTCCCTGACAGAGGTACAACATCCCACTTTAGAAATCACCTTCTTCCCATAGCTCATTTGCAGTTCCCTGCTTGAGTGGAAGTTTTCAGTGTAGAATTTCACTCGATGGTGGCTAGGAAGCCCATCTGTCACTGAAATCTTCATGCCGTTGGAGTGGGATGGATGGAGTTTGGGAAAATCTTGCTGGACCACACTGTGGACTATCTCTGTGTGACCTGATCCTAAGTAGGTGCTAGCCAACTAGTCTGGCCTTTAATGTGTGAATGGAGCAATGCTTTGCTAATGTATTGCTTTTCATATGTTCACATAGCCCTGAAGTCTTCAGACAATGTAAGAAAAAGGCTCTGTCTGTTTTGTCAAGGGCTGCATAAGTGTCTCCAGGACAGCATTTGGAAATTTGCTAGATTTTCTAGCAAAATGTGTAGGTTGCTCAAAATGGCAGCTTGTCACTTGCATCATCAGTACCACATGTTACCAATACAGATTGGTTTTCAAAATGAGACTGGTGAAGGAATTCAGAGAACATCAAATGGGTCATCTTAGCTGTCCTCTACCTTTTCTGTCTTACGTTATGGAAAAGAGTGTACAGGAGGAGGTGTAAGAGAGAGCAATGCACCAGGTTTTGCTGGTTCTGCACATCAAACTCATGTCCAAGATATGATGATACTCCTTGAGCTGCATGTCTGGCACTCTAGAGGTGCTGCTAGATCAAGCTGCAACCTTTCACCACCAACCTTCAGAGCCTGCTCTTTCAAAGCTGTAGCCAAAGGGTTTTCTTGCTGAACAAGAAAATATTTCCTTTTTCATGAAAAGAACAGATGTTTGTATGGGCAGGAGGCTGTGATAGTTCCACAACAGAGTTAGAGGGGATTTCCCGTGAGGACTTCTGTTCCCAGAAGAATCCTTGAAATTCGTGGTGGTGTTTGTGGGCTAAGGACCATGAAGTCTCCATGTGCTCTCCTTGGTGTCTTGATGTAAGAGGTGTAAAACAGCACAGCTTGTGCAGAGATGTTGTGTAGGTCCCTCATCTGCACAGAGCTTCATTCCTCTGCTGTGGCCATGGTCTCAGAGGCAAATCCTGATCAGTAGCACAAAAAATGACCAACTGCTTTGGGAATGTCTGGGGCGAACTCTCATTCTGGGGGGAAAGTCTTATTTCTACTCTCTCCCATCATATAGCCATCAGAGATGAGTTGACCTCACAGAAGATGAGTTGTGTAGCCATAGAAATGTCAGCAATATGGTTTTCATTACAGATAAATACTCTTCCCCAGGGAGCAACATTAGTGCTTTAAAGAACTGACAACTCTTCTTGATTATATTTTATTTAGATTTCTGCTCCAGGGTTTCAGAGCTGCCTCTCAGGCAGCTTCACAAAAATTTTATTTCTGGAGCAGCAACAGGACAATAACTAATTCTGAGGGTAATCTATAAATCATTTTCCTCTTACAAGAGGACAAATTGCAAACAGGAAAGACTCAATCACTTGGAAAGCTGTGTGCCTTATGATATAAACCTAAACTCTCCTGCATCGTCATGGTTTTGGATTCAGAGGGGACAGTTTGGTGCACAGAAACTTGGCACCAGTACCACATCCCTTCTAACATGATCATTTCTCCTGAACTTCTCTGACATCTCTGTTCTTCACAGGCTCTCAAGATGGAATTGACATCCTCAGCCTCCCTCAACAACCCCCTGCATTTTGTAACTCCTAAAGTATGGGCTTTTGAAGAGGAAACAAGCTGCTCCACTGCCAGCAGGAGCTTCTGGTATTGCCTGAGGAGCAGCAGCAGGGGAAGAGCTAGCACTGATGAACCACCACTGCCTTTAGACCAGCACCTACACAAGGTCCTGCATACGTTGCTCTGCCATTCACAAAGCTGCAGTGGTGTCAGTAAAGCAGTGTATGCTTAAGAGAGGTGACATGATAACCCCTGAGCCAAGACAATATTCTGTTGCAAGTGACATCTGCTGACAGCCTTAACTGGCAGCCAGGCTGCATCTCAAGCCATTTATAGTTGATTTCCTGGCAGGGTGGAGAAGGTAAACTTTGCTTTCTTTAAAGTGAAGCAGGCTTTTAAAATTATTATTATTACCTAATTTGACAAGGGAGAAATAAACTCTACATAGCCACTGGAAAACCTGCTTTAAATGTCAAAGCATCTACAAACATGAAATGAACACCTAAAAGCCAGAATGTGTGCTGTGGCTCTTTTTCCAGTACACTTGGCCATCAAGCTGACCAGCATCAATTCGTTGACATTCAGCATTCCCAGATACCTCAGAGCTGTTTATGAGTGCCCACAGATGTCCATTTGATTGACTAGTGAACAGCAGTCAAGCCAGGGAAACTCTGTTAAGTATGAACTGTTCCTTTCTCTTGCTCACAGCTCCTCGTAGGAGAATTAGTCTTTAAAATGTTCTCTTTCTAAAAACAGAGGGGAGGACTTTAAGGGACAATGAATGAGCAGGAAGCCAGTTTCAGTCGTTTCTGTGCAGCACCGATTTCACTTTTCACCATCATTGGTTGCACAGAGCCACAAAGCGCATTTCTGGGTGAGCTGAGCATAGATGAGCTGATGGATTGTTACTGACAAATGCCCTGTGTGAACGTGATCCCTGGTCAGCACAGGGACATGTGAGCCAAGGAGGGAGCTCTGAGGTGGTTGCTTTGGACAGTCCAGTGCTCCCTTTCCCACAATTTCTGCAAGGGTTCAGGAAATGAGCAGAGTTAAGGTGAATGTGGGACAGACGGGTGGCATTGGCAGGGGTGTGGGGTGGTGTTAGTGGTAACAGTATAACCCAGACTGATGAGAGGGGTGTTTGTCCCTCTCCCTTAGCAAGCAGTAGGGCTGGTTCCTCTGACCAGCTAACCAGAGTGAGCTGTCCAGGCACACATGCTGTAGCCAGTCCTCTGCTGTCAGGCTCATTGTATGTGACCTCTCTTCGTCCACAGGTACCTGGTACATCGCAACAAGTCACAGCCCTGTACCTTCAAAGCCCACCTGAGTGGCTACGAAGAATGGAGATGATAGGTCTTCTTCCCCTTCCTCCCACAATTCAAACACTTTCTGACTGTGCCACCGCAACAGGAAACCTGGCTTTGTCTTTGCAAATACTGTTGAGCTTAATGATGCCTCTGAGCCCTCCTGCTCTCTGCTCTTCATGCCCTGAGTGCTCTGGGGTGGAAATGCAGGAGTAGTTCGAGCTATAGCCACAAGCAGCCTGGTGAGACCTCAGCAAACTCTCCCTGATTATTTACAGAGGATTCAAAAGGCTCCTTAGGCCTCTGTGCGTAAGATGGACTTTAAGTTTTTCAATATACACCTGCTGCTATGTTTAATGTTGCTTTGAGAGAGTCCTTATCTGCTGTAATGGAAATGAGCACTCAGCTCATCACAGCAGCTCCTGCATGGAGTCAGCTCTCCTCCAGCACGGGGAGTGCAGGCTCGCTCCCTGGCAAGGATGGGGAGGGAGGTAAAGACTAGGTGAGGACGGGATGAAGAACAGGCTCAGAGTCCTGCTAGCACAGCAGGAGTCATTCTGGCTGGGATGGTGCTTGTGCTCCCCGGGAAGATTTTGGCCTGGCAGTGCAGTTTGTTGCAGAAATGCAATGGATTTACCTTGTTGAGGAAGCAAATGTTTGCTCAGGTCCCTTCTGCCTCTGGCTTTTCCATGCTCAGTGACACTGGAAAAGATGAAGTGGTTGGCCACTGAAGAGGCCACTAAGTAATTTCAGTCTCTGGCAGGTTGGCTGCTTGCTCTCCCACACTACTTAAGTTCCCTGGGAATGTCATGCATCAGGACCCCGTATGAGAGGAAGAAAATATGTGAACCTGGTTGAAAATGCTGCTGCTGCTTCCTAGGCTGAGGTCAAAGCCCATTGCTTTGGTCACAACAATCTTCTCTGTGACTCCTTCCCATGCTGCTTTCTTTACCACTTCAAACATAGACTGCTCAGGCTCATTTTTGAGGTACATCCCCACCCTCCCTCATCTCTCTCTGCAGCCTAGGATGTCAGCTCCTACCTTCCTTGGCTGGCAATCCCATTACTCAATTGTGAAAACTAGCTCAATTGTTAAAACTTCTCTCTCAAAGCACTTCTAATGTTCTACAAGTAGCATAGTGATTTCTTACAGCCTCCTGGTACTTCCTGGGGTGTCAGTCAGTCTAATTATCTGCATTCATTTGTTGTCTTTTTGTCCTAAATTGTAAGCCAATGAGACAGGGCCTTTCTGTTTCTTCTGCACCTGGAAAGCCAGCCAGTCTCCAGCTGGATTCAGGCCCTACCTCTGGTAACAGGTGATTTATATTTCATGGTAGTAGAGCTGGTTGGCTTCTTGGGGAAGTCTCCTCCCTGCAGTAAAGGCCAAGTCCTCATTACCTCACAGCAAATAATCAGGCCAGTAAACAAATCTGAAATTTTAGCCTCTAATCAGAGGATTTCCTGAGGGAGGACACCCCTGGTTTCCCATGGCCGGGGGTTTTAATGTCTCCTTCCTAAAAAAGAGACAAAAATATTGCCTTAAGGGTGGATGGGTTGTAAAACAGTAGCAAAAAAAGATATCTTGTGCCTCATTTCTTCCATGTGTATGGAGCAAAAAGGGGAATGCCTTCGAAAGAGCCTGGGTGAAGAGCAAGGACAACAGTCCCACGTCATTGCTGCCAGAGGGTCAAGGAGTCGCCTAAACTGAGAGCATGAAGCTCAGCTCGGCAGTGGATGTTCCTCTCCCACCAAGTGAGAGCAAGCCAGCAGTGGGACCGCAGCTTTGACCTCCTCTGCTCCCCTGTTCCGGCTGCCCAGCCTGCTCCTCGCTAGCAAACACCTGGCCAAAGGGGCAGCATCGCCACGTTTACCCACTCTCGGCATTGCACCTCCTGCACATCAGGGACTCTGGCCTGCCCAGCTCACGTGAGTCACCCCCGTCCCAGCTGTGATCTCGGGCTGCCCATAGGTCATGGTGAGGAAAGCAGGCTGATGTCTCCAGGGGTGACATTGCTAGAAGGGCACCAGCCTGGTTTCAGTGTCCTGGTTTTCTTTGTTCGTCCAGTGGTTCCACCCTGCGTCCCGCCCCAGCAGTGGTTAGTGCCGCGTTAATTACTAGCCAGCCGCTGGGGATTGCGTTAGGCTGAACCACTTGGAGATTAGAGCCGTGTGGGTCACTCTGCCAGGGCAGGTGAGCCGTGGTTAGTAGGACGCTGTGACACACTGCCCTGAGCAGCGGCCGGAGGGCTTTGGCATGGCTGTGGGTGCTGGGCTGTGCCAGGCAGTGCTGGCAAAGCCAGGGCCCGGCCGGGAGCCTGGCTGAGCGCCGGCTACGGGTGCCCCTTGCACAGGCCTCAGCAAGCGGTACAGCACAGGCTCTCAGAAAATAACTCCTTGGGATGTGCTTGTCAAAACAAGCCTCCAGGGCATGGCTTTCCTAGAAGCTTCTACACAAAACCCACCTCCCCTTGCCAAGGCAGTCTTACTACGTAGCAATGGTGTTTTTGCGGCTTAAGCCCGGGACAGGAGTTTGTGTGATGTGGGTGCAGTACCATCCCTGCCACTGTCTTCTTCTGCATGGCCTCAGGCAAACCCCTTATCCTCTCCATCAGAGACTCTCTACATGAGTCTGGTTATGAGGAGGTTGGGAGGCTGAGGAGCCTCTGGGGCTCCCCGAGCAGATGTCCCATGTATACTCAGAGGGTAGCTATTAGGTTGTCCTTATCTGTTTCTTGGTTTATTTTCTTCTTCAAAATACTGAATCTGGCTGCCTGGTTGTCTCATCAGGATGCAGCACTGCCTCTCTGTGAGCTGTGCATCCCTTTCTTGGGGCTTGCCAGCCCACAGCCCTTCCCCTGACCGGGAAACACTAAGAGGGTGACTTCACAGCCCAGCACAGGGCAACTGCAAAGCTCTTTCTATTCTTTAGAAAGCTATTGTAAAAAATGATGATAAGCTAAATCTAGATCTATGCAGCAATTATGTGGGATTCCAGACCTTGCACCTGTAGCATAATACATAACAGAGCCAGATAACTGCCTCATCTAACGATTGCTCTGAACAGCACACAAATCACATTATGCAGGGTGAGCTGAAAGACATTTTTTAGTCAAAGCTGATGAGCTTGCAAAGACTTTCTTTGCCCAGCTCTCTCTGCCTGCAGGTTTGTCCTCTTCTCCTTGGAATCCTTCCTGTTATTTTTCTACCTTCCTGTTGCAGGATGCAACATTCATTACAATAATAGATCAAACTTTGAGTGGAAAAACTCTGCTTTACAGTTGTCTTCAAGATTTCCCAGTTCTGTTCCTGTTTACTTATCTGCAGCCCTGACCTCTCAGCTCACCCTGCCAGGTACAATGTTGAAATAACACAGCAAAAACAAACCCAGTGGGCCTGTGTGCATACCCACGATTAGCAGGTGGGCTATTTTCACAGGATACTTTGATGGGCAAAAGGTGGAAAATGAACCTTTATATCTGCCCAGCACTTTTCAGCCATTATGGGTCTAGGCCCTTACATAAGTAGGTTTTTATACAGACGGATATGAAATGATTTTATTCAGTGAGCTGATGGTAGCTAGGAATAACTGAGGCAGAACCCCACACATCAGAGCAGCCCTCTCAGGCAGATGTAGGCGTTTAATGCAATGTGGGTGGTCAGACACTGGGACAAGGTCCTGGAGAGATTGCACAGTTGCCATCATTACTCAAAACTTACATGGGGAAGACCCCAAAATGCAAAATTATCCCTGCTTTGAGTGGGGTTTGAGGCCTCAAAAGACCTCCTGAGGTGTTCTGAGATGCTGTGTGCTGTTAGAGCTCTTGTTACATCATCAGTGGTTGCAGCAGGACTTTCTGTAGAAACCCTTCATGGTCAGGACTTGCCACCCTGACAGTGACCAAGCATGAGAGAGGAAGCTCAGTGCTGCATGAAGACATATGCAAGACATTGGGTGTTTGTGCAGTTTGCTAAAGCACATGCACAGCTCCTGGGCAGAACTAGAGAGAGAACATTGCTCTGCTGCTTCCCATCCCTTGTTGCAGTCATAGTTAGTATATATTTAGAGGGCTATTTCCAAAAGCATCTTAAAACCAAAGTCTTGTTACCTGGAAGCAGACCTGAAGTCCTCAGTACTTAAGTGACATCTAAAACACAAATGTGGGCACCTAGTAATGAAACTCTTCTCACCTAGTATTAATCACCCAAACACAAGGTGTAAACTAGTTGTCTAATTCCTCCTATAGTTAAAGGAGAGAAGCACCTGTAGAAGTTGATTCTCATCCTCTTAGCTGCCACCCTAAGATGGGATAAATTATTCTCTGGAGGTACCTTTGCTTAGAGGCTTAGAAACTGGGGAAGAGCAAATTCCTACATATCAAACAGGCACAGGCAGGAGAGGAACCCCACCTGAAAGAGGGAGCTTCTCTGGGAACTCAATGCAAACTTAACATTTCTATATCAATTTCTTAAGCTGAAAAAGTCAAGTACTTTGGAAACACTGACTAGACAGCCTGTTCTGGCTCTCTGCATCGAAATGCTTTTGAAATCTGGTTAGAGATGGTCCCAGCAAGTGCTCCAGGTTCTCTAGTGAGATACAGGGGAGGAAGTTTTGAGGTGGAAGATCAGCACCAGTGCAAATTTTTTTAAAGAGGTTTTCGTTGACTGGAATTCCGCGGGTTTTTTCATGTTCATTTCCTGTTACTCTTACGTTATCAGCATGGAAATATTAAGTTATGTGACCAATGTAGCCAGTAAGACTAGCCACAACTATTATATAACGTCTGGTTGCAGTAAACATCTCAACGATTATTTCTTTGATTGCAGTGCAAACATATCCTGTGTACAATATGTGGGTTACCAGGTAGAGTTATGTCATGACTCAGGATGAGCCAAATATCATAAGCAACTGTTAATGAAGGGTGGGATTTCCATTAGTTTCTCTGTATTGACCTATTTCAGCTCCTAACAAAGATAGTGGCTGAAGAGGGAGGCCCTCAGGAAGGGAAATGTCAGATGATCCATTGGACACTGGCTAATGTCAGAAGGTGGGGGGCAGGGGTGAGAGGGGCATTTATCAGAGCAGAGGCTGAGGAACATCTCAAGGATTGGAGGAGTGGTCCTGCACTCACACAAGATGTTCATGCTCTTGCCTCCCTGCATCCCACATCGCACCAGCCTGGGCCATGCAGGGATATAGCTGCAGAACAAAAAAACAATCTGTCAAGGGTGGTTAGACATAAGCACAGTGTCTGTGGCTCAGGAAACCCTTTGGCCACGGAAGGGGAGAGCATGCTGGGGAAGCTACGCCACCTGTTCAACCTCACACTTTTCCCTTAGGCATCTGCTGTGGGCAACCACTGGAGATAGAATACTGGGATAGAGGGATCTTTGGTATCTGCCAGGGTGGCTGTTTTCATGTTGTATTCTGTTAGATAGTCTGAGGCTCCTTCTGTATTAAAAATAAAAACCTTGAACTCACATATTTCCTTATGGAAAAAAGTAGTTATCTTGGGATCCTGCTTATACAACTGGAATGACTTTTGTTCTCCACCCCACCAAAAGCAAAGAAAAAGGCTTTTATGTTGTATAAGATATTAATGAACAGGGTTTCCTCTGAAAAGAGGATGTTTGGAGCACTGGTAAAATCTCTGTTCAGGAAAGGTTCAGTCCCTTGCTCTGGGGACAAGTGATCTTACGCAGCCTTTCTCAGCCATTACAAAGCCACATCCCTCTGATTTTAGTAACTTTCACTGACTTATCTTCTGGCTGTACCTATTTTATGATATTGGATTTTACAGAAAATAACACCTAGCTCTCAAAGAAGGAGAATTAAGAGGCTTTATGACATTTTAAAGGGAGGGTTGTTAAATTGTGCTCCCAGTTCCACATTTCTTTTGAAAAGGGAAAGCTGCAGAGCAGTTTCCAGGAACCACAGCCCAGCCCCATTAAACAGGAGGTAATGTGAGATGATTTAGGCCATCTAAAAAGGAAAATTAAGCAAAGATGACAGAAACAGACAGGTAAAAGGTGACTTGCTGACAGGGAGATAAAAATTATACCAAGTCACAAGCAGATTCAAGAACAAAGCAATAGTCTCCTGACAGCCTGTCCACCCTCTCTGCAAATACTATTCATCAGGTAACAAAATTATTCTAGTGAATCATTGCCTTGTAAGAAATTTTAGAAAGCTTACAGCAGTGATGGAGTGATTGACTGGATTTTTAAGTTGCATGCTCAATCCTGGGAAAGCCCCACACAAAAGAGGGAATCTGTACCTGAACACCTGAAATGCCCTGCAAGCAAACAGAGGGCATGAGAGGTGGACAGTACACTGGTTCTGGGGATTTTTTTTTTTAATAGTCTAAGAGATTTTCAAGCATTCCTCTGCAACTGAGAAGGAGAAGAAGTTCGGATTTTCCTATTTTGAAGCCTTCCTGTCTATAGACTTATTTAAGGATGTAATTAAGGGATTTTTAAAAGAAAGTACACCAAAAAACTTGAAACCAACCGATCTCTGGTGTGTCTAATGCTAAAACAACCCCAGATGATGCCACAGATGAAACAGAAGCTTTCCATCTGTACAGTTTCACTGTCGTACATATTTATTTCTGGTAGATAGCTGCCTGGTTTCCCAGTGTGGCTCACGTACTGCTGGTGTGAACAGGAACTGGCAGTGGCATGTAGGACACACCTTTGTCCATCTGCTTCCGCATGTGGGCTAAGAGGAGATCGGTTCACTCTACTCCACTGTGCAGGGGATGGCTCTGTATTTTTGCTGTGCTGAATCTAGGGGGGAAGCAGCTGTTAAATCTCTGCAGCTGCAGAACTGCCCCCTGAGGTGTCCATCTCTTGTATCAGAAGCCTCCTGGATGGGAGGGATGGGGGTGGTGGGAGGGCAGATCACCTGGCTGAGCATGTTCTGCAAGAGGTAGATGTTAACTGGAGTTTACTGAAGGGTGAACTAAAGCTATTCTGGGTACTCTGGGAATCTTTGAGTGCATAACCCCAGCTTGGGAGGGACGCTGGATTTATCCTACATAGGCATTACAAACTTCCATTAGCTTTATCACCCACAAATTCTTCACTGTAGTATACAAAGTTGACTTGGCAATAGCCCAGAATATTTTCCACATTCATGTGTAGCTACTACACCTTCTCTTTGGATTCTCCACTGCTGCATATAAGATTCCTGTTGAGCATCTTGGCTTATAAATGCCTTGAGACAGAAATGGTCTTTTGGGTCTGTGTTCATCCAGTATCTGGCTTCCTGCCAGTCTGGCCAAAGGCTGTAGTCCCTTAGTACCTCCACATCACAACGAAAGATTAAACATAACAATCCTCAGCCTCTTGGATGTCTAGGTGATGAATCCTTCCCACACCTCTGTAGTACCAGTGCATACAGGAGATCCATTGGGAGGGTGTGACCTTACAGTGCACAAGCACAAAAAGTCCACAGATTTTTTTCATGCACAAGTATGATGTGTCACTTCTGAAGTGCAGTAAACTCTCTTGTGCTGTGCTCGAGATTTCCACAAGAAGCACTTTGCCAGTGCAGACTGGTTTGTGCTCTGAGCATCACTGGCCCCTTTGTACAGATGGGGAAACTGAGAGGCAAGGTGGGGAGAAGACTATAATCAGCAAGCAAGAGAGGAAAAAAAACTAACTGTTCAAACTTTTATTCTCCATTCACATCATACTGGCTGCCCAGCAGCTCCCCATCACAGTGTCCTAAGTCCTGGAAGCCCCCCAGGTATAGTTTTGCAAGCTGCCTTGAGCTGGGTGTAATGTAGCCCTTACCTGCTGCTGCAAGCAGGCTGGGTAGCAGGATGTGTCCTCCTGGAGGTGTCAGGATTGACTTCCCTGCAGCTGCATTGCCCCAGCTGATAAGACCCCATGCTGGCAGCAGAGATGTCAATGGTGAATTTGAGGGCTCAAGGAATGAGAGAGGAGGTTTTGTTGTTGGAAAGGCCTAACATGTGGGCTGACTTTCTTGTAGGAGGGAGTTCTTGATGTGGATGTTGCAGAGGAGCCAGGTCTGGTTTGTGTTGCTTGAGTCACAAGGGATCAGTGCTTGCAGGAATAAACGTGCCAGCAGTAGTGTGAGTGGGTGGGAGAGAAAAAATATTTGGGGCTGGTGCCTTCTACCTCCTGCTCTGGCCTGGCCCGTCACCTCCTCCGCTGTTCCTCCCAACCACAGCAAAGGGTGCGTGGCTGCTGCTAAGGGGGAGCAGTTGGAGGCTTTACCTCAACACATTGCTCATATGCAAATTAAGCATCAGCATAAACAGGGAGGCGCAGTAAATGTGCTTTATCTGCTGGGACAGAGTCCCACCAAATGGAGTGGGAGCCTTGAGCTGGCTGTCTGGCAACTCTTGCCAAAGGACTCAGCCGGGAATGTACAACTTGCCAGTTTGGGTTAATGGACTAGGTATAATATCAGGTTTAATGCCTGGTTACAGTCCTTCCATTTACTATTTCCTACACCTCCTTCTGGGGTGTGTCTAGACCAAGACAGTCAGCACTGACCACTCTGAAGACTAAGATGGCTAAAGAGGCATGTTGATGCGTGAAGCCTTTGAGCATCTTGCAGGTCCTGAGAATGGCTGAATGCATTTCTGGGTCCATTGTGTTGCATTGTGCACCATTTTGCTCTTGTTCATCTACATCCACTTCTCTCTTCTAAGATCTGGGGGGTTTCTGTTGCACGGGCGCAAGGCCCATCAGACGGAAGTCACCAGGCGTTGTGTTACGAGATGTGGGTAGGAGCCATAGCCAAACCAGTGCAGCTGCAATAGCTCCCTGTCCACCCTGGGAGGAGCGGCTTCTACCTTTATATAATGATGTGGGTGTCACTGGGATATCAAAGGTCATCCTCTATTTTAGGAGGTGGAGGCTTGAATGGAGGAAGGAGAAGCTTACAGCAAATACCTGACTCTGCCTGTATTTAATTATCTAATGTGTCAATGCACAAATATCGGTTCTGCCAACCTCAAACATGCAAAAATTCTGAGTCAACCCACTTCCCCTTGTCCCCCAGTGTGGGATTTCCATGCAAAGAGAATACACTGGGGTTCTTGTTTCCTTCATATGTCAAAGCCTTCAGGGGCTGTGGTTTGCATTCACCTTTAATCAAAGCAGCTGCCTTGAGGTAACCTGTAGAACCACTGGAACTGGGCTTGGAGAGCACCTCACAAGCTAATAAAAAAACTCTGAGTTGGGTTGCTGATTAAATACAGGGTTCCAGAACCCTGCAGCAACAAGAGGACTGGGGATAAAGCACTCTGTACGAGTGGAGATGTGATGATGAGAAGGTTGGGCAGCAGGGTTCAGTATGGCTCTGAACAAGTCACTGATAAGGCTGCAGCATCTTCCAATTCATAATCTGGCCACTGCTTACTTGAGGAGGATGGATGAGATAATATTTATGGGTATCGTGGCAGGGAGGCATCTGGATGTGCATGTGTTGGGTTTTTTCTAAGCAAGGATTCCTAGCACTTAGGAATGGCTGGTCCTGGTCAGAAACTTCTCTCAAATGATCTGAGGACTCCTTTGACAAATGGCCAGCAGAAGTTTATTGTAATGTAGAACAATTCTCTATAGAGCAATCACCTTCACAGAAAGCACCTTAAATATTTAAATCAGGTGTCTTGTGCTTTACAGGAACTCCAGATAGACAGGTCTTAAATGAGAGGTTTTAGCATGTGCGATGTCCCACAGCATAGGTGGCAGAGGCACTTGGGTATGCCCTGGTGTGTTGTCATGGACACTGAGGGTTTTCAGCCATACTCTACTGTGGTGATTTCTCTTAGGGGTTTTTTGTAAGCATAACTTTATTTTTACACTTCCTTTTGTAGAATTGGTGAAACTCCATTTTTGCTCACACAAGTATTATCTGATGTTGCTCCACTGCAGCTAACTTTTGCTCTTTAGGGCTTTTAAAATAAATACGGCATTACTTTATCACTCAGTCCCTTGACATATCCATCTACATTAGCACCTTCAGGCTGGTTTAACAATATGTTCTCTCTGCAAATTCCAGTTTAGTTTGAATTTTGCAGCTGATACTAACCTATATTGCTGGTGATCTCAGAAAGAGCCTTGAGCAGTTTGAATGAGAGAGAACCTGTCAAGATACTGTCTTTGTGCTCAGTGCTTTTATGGTTCTGCTCTGTGTTAACCTGTCTGCACTTGGTCTTCAAGCCTCTTTACTTCCCACACCTTTTCATTGCGTGATCGCTTATAATGCTGACAGATCAATAGGGCCTTTGTACAGAATGGTAGGGCTTAGAAGGGACCTCTGGAGATCATCTAGTCCAACTCCCCTGCTAAAGCAGGTTTGCCTAGAGCAGGTTACACAGGATCATGTCCAGGAGGGTTTTTAATATCTCCAGAGAAGGAGATATTCCACCTTCCCCAGATGCTCCTCTTTATTTAATGCCAGATAAAATGTTTTAAACAAAACACAGAGACTCAGCCCACTTGTACTGGTTGGGTAGGTGCTATGAATTAGTTGGCAGGTTTTAATCCACTAAAGCCTAGTTAACACTGTCCTTGTGCAGTAAGCTGATTATGATAAATAGGCATGCTGTGTCTTAGCAGACGCCTGAAATCAGATCAGCCAAATGCAGTTAGACTGGCCAGGCAACTTTTTTTTTTTTTTTTTTTTCCCCTCTTCTTACCCTTTTAACTCCCTCAGGGGTAACATTGCCTTGCCTTGGCTTTGCAGCAAGATCTGCTTAGGATGCAGCGGTGGCAACTGGTTGCTGTCCACCCACAGAGGTCGCTGAGATTAGAGGAGCTTCTGGAGGAATGCTGCAAGCTCACATGAACCCTTGGCAGCTGCTGGCTCCCTCACCCTTCAGCAGCAGGGGCTGTACATCCCTGGCCAGGGGACAGTGGCATGGGGTGTATGAAACCAGGAGGTAGGTGTAGTGAGCCTAGATTCATTCCAGCTGTCACCATCAGCAATATAGCCTCCACCTCCATGCATGAGACAGGACAAGTGGGGTGCTTTGCCCTCCCTCTTCCTGGTTTGCAAATGTAGGGAAGCCTCTGGCTTCCTCAAAAGCACAATGTTCAGGTGCACTGAGGGTCACATTCTTGGGTTTCACCACCAGCACTGGGAATGTCCATGTGCCACCACCACACTGCACAGGGGACAGGTCAGGACACGAAAGCTTCCCCCATAAACAGGGAGACTCAGCGGGGCTGGGGAGTCCAGGGCTCAAGGGGGACCTCTGAATCCAGCAAGCAGTTTTCTGGTTTGGGATGTCCCATTCCCCCTGGCCTTTACAGCTCATCGGTATGAGAGTATTTTCCGCAGTTCACTGGGGGTGATCCGGGACACCTCAGGCCTGCGGGTAAGGTTTCCAGTCCCAAGTGGGGCTCCTGAGTGAGTATTTCAGCATTTCATGTCTGAATACAGGCTCTGTTGAGCAGTTGCGAGAATAAAGCTCCCATTTAGGATATTGCTGCTGCCTAAGAGGCTTTAGGGATTGTTAAAACTCTTGTCTCTCAGGAAATAGTCTGGCTTCATCTGTTGCCAATTAGAGCCACAGGGCAGCGTGGAGGCCCAGGGTGAATGTTTGCAGCTCGCCGACCTCGCTGCCTGCCTTCAGGGTCGTATGTGGGGGTAACACAGGAGCACAGAAAGGGGTGAAGCCCCTGCCAAGAGGAGAAGATACCAAAGTCCACCAGCAGCCAGGGAGCCATCAGGATGTGGAGGAAGGACTAAGCATCATTCAGCTCAACACTGGCCTGAATTAGGGCTTCCTGGGCACACACAAATGAGGGCTGGAACATCATCCTACTTTTTAGATCTGTTTGCCTCAGGGCTATTAAAGCAGCCTTGAAATTGGAAACAGGACATGGGCTGGCCAGCAGCAGAAGGCAGACAGTGTCCCTCCTGTGGTGCCCTGCCTGCAAGGGGTCTGCCCCCATGAGCTCCCTTCATTGACGCCCCAAACATGGGGCCCTTGGGGTAGTTCAGGCATAAATGAGACCAACTGGTGTTTGGGTTTTGGGCAGCACTGTGGTGAGAAGGTGGCCATAACCTCTAAGTGTGAAAGAGCGCCAAGGACTCACCAAACATGAAACGTAAAACAAATTCAATCTTCTGCAAATCTCCAGGGGAAACCTCCCCTGAAGTGGTTGTCCTCCTGCCCTAAGTTATTGCACAGCATGTTGCTGACTGTGCTCCTGCTGAGGGCAAGGAGGGAGCTGGGCGGCCACGTGGCTGAATGTTCAACTTCAGGATGGCTCTCGGAGCCAGAGCTGCATGCAAAGCAGGATGTCTTCAGGTGGTGGGCACAGTTTGGTGGAGAACCGCTGCTGTCCACCCTGCCATCACGTGCACATGAAGAGGGCAGTGTGGGGTGCCCCTCCAAGCCCCATGCTCAGCAGACCAAGAGCTGCAGCTGTGGGTTTGCTTCCTCCCACTGCAAAGCAAATGGTGGTGTTCAGTTTCCAGAGCCTTTTGCTACCCAACCCTTGCAGTGTTTGCACAGCACTGGCCTAAATTAACGTTCAGCTTTCCCAGAGTGCCTCTGAGTACATGATGAGTTTGTAGACCCAACTGCCTGGAAACCAGGTACCCCTAGGATCTTGTTGACTTTGCTTCATTGTTCATTTCGGCTGCCAAGTTTGAAAGGCAACCTGTGGCTTTGTACTTATTTCCAGCTTCCATTGACCTGCCACATTCTTCCAGTTGCAAAAGCCTGTATTCCATTCATCTTGATCTTCCAGTCTCCAGGTGACAGACTAGTGCCCTGCCAGACTTCCCCTCATTCTGCTGAGGTAGCCCTTCGTCTGCAGCTACTTGTTTGCACCATCATATCTATCTTCAGGGTTAAGCCCCCTATTCATCTCCCCTGAGTCCTATTTGGCTAGTAAGTGTTGACTCATCTGTGGTTTCACTTTCCTGATTTCATTCTTTACGAAATCAAGGAACGCAGGAGGTTAGACCACCCAGGAGGTGGGCAGGCCACCCTCACTGGTTCAAGTGCTGCCTGGAGAGCTATCAGTGCAATGCAAAGGGGCCCAAAACATCTAATTTCTTCATGCAGCTTTGTGAAGGAGAGCTCCTTGGAGGGCCATGGCTTTTATGGTGCATTACTCTGACCTCTCCACCATGCTTTACTGAGAAGAGGGGAAAACCAGGGAGAGATCCTATAAATCAGCAAAAGTACTGAGGTGTCAAAGAGACATCAGATATACATTACACTTTGCAGTGCCTGGGTGCTGGTCAGGTGGCAATGTGGTTTTGATGAGTTGGGGAAAGACAACCATTGCAAGACATTTCTCTGAGCTCAAACAGCCTTGGGCACATCTGGTCATAGGCCAGCAGAAGTGGGGTTCCCACAGTAGATATGTCATGCTAGATGCCCAGGCTCTGCTTCACCTAAGGCTCCAGTGTTTAAGGTACGTCCTCTTACACTGTGCAGCCAGTGGCTGGGGGCCACATGGGGCTCCACATGGGCTTGAATGGAATAGGACTCAAAGTCCTCACATACCATCCAGCTTAAAGTAATGTCACTTCTTACCTTTGTTTCTGGGTACATCTACGGAGCACCAGTGGGCAGGGGAAGGAACCGGCAGTGGAGAGTCACACATGAAATGGAAAAGCACAAATCTCAGCAAAGCCTGCTACAGGAATTACTGAAAGGGAACGTAGATCTTATTTGGATTTGGGGTTCTTCAGTGCTGTGTTTCTTCAGCTAATTAATTGCCCTAATGCAGATGAAGCTCTTACCAGATCCAGAGATGAGTCCACCTCAGGAGAGCTGGGGAGGAAATGAAGAGTAGATTAACATATAAAGAGTTGTAGTGAGAGGTAAAGTTTGCTGTTGACCACAAGCAAATTCAATCAGGCTATGTCCTTTCCCCCTCACTTTGATGTTGAGAGCTGTTTGCTCCTTGCAGTTGCTGGGAGCATTGCTGAAAGCTGGGGAGGGAGCAGCGTGCACGGCTCCCTCCCACGCTCGTGGCACTCTCTGGGAATGCCGCGTCTGCACCGGCGATGTTACCGCATCCTTTCTCACTGGAGACAGGAGCAAAATCCCCAGGAGCTGAGGGGCTGGCAATCCCTGTTAATGAATAGATATGAGGAATGTTTCTAGGCCTGTGCTGCAACAGCAAAGCCGGTGATGCCCAGGCTCGTCCTCTGTGTGCATCTCATATATGCACAACCAGAGTCCCATTAAGTGCTGCGACTCCCCATGCAACAAGAACCAATTTTCTTCTGCCTTGAGAGATATAAACCCAGGTATGAATGGTGACAGAAGATGCAAGCTTTTTCCTGTTTCTTATGAAGCTTTTCCTTAAAAAAATGCAGTCTGACTGTGACTGCAGATCTGTGTAGTGGCAAGAGATACTGCTGTGGGTGTTGAATGCTTCCAAACGTGCTGACGTTTGCTGGTGCTGCAGGTTTGCTGCTCTTCACTGGGTCAGGGGCACAAAATGTAGGTGGCGAGTGGGTGTATAATGAAACCCCTGCACCCTCATGCTGCTGTCAGATTGCATCACACTTCAAATCAGACAAAGAAATCAATGAGCTAGGGAGCCCAGCCATTCTGCTTGCTGACTGATCTCCCCTCCCCACGCCTCTGGCTGCTGAGCCTTGCTGTGGGCTTTCGGCGTGAATCAGCCCTGTGGTTTGGTTTGGTTTGGTTTGGTTTGGTTTGGTTTGGCAGGAGCTCACAGTGGCTTGAATAGGGGGAGAAAACCCAAAGCTGAGGACCCTCCACCAAATCTTTATGGCCATGGTGTTTTGAGCAGAGTGTAGCAGCAGTGAGCAACTCTCTAGAGCACGTGATGTTACAGAATAAAAGTGTGGGTGGCAGGGGATGTTAATGTGCTGGCAGTAATTCCCAGCTCTGTGACAATGAACCACTGCTATCAACACATGCTGGGCCAGATCCAGCATTCCTCCTCTTGCCTGAGACCCTGATGAAAGCAGCAGGAATTGCCATCCAAGATAGTGATTGCAGGATCAGGCAGATGATGACACCCTGCTTTTCTTATCTCTTTATCTCTGGCACTGTCTCTCTCTCTCTCTCTCTCTCTCTCTCTGTGTCTCTTTGCACTACTTGTGGTGTTTCATTCTGTGCTCACAAAGTGTAAGGAGAGCCCACTTGAGAGCTCTAAGATGCACGTGATCTCTGGAAACTCACTGAGCTTATAGGGAAAACTCTCCTATTGTGTTTCCAGCAATTAAATTGCATGAAAAGATGTCCAAATCCATGTAATGTCTTGCTGTTACCCTGGGCAAGCAATTTCTGGATGGCATATAGTTAGGAGGAGCCATGGAGAAGGGCTGTGCAGCAGCACATTGGAAGGAGGTCCAGGGAACCCTCTGCAGCCTGGAGATCATATTTGTTTGGAGACCACCTTCGTTAACACCTTTGGGACCCCACTCTTGACAAGACCTGTGCTGAAGAAATCTTATCAAGTGTGTTTAGCCCATTCAAGTGTTTGTATGATTGCTGCTGCCCCTGGTCTCATGCCCTGTTAGGACTTCCCATGGTGTGAGCCATGGCACCCTGGATCTCTGCAGGTTGAGCTACTCTGGTTCTTTCCCAGAGGATGGCAGAGTGACTTCCTCTCTCCTCCTGCATATCGGGAAGAAATGAGGAAAGCATGATTTATATACGTTCAACCTCCCGCCTTCCTGCAAGTTGCAGCCTTGGGGAAAGTGAAAATTTCTCCTGCCCGGGAGAGCATGTGCCCCCTTCTGACAGACACCACAAGTTAAAGTGAGAAGGGCTGGTGTTTGCAAACAACCTAGATGCAATTAGGTGAACAATGAAATCCTTCTAAATTTGCTTGAGCAAAATCAAAGGTAACCGAAGTATCAGTCATGGCCTAGATTGGAAGATGTACTATCAAAGCTGCTGGTGCTCGTGGACCCACACACTGCTCCCCTCGGGGACATGTTTCCCCTGTGCTCCATGTGCAGCCAGAGCAAGTCACAAGCTTTGCCGCTGACCGGCCAGGTGACATGGAGCACAGTGGCCCTGGGGCAGGGGTTGTGCGCTTCCATGCCTGGCAGATTCAGCATGTGGATTGCCTTTCATGGGAGGCCAGATCCCAGTGTGGAGGTTGGCCATTGAAGAGGGACAGAGAAAGAGCCATGAGCACGAGGGCGTGATTATGGCAGCTGGCCCAGGGCAGCAGGCTGCACCATTCCTCTGATGGGGAGATCAACAGCGAGCCTACCTGGGATTTGCTGTGTCCATCCTATCCACCTGCTCAGAGATCTCCAAGGCACAAAGCACACTGCTAAACTTTGGGTGGGTATTAGTTAAAGCAAAGTTACCCCTTTATCCCATCTGCTGGCTAAGGTTTAATTGGAAGTACAAGCATAACCTGGTTGGGTTTTCCATTTGTCTCTAACATTGCAGAAGGAGAGTTTCTCATACTCAGTGGAGGAGAACTTGCTGAAGGATTTTATTCTGTGTCAACCCAAATTGTTAAAAACTGAAAAGCTGCCCAGTGAAGTTGTGGATGCCCCCTCCCTGGAAGTGTTCAAGGCCAGGCTGGATGAGGCTTTGAGCAACCTTATCTAGTGGAAGGTCCCTGCCCATGGCAGGGGCGTTGGAACTAGTTGATCTTTAAGGCTCCTTCCAACCCAAACCATTCTGTGATTCTGTGAAAATTAATCCAGATTCAGTCAATAGTTTGTGCACTGGTGATCTCTCTGCCCATGGACAGACAGGAGGCTTTTGTACTCTCACATTTGAATGCTCTTCACACCAGATACAAGTGAAATGAAGATAAGTTGAAGAGTGTGACCTTCCCATAAGGACAAGGTGGTCTTTGTTTTGGATAGAAGCAGAGCTGTAATTCAGAAACTGTTTTAACAGCTGCTAGTCTTGAGTGGGCTGTAGCCACAACAGATATAAATATACAGCTTTCTTCCCATTTTTCTGTGTTGCCCAAGGATGTGAGCCACACTCTTTTTGTTTGGGCCCCAGGGCTGCAGAGCCTCAGGTGTACCTACCGCAGTGGAGCAAGGGGAACCACACTGATGGGGAACCACGCTGATGGGGACCCACCAAGGACAAATTCACAGTTGTTCAGACATGCTGAGGCTGGAAGCGTTTTTTAAGTCTATTGGGTCAGCTGTGTGTGAGCCTCACCCTTCAAGATGACAGTGGCTATAGTGAGGTGGATCCTGACTGCATGGTAGCTACAGGGACTACCATTCCCACCATGAGGGCTGGGGAGGTTGGCTCCCTCCTAGAAGAGGGCTAGTGGCGCCGTCCTGCTGCGCCATTTGGTGCAGACCTAGCCTGAGGACCAGAAGCTGTGGGATCCCTGTCTCCAGCCCCACACACGATCACACCAAGCAGCTCTGCTCCCCCCATCTCTCTGCAAGATGGTATCTTTTTCCTTCTCTATTGCATTTCTGTAAGTGCTTTGATGTCTGTGCGGATTCGGTGCAAAAGCTGGGTGTTCCCATCTACCTTTTTTGGCAAAGATCAGTTGCTTTGATGATGTGTTACGAGTCTGTCTTTAAAATATTGCTTTAGTTTAGGGCTTGTGCCACAAGCGCACAGGAAGATGTCCTTGTCAGCTTTTAAACACTTATAGCTGTAAAATAGCTGTTTTCCCAGGAGAGCACACCCACTTACCCGTCAAAGGATGCACTCTCCTGCCTACACATTTCACAGTGATAGAAGGACCAGACTGGACAATTACAAACTCAGTTTGTTTGTAGCTGCAATGCAGCAAGTTGCTAATAGGCTTCAACCAGTGTCTCTGAACATGGGACAGCCATGTGATCTGTGTCTTCACATCACATATGCGGTTTCATTGTTTTTAAGGCGAGACAATCTGATCTAGCGATTCCCAGACCAAACCCTGTAACTCCTACTTGACTAGAGCATTTATTGATTTGAAGACATCAAGAGAGGGAAACTCCACCACTTCCTTTGGCAGTTTGTTCCAGTGGTTAATCATCCTTGCTACTAAAAATGTGAGTCTCATTTCTCACACGAACTTGGTTGACTTTCGCTTTCCATCGCTGCCTTCTTGTGCTGGTTTCATCCACTGTGCACAGTGGAAGTGGACCAGATGACTGAGAGCATTTCAAGTTCAAATTCCAGTAATCCTGCAAAATATTCTATAGGAGTGCAACTTACTTTCTCCTGGGAAGATAGGCAAAATATTCTGCAGCAGCTGATGAGAAATAACCCTTCTGACTTGAAAGAACTGACTTCCACGCCTTCCTCCCTCTCTGCCTTCCAATTCTGTCGCAGTCTTTCTTCTGCAGCTCATTAAGAGGGAATCCCCTGCTGGAGGAAGAAATAGAATTAGAAAAATGCCTTTTCAGGAATAGGCACTACGTATGCAATCAAGCTGGGATTGCATTATTAGGACAAACCTTTCATAAATCAGGCCTGCAGCAAGTTCTTTTTTAGTTCTGCAGAATAAGCTGGCTGACAGCTTGCTGTACAGATGCAATTTAGTTCTTACGTGTGAGAGCAAAAGAAAATGCCTCAATATCATTACGGTTGTTTTTATAAGTCCTTTGCGATGCGCATTTCAGCTAAAACAACTTTGCAACTCATCATGTAGACAGAAGCCTGCTGTAACCAAAATTGGACATCAAATCTGCCTCTACTTCCGTATCCTTTCTTGAACCCTGAGTTTAAAAGTTTTAGGAGCTGAAAGTGAGAATTCCCATATCTGGATGTTTCTGAAGTGAGAACGAGGCTGAAGTTATAAGCTGGAGCTATTAGCATTTAACAGCAAGGAAATATCAACACAATTGCTGCTTGCTGATGGGCTTTGTGTCCCACTGACCTGTGCTCACTGGAGAATTAATAGGATGGTATTTGACGTGACAGCAATGCACTCAGAATGTCTCACAATCCCAAATGTCAGGGTCAAAACTCATGTCAATCATTCCTCTGGTTTGTCTCTAACATATCCAGTTGACATGGGTGCCTGAACTGCCTGGAAGGGAGGGAATAATTTTCCGCAAAACGTTTAATGAGCGTCCACCACAAGACAGGGTTTATTTCTGGGTGTGTGGCCACCTCCTTCTGCACCGAGCTCAGCATGTCACATCACCTTCTGCCTTTCTGGTCCATGTCTGCATGGTAGCCAACGTGACAGACTGTAGCTTCTCCCACGGTGTCCAAAATGACCCAATTTAGGCTGACAGCTACAATACACAGCAATAAATATGTAATGTAATGATCCTGTCATTTGTGACTGGACTGGAGAAATATCTTCTACCCAAGTACTGAATTTGCAGACAAAGAATGGAAGCTGCTGTGAAAAATGGTGGGTGCTAAATCCTGGCCCAAATTAAGTGCTTTTGGGGTTGGAGTTTGGGGTGGGATTTTTTTTTTGTTGCTGTTACAGGAGGGTTTTTGCATATCTGTGTGCTTATGTCTAGACACGGCAGCCTGGAGGACGTCAGGATCAACCTGCCCCAGGCATTATCTGGTGAGCTAGAAAACTGCCCTGTTTATGGGCAGAGTAAGTCATTTCTCACAACAGTTTCAAGACTCGCTCCAGGTCAGATGCCTGTGCAGCCCTCATCACTGCCTGCCCTGAACTCCTCCCTGTCTGAGATGTACTGTGGCTCCATGTTCTCCCCTTCCTTCAGATAATGCCACCATTTTTCCCTTATCTTCTTAATTTCATCCCTTTTTGTCTCTTTTAACTCAGGGGTGGTGGAACAAGGGGTTCTTCCCACCCTCCAAGAGGGCAGTTGTAGAGTTCTAGAGGACATGGGATCCCTCCTCTCTCTCTCTGCAAGTCCTCATCTGCATTCAGAAGTATCTTTGAATGTCCCCTGTAATTCCCACCTTGGTTATCTTGCCGCATGGCAAGAGAGGAGTTTCTGAACTCTTTCAGAGTGCAGAAAACCATTCGGAAAGAACAGCACACTGCACATGTCCTCTGAAACAAGCAGAGCATTGCCAGCATCAAAGGGCTGGAGGATCACAGGCAGCTTTTCCAAACATCAGGCCCCATTTTTCCTCTTGTGCACTAGGGTGGCTGTGCAATGCAGGAGGCTTTACCTTCAATGTCAAGTGAAACACAAAATGAGTGTATTCATGTCTGGCTGTGGACTATCTGGAGCGCTTCTCTTGTTGATTGATGCCATGAGAAACAGAGAGGATCAGAGTAATAAGGCCCTGATCCTCCTGCCACTTTCATGCTGTCCCAGAGTCCTTCCTGTCAAAAGCAGCCCTGAGCCCTGCTCCCCTGTGCCTGCAGCTGATCACCCCATTGCATCAAAATCCAAAGTGTCTCAGACAGGGAGAGAGGGCTTTGGCTGCCTCCAGCCCCCTCCTGGTTTCCAGCTCTTTCACAGGGTAAATCGAGCCTTTGTCCTGCCCAGCATCATGAGGCCGGGCTTCCTGCAGGCAGGGACAATGACCTTTTGTTAAGGAATGAGGCTGTAGGGAGGAGGCTGAGCCTCATAACACCTTCCAGCACTGGAGCCTGATCTAAATAGTGTGAAGGTGAGTGTTAAATGAAGGAAGGACACCTACCTACTGCTCCTTCTGGGGACCCATTGCCCCCTGCTATCTGCACCATCTCCCTCTTGCAGGTTTCTGTCCCCCTGACAAGAGCAGCAGAAGCAGATACATTTACCTTTCACCTGGTTTGTTTTTTTTTTTTTTACAATCTGCGTATTATCTTAAAATAGAGCCACCTACACGACACAGGGGTGGACGGCCAGCACTCGAGAGACACACCATTTCATCTCGCTGGGCTTAAAGCTGCAGCGTGGAAAGAGCAAAGTAGGTCCCAATGTGAGCTAGTCAAGTTGAGTGCTCTGGAGTTTAAAGTGCAACCTGTGTCAATCAGCGTAAAATCCCACAGTGAAGTGTCTTTCCTGTCCCAAACTTACTGTAGGTCTGCCCTGGACAGGGAGGACTCATATCTCGGCTCACGGTCCCTGCAAGGAGCTCTGTGTGGTTCCAGGCAATCTTGAGGTGAGGGCTTGGGCAGGTGGTGGGAAAGGGGAGCAGATATTTAACCTGCTTTTGGAAATGGCATTGTGGTATTGTCAAAATGTGCAGGTAGCTCTCCTGTGGTCTCCCCGCTGCAGTGAGGCTGGTTTCTCCCCTCTTTAAACACACCATTAGAAAAATGCGTGGGCATTTCTTGTCACACTGACCTTGTGACAAGGTAGAGTCACCATATGGTGCTACCATATGGGAAATACATGCTGAGCTGTGACTCTCCAGGCCTCTCTCATCCTGCTGCTGCATTTCTGTGGCAACAAGTTTTGTCTCCTTTTGCCTTCATACTACAAAGGAGTGGATGGAAGGAACCCCTGGGAAGCTCCATCCATTCCACATCCTTGGCTTGTTTATGTTCAGAGACATCGCAATATGTATGTGCTTCTTGGTGGGACACCTATATGGTCTGATGGAATTTCTGGCAAGCTAGCATTGCATGATGCATGGAGGGTTCTGCTGTGATCCATGTGGTATAGGTATAGAAAAGAGAGTCCCTGTCACCATGCAGTTGTAGCTCATCACAATGCCAGGCACAGCCCCAAGAGCAGGCTAGCAATTTCACAAATGTGTTTTATTCTGGTAAAGCTTTAGTTGTTCTTCATGGCTAGTCAGTTCCTGGTGTTGTTAGGTGGAAAGAAGGAGGAGCAGCTTCAGCTGCCTGTTGTCTGTAGGCTCAAGTGGTACGACGAGAATGCTATGGCTGCACAGAGACTGATTTCTCTAGGACTGACCTCCCTTGGTGGAACAGTTTCTAAAGGCAAAGCCATTTTGTGTGTCTCTAAGTCCCATGGGTTCAGGTATCCAAGATCTTTCTAAATCAGCCCAAATAAAAATCTTTTCCCCTCTCCTGGTAGATCTATTGTAAACAAACAAAAGCTGTCAGTTATTCAGCCAGTGGAATATGTATCAAATGTCCCGATTCCCAAAGTAGCACTGCTAAAGTCTGGGTGGTGGTGAGTCCCAGCAACCAGGGTTCCTGGCTGGGAAGCTGCCCTCAAACCACACTCTCACTATGGCACTGCTTCCTAGAGCACTCCCTCTCAGGGGGCTCCTGAGAGGTCCCAGGGGCACAGGAAAGGAAGCGTGCGTGTCTGGAGGAGGAAGGTGGTGGGAATGAAAGCTGAGCATTCGTCATGGAGGGTCACTTCACCACCCCCTCCCAAACTGGGCTTTCAGTGTCACCATGAGCATGAGTTGGACAAATGTTCTAGCAAGTGACAAATTGTTTCCCAGCTCAGCCCCATTCCCTTCCCACCCCTTTTCCCCTGTGAGTCGACTTCTGCCTACACAGATACTTCCAGAGCAGCCTGAATGCCCACTTCATTGCACACTTATGGGATGGTGAGTTTGTACTGATCAACACTTTCTTTCCCTGGATTTCTAGATTTTTCTGCATGGAGGCAGAGAGCAGTGTGATGATGCAGCAGATGAGGTATGACTGAAGTCCCTCCTCAGTTTGTGAATAATAGACTGCCAAAGCTCACAGCCCAAAAGACGTGTTTTGTAAAGCCTGCAGCACACATTCACACAGCAAACATCTGTGGTGGTGTGAAATGTGACGGCCTCGTGCTGATCTTCAACCAGAAGTTACACTCCCCACCCCAGAGCTGGAGAAAGACATGGTGCAGGATGGTCCAGCCCCTCCAGCATGATAACCTGTGGCTCAGCTGGGACCTTTCTGCAGATAACATAACAAAGGAAAGCAAAGCAGAACCCTCTGGTTGCAGGAAGGATGGAGAGAGCAGCAGTTTATAGGGTCAGCATTTTCCTCCTGCCCTGGAGGACTGGCTATTACTGACTTTATCAGGACTATAGGATGAGACTATATGGTAGCCATAGGCTCTAAGGTAGCCCTAGAAATCCTTCACCATTCGCAGTCCCTGTCAGAAGGGGCATTTCCCAGGAGGAACTTGGGAAGGGATAGAGGAAGGGCCTGGCTTTGAAATTTTTTCTTTTTAATTAAACAAGAGAGTCTTAATAAGCCTGGAAATCCCCCTTTTAAATTTGATACACTAGCCTCTTCAGGCCCCCAAGCCCCCAGGGATGAAGTCATAAGAAGCGAGATTAAATGCACTTGAAGTTGAGGGATCGGAGAGATGGGGACCCAAGGCCTGTCTGGGCTTGTGTAAGCCAAAGCATCAACCAAAGGAGCTCATTTGAAAGTAAGCCCATAGGAAGAGCCTCTTTCTCAGAGGAGACCACCCTTTCCCAGGATCATGAGCTGAATAAAAAGATGACTTTGTTCATCCCTAAGAGGTCTTGCTGGGTGTGCAGTTTGCAAAGCAAGCAGCAAGGCAGTTTCTGTTGCAAGAGTTCCTGTGTGACAGGCCATTTGCCATATCTGCAGCGGAAATCAGCTGTCACCCCACGGGCTCTTTTCTGCCAGAAGGAAACTGTGGCAAAGACTCTTACTATTGGGAAGAGTTTCCAATACAATGTTGACTTAAGAGAAGCTAAGGCGCTGCACTGGTTCAGCTACGTGTTCAATAGTACCAATAGAAACCCTCAGTCAGGTCCTGCTGGTCTCAGATCATGCCCTTCCTACAGAACAAAGGTGAGCAAATGTATGCCAGACTATCATCAATTTTTTTTTTTAACTCTCCTGTTTTTAAATGAATGACATTTTTGTTAGTATTTACCTCCACGTTTACTTCATCTTAAATACAGCTATGTATTCTATGGGGTTAGTGTATGGTACACTCTTACTTTGCCTGTGAAACACTGGAGTGGAACATAGCCCTGCTGGCACAAACAGTTTGTTGCACAGAATGAAGACTGTAATGGGCTAAAAGTGATGGGGAAGATTTATTTCATAAAGATGCTCAAGTGGGCTATGCCATCCATCAAAAGGATACGAAGTCAAAGCCACATCCTGCCGACTTGGCTAATCCATAAAAGAGCTTTCAGTGTTTTCCCTTGTAGTAACAGCTTTAAATTTTAATAAGCTGTAGTGTACTTTCACCGGATGTCATAAGCTGATACAAAGTTTAAATGGGGTTAAGTAAGTAGGAGCCTAGGAGAAATGAACATAAAAGATGTAAATTATTTCCTCTCTTTTACAAGTTTATTTTACAAGTTTAGTTCACTGGGTTTATTTTGGGAAAAATATATTTAATTCAAATTATTTTTTTCTTCTCCGGATGATTCAGATGTCAGGGGAGGGAGACAGTACTTGAAGTAACCATACTTCAGTAGAAAGAACACTCAGTAGAAAGAAATAAATTAATCAAGTTATTAATTCAGAATACTTTGTGACTTAACAGATTTTATGGTAGTTACCAAGTCATAGACTTGTGCGCCTGAACATGATCCACACAAGCCTGTAAAACAAGGACTTGTAGGAAGACTCCTTGGAAGGTCATCCAGCCCACCCCTACCCCAGGGCAGGATCAAGTCTGCGTTAAGTCTTTCCAGATGGACTTTTCTTCATCCTATTCTTGGAGCCTTCACCAATGAGAACCACAGCCTGCTGCAGCAAGTGACCCCAGCGCCGGCGCTCTCTGCCACCAAGAAGCTTCCTTCCACCTACAGCAGATGTGCCTTCCTTCACTCTAAGCCCATTACCCCCTGTGTCACCCCTGGTGAAGGAGGAGGTCTGGTTTATCTCCTTCCTCTTCACAGCTCCAGGTGGCATGTTTGCAGGCTGCTGTCACCACAGCCTCCCCCAGCCTGCCTGCTCCAGCTGCTTCCTCTTTTCCCACAGCTGCCTTCTAGATACCTGCAGCAGACCCAAATACCATCCAGAAATACCCTCTAGGGTGATATTGAGACGGTAGACCAAAGCATAGATCTACTTTTGGGGGTTTTGCTCTTTGCAAAGGTAGGATAAAGAGCTTTTCAGGCATGGGATGTGCAGTGCCATGCTTGAGCTGGAGTGAGAGAGGGAGTTTGCGGTCTGAATCATGACCCATTGGTTGCCCTACCTCTGCTGTGCCTGAGGACCACTGAAAACAAGCGGGGGCTGTGGGGTGGGTATTTTTCTGCTGCTGGCAATGCTACAGAAAACAGAGCTGTAATAGTTTTTATAGAATGTGTTTGTTTTGTTTGTTTATATCTGCACAGCCCACTGAAATTACTCCAAAACATTCTCAGCTAAAAGCACAAGCTGCTCCATTTTGAGCTTAAAAAGTAATTTCTGTACCCAGGAGCGGTACTCATTCTCAGTGGAGTGGGCATAATACCACGCACTGTGCAGTGCACAATATTTATGTGATTATACCCTCTAAGCAACAAGCTGGTGCTTAAGAAATGAGTCAGTCAGAAAGACCTAGGCAGAGGGAATCAGATTCAGCAATGGTAAAATCTGCTTCCAAAAGATCTGGTGCAAAGTAACCAGCATTTCTCCAAGTTGTGCTTGTCCTAACAGTCAATTAAATGGCACATGTAAGAATATTTTGTCATTTGATGGCTCCCAACAGTTTAAAGCAGCAACCACACACAAGGACTAGTATTCGCAGCATTAGAGGCTGGCTGCATACTGATGGGCAGGCATAGCCGGGAGATGTGAGTGAGAACCTGGCCAGGCTGACGATGGCTGTGTTAGTGGGGGGAGATATGCCAGTGCAGAACAGGAGCAGGTTCCTGGGAAATACACATGGGAAAAGGGAAGAGCCAGGACAAAAAGGCAAGAAATGCGTGCAGGGAAACAGCGGCAGGAAGAGGAAAGAACAAATGAGAACTGGCAAGTTGATAAAGGAACAAAGGGCTTTGTCTTGCATTAAAGGCAGCTAACTACACAAATCATTTTCCCATGTAAGCAATTACTGCAGCTACCCCAGGGATACTATGTGGTTGCAAACGAGAAGATGGGCTCTTTACATTCATAACTGGGTCTGGCAAGTGCCCCATCAATATGGCTCATGATGCTCTGGGCCATGTCAGGAAAGTGAAGAAATTAAAACTTGCTTGTGGAGATGGCGGAATCCCCGTTTTAAAAATTGTCTGTCCATCTGTACGCAGGAGTAAGCCATCAGCTAGTGGAACAGAAAGAAGAGCGGCTTCTGAAAGGAGACAGGAAGTTTGGTTTATTCCTCTTTCACTCCTGACAGCAGCTGTTGACAGCAGCTCGCAGCAGCCAGTGGAGTCACGTAGGCATGAGTCAGGTAAAAATCAGACGTAAGTCTGAGATTCCCTTTCAGCCTGATTTTCAGAAGTGGTGAGTGCAGGCAATTCCCATTCAAGCCAACGCACCATTTAGCTTAATTCTGTTTTACAGTAACAGAGTACTGCGAATACACACCAGGTCTGAGAGATGTTGGGGCCACCACAAACTGAAATTCAGTTGGTTCTTCCTAATTGCATAGGTTGTGGCATGCATTTTTTTCTAATTCTTTTGGAATAGTCATTTATGATTATGGATTTGTTACAGAATGTAGATTTAAAGTGAAAAATGTATGAACTCTTTTTACTGAAAATGTCCAAGCAGTTACTAATCTTTTTATTAGCTTCCTGGGGAATAAAAAAGATTCCAGCTCAACCCAAATCACATCTATGAGGCCATAAATTGTGGGAGGTGGTTGTCCAGCTGCAGAGTCTGTGTCTGATAGTGCTTTTCACCCTCTAGAATCAGCTTTAGGCAGTGGGCTATTCTGTTGAAACTGAGAGAAATTTGTAACAAGGCTAATGTTCATTATCTGACCTTTTTCGTTAGACTTTGTCTCAAGAGTGACCAAGTCATGACACTGATGAGTTCTCAGCTTGACAAACTCCTATTGCCACTGCTCAGCTGTCCTTTGCCCTGGATATAAATTTACCTATCTTTCAGCTCTCCATTTACCAGCACAGACTTATCTCACTGCTTGTGCTGTAAGTGTTTTGACATCAGCCACTCCAAAATTAGAAACTGATGCTATGGAAAATTTAATAACATCAAAGAAATGCCAACCCATCTTCTCCGCTGTCTTGTGCTATGCTATGTTCACCTAAGGAATTTCTTGCGTTTCACAACTGACTGGAGGATGTGGGTTCAGGATTGTGCCCCAGCAGGGATATGATGCAGCTCAAGCCCCAGACTAGGACTCCAGAGCATTTAGGTTGCTCTCAATACCACCTTCCTCACCAATCTCCTGTGTGACCCTTGATCTGCCTTCCCCTCAGTCTCCTTTTCAGCAGCCAGAGCTCACTGGCTTTCTCCTACCTTTGGTCTTGCTGAGGTTTGGGGTTAACTCTCTGGGGTAACAAGCACACCAGCACAACACTTGGTGTCCCTTGCCTCAGCTTAGGCAACTGGAGCCCTAGAAACTTGGCTGATCCTGTCTCTTTTGGTCTTCATTTATTCACCTAAGCCCCTTTTTAAAGCGTGTTTTGAGTTTTATTCTCTCCAAAAGGCAGCATTTTGCTCTTTTGCAATGCCTGTTGGATGCTACCCCTTGGGTCCTGTGCCCTGGGAGCTTTTACTTGGGGTGGGGGTCCAGCTGTGCCCCCCAGGAGGTGGGGCCACCCCTCCCCAGCTGCAGCGAGAAAGTTTCCCTTTGTAGCAGTGAGAGCTGGCAGAAACAAAGAGCCCGGAGGAGGTGGGGAGGGGAGAAGAGAAGAATGAGCTAGGTTAGGGGAAATACAGCCTGGAAGAAAAGGAAAGGACCAGCTGATCTGAAAGCCCCGATAAAAGCCAGAGACAAAGGACGAAAGAGCCTGGGAGATTATCAAGGGGAAGCGGGAGGAGGAGCAGAAAGATGCAGCAGAACCTAAGTGGGAATGATGTAAAGTGCTGCAGGGAGGAGGGGAGTTTCCTACCTAAAGCAGAGCGTGGCTTACGTTACTCAGGCACCTCCATTTACAGGAATTGAGTCCCTTTTTCCCTTCTGTCTAGGAGCACCTGACAAACGAAGGAGCTGCTTCAGTGGGGAAAAGTATCCATGGCCATCCTACAGCCCTGAGAGCATCGGCCCTGATTGCTCATCTATTTCCAAGTACAACCGAGTCATTTTGCTGGTGGGCAGAGAAGTCGGGGACACAGTGCGTCCAGCACCCTGCAGCCAAGGAAGCATTAGTACTGCTGTTGTTAGCCTTGTTATTTTCTTCTAATAAAAAGGTGGTCATGACTCACTCCATTAAGAAACAAAAGCTGAGCTGTAATCTACTGAAAGGCAGTTGTTTGGATGCTCAGCATTAGGTGTGTAAAAGGAGGAAGGTCAGCTGCAGGCCAGCTCTGGTGGTATACATCCTGCCGCCAGTACAGGCCCAACTTCAGGTATTCCCCAGAGAGTTGCTTTTTCTAGGCTGGTACAGATTTGCCCCCTCCTTCAGATTGGCACTTCAGCCAGGAGGAGCGTGTTGGGGGGAAACTCTCTTTCCCACCCCTCCACATTTCACTTGGGTTTCCTGAGAGGAAATGATGCCCTGATGTGACTGTGCTGACCCCCTCCTTCCTCCCGGGAGGGAGGAGCGTGCCAGCATCTGCCTGCAGACCCTTGTCCTCTCCCTGTGCCGCACTGGGACCAGTTCACCAGCTGGGCTGTTAGTGGGGGCCGAGCCCCGAGGGAGCCAGACTGCTTCTTGGGGAGGAAGAATTGGCTCCTGAAGCTGGGTGCTGGGAGGCAGGAAAGGCAAGTTGTGTTCAGGTGGTGCAGGGGTTTCCTATGTGAGTGGGAATAGGTCACTGCACCCCAGCCCATGCCGGACTCCCTCCCCACCTAGTGAAAAATAAACCAGAGGAATCAACCTGCCCATGGGATGATGTGAGGGTTTTCAGCATGGTGGTGGCCATGATTCTCATGGTGGGGATCCAGTTTTGGCAGGGACTGAGCTGGCACGTGGGGACATCTAAGCCAGCCACGCAGCTCTGGCGATGCTCAGCTGCCTCCCAGGGTGGGCACAGAAGAAGGGATGGAGCCAGGCTGCTGTGACGGGGGTACCAGGTGAAGACAACACCCACGCTCTGTGAACATCTGCCCCTACCCACAAGCTGTTTCTATTTTTATTCCATCTCATACCCTGGCTGACTCAGAGGAGGGGAGTGAGGGGGGTCAGGTGAGAAGGAGCCAGCTGAGGGCTGCAAGGGGTTTGAAAGAGGAAGAAGAGGAGGAGGAGGAGGTGCTTCAAAACCAGTAGTTGCTATTCTTTCAATCAACTTGCACATTTTCCTCGCAGTCTCTTTCACGCTTCTCTGTTTCAGCTGCAGGCAATGCGAGGCAGGGATGGCACTTCCTGCCCGCTATTGAGGTGAACATACTTTCAGAGCCTCATCAGAATAAATGACACCCTCCTTTTCCAGAGCTCCACTGTAATCTGCCCGGGCTGTAATGAGCTTGGCTGGAGCTCATCCTTTTGCTTAACTTCTTCCAGGAACTTCCAGTTTTCCTTTTTGGTCACTTTGCAAAACTTATCTACAAGGAAAGGGCAAGTGCCAAATTTCCTAATTCCTGTGCGTCTTAGTGTCATGACTTCTGGACACAGGCGCAGTCTGAGCTCTGCCGTCTAAGTCTTGGAGGTCCTTGAGGCACAGTCTTGCAGCCTAGAAGTTTGCCATAAGAGAAGGGACATAAGAGCCCCCCAGACAGCCACGCCAGCAGTTTTTCTGTTGCAGGTGGCTCTCCCATGCCTGACTCCCCCCTCCAGAGCATTCTTTCCTTCTGCAGAAATGCAGATCTTGCTTTGTCCCAAGCTGTTACTCCTTGTTTCCACCTTGGGCCAGGTGGCCACATCCTCGGGGGTGTTCCCCAGGCAGGCCACGCTTATCACTGGGGCTAGCGGAGCTGCCACGATGCAAAGTGCGGCCCAGGCAGAGGACCCAGCTCTTTCCGAGCGGGTTTAGGAGCCGGCAGCTCCCAGCCCCCGAGCAGCAGTGCCCTCGCAGACAGCCCTGCCTGCGCCCGGCCTTTGCTGGCGGGAGGACGTGCCCAGCGAGGGGGAACAAGAGACAAACAATAAACGGAACTGAAACCCCCCTTTGCAAGCCAGCGTGAGAGACCTGCCCCAGCGCCGCCCGCCCGCCCTTCCGCCCTCCTCCTCGTCCCCCGCCCCCGGCACGCTTCCCGGCTCTCCTCGCTGACAGGGGAGGGGGAGCGGTGATGCCGTGGTGAGCCTCAGGCCGATGACGGGAGAATTTTTGCGGCGTTTTTCAGCTTCCTCTGCCTCCGAGCCTGACTAAGGCGACCGCTGCCGCCGGCGGGGGGG
>VZZY01024316.1:80638-161766 GCA_013400335.1 Eurystomus gularis
CCCCGCGGCGGTGCCGGCCCCGCTCCTCCGGCACCACGGGCCCGCGGTTAACCTGATTATTGGTGGAGGGCAGGGAGGTAACGCCGGGATTTCGTTTCTTTTCCACCCACTAGAACTAAATCCCGGATAGGCTCCGCGGGCTGAGCCCCAATGCCTTTCCGCTCACCCCCGCCGAGCCTCTAAGAGGCTGATGGAAAGCAAAGAATATTAGGAAAGAAGAGCAACGGTGGCAGACGATAGAAGGGAGAGGGGACGGGAGGGATCGGGGCTGCCCGGAAATTAAAGTCAGCCCCGCGGGCGGGGGGAGAGCCGGGGCCACCGCTCCTCGCTCTCCGCCGGTGACACGAGGCCGCCCGTGTTGGGCGCCCGGAGCCGCGGCGTCGGTGTCCGCTCCTCCAGCCAGGGCGGAGAGGCTTCCCGCTCCACCGGGCGTATCGAGGCTGACAGGGCAAACTCGTAGCCGAAACTCCGGGGCTTGTCGGGGGACAGAAACACCTCCTCCCCCCACGTGTGTTACAGCCCTTTGATTGCGGTCCTTTGTTTTTCTTCCCTGTAAGCCGGGGGTAATAAAACGATTAAAAGATATATGTATATGGCAGCCCGCCCTTTCCTCCCATCCTTGCCTCCCCTCCGTTTCTCCTGGCGGTGCCTTTGTCCTTGTGCCCTCTCTGTGTTCTCGGCCCCGCTCCCTCCCCCGTGCCCGCCCGCAGCACCGCGCACCAGGCTGCGGGACCGCGGGGCTCTCCGAAGCGAGACCACGCCGAAGCAGGAGTTTCCGAACCCTCCCACCCCCCCTCCACTTGCCACATCCTGAGGTCATGGGGAGGCCATCACTGGAGGAGAAAACCAGGCGATGTTTCTTGAATAAACTCTGCCCGTGTCCTCACCGGCTAGGGTTAGTTCACTTTTTATTAAGCCCTTTATCACTCCAGTTTTTGTCCCGATGTGCCCAGTTCGTGCCTCGTATAACGAACAGTGCCCGGAGGGCATCTCCGCCGGGGTAGAGGCACCTCCAGCCTGGGCATTGCCCGGTACCACGGAGGGGGGCTCCCGGGGCTGTTTGCCAGCCCTGGCTCTGCCCGGGCAGCCCCAGCCTGCCCTGCAGTCCTGACCGTCACCCCGAAAGCTCCGATTCTGCTGCTGCAGGGCAGGGATGCTCGCACTGTGCCGGGCCAGGGAAATCCTTGGGGACCCCATGACAGCAGGAATGAAGACACATCTCCAGTGTCACGCTGGCAAGTCTGTGGCAAAGCTGAATTAAGCTCTGCTGACTCTCAGCCTGCTCGTTTAGCCACAAGATCGTCCTTCCCTCCTCATGTACCAGCCTCACGCTTTGAAGTGGTGCCGGCGGCTGTGGGCAGTTTATCTGGGGTGGGGTTTTGATGTAAGCTCTGCTTTGTACCTTATGTGTATTGCGAAGTGTCTTATCTTGAAAGCCTGTCGACTTGAGGCTAAAAAGATTCCCCCTTGATGGATGAGAAAGTTTCATCTTTTTCCTGCTCCTGTTCCCCTTTTCTTTGCTGGAAGCGCTCTGGATCACAGGGGCTGGCCCACGAAGGCCGTGGCTTTCAGATCCAGCGTGGCCCGAGGAGCCAGTGACTCAGTGGGCAGTGCTGCTGATTCACTGAACCCCCAGGAAGCTGTTGTGGTCCGGGGGAAGATCTCTGGGACAGTGAGGACATAAATCACCCTGAAGCAGGGAGCACTGATCAGAAGAAAGGGCCCTTTGGGGGGTCTGTAACACCGACTTTGCAAATAATGGGCTGTAAAACCACCAGAAAAAAAAAAAAAACCCTTGAGGTTGTCCTTTTTATTCCTGTTCTCTCTAGGTGTGGGGGAGCTGGGAGGAGGTGATGGCTACTTAAGGGCCAATGTGGTCTTGCCTCAAAAGTTGCAGTGATAAGATATGAGCAGGTCACCCCTCACCCCACTAGGTCACCAAGCCTCCTGGGGACCTGCCCCCAGGCAGGGCAGCTAGCGCAGAGCAATTGCACACCAGGCCCTGCTCCTTCCCTCACTTTGTGGCTTCCAAGAGTTGAGGGTGTCACAGCTTTCATCTGTGTAGGTGCAGTTTCATTTTGGGTGAGCTCAGCCCCAGCACGGTTGTGCGGCAGAGGAAGAGCTGGCAGAAAGATAAAATAACGGACCCTCCTTTGGCGCTGACAAAAATTCTATTATTTATTGATTAAAACCGAAGCACAGCCCAGCTCTGTGATGAGCAATGTAGTATTTGCAGAAATGACCTCAGGGAAGCTAGGTTGAGTGGGGAGGGGGAAGAGAGGAGATTGCTGGAGGATGGGATGAGAAGATGACTCACTGTAAGAATGGCCTGCAAATATCCTGATCCCCAAGGCTTGTAATTAACCATTCACCAGCTGCATGCATTAGCTGCCCCAGAGACACGGACATGTGTGTCTGCTCAAACACACAAACACTGATTTGGCTCAGGCAGGTTTCTGTGTTCATTCAAGAGTAAAACCAACAATGCGGGGCATAAATGTGGATAATGTCTACTTATATAAACTGGACATATTTTTCCAATGCAATGGCAATGGTTGAGGGACGGGGGCTAGATAAGGTCAGCTATGCAAAACAAGAGGATTTAGAAGCCCACCTCATGAAGGGCAGCTGGAGATCAGAAGCCCAGAGGAGTCTGGAGAGCTGCTTGTGTTTGTTGGCTTTTCACACCTCCAGTTGTTAGGGATATCATTTTATCAACACAGTTGTTGTGGATATCATTTTATCAACCCCCTCAATGGTCTCCATGGTCACTTGGCTGCTTGACCCACTGCCTCGTGCTGTGAGCTCTAGGGTGAGCTGGCTGAATGTGGCTGGGGCTCAGGGAGTAGGAGGAAAGGGGCAGGTGTTGAGTGGCAGTTGACTGCAAAGTCACCCTCCTGCCCTCCGTCATGGAAAACAGATTTTCATCATGTTCAATGGGCTTTGGATCATGCCAACCACTTGCAACATGAGGACCGCACAGCAGGACTGGGTGGGCGACAGTAGCACGTCATGAATTCGAGCACACGTCTGCTCAAACATTGCAAACAAATGAGACACCGGCATTACGGGGCTGAAATGTCAGAGGTAGCTGTGCCGGGCAGCCCTGGCAGCGAGGTTGGCGGGGCCCCTGTGGCTGCTCAGATCTGCGGTGCTTCCTCTGTTTCGAAACCCTTCCTTGCACCGGGGCACCCACGCCAACACTGCTTATCAGGGTGAAACTGTTGCAGGTGAATGAATTGCATCAGAGAGTTTGCTTTCCAAGCCTTGTTTACTTGAGGGCCACGCTCTGAAGGATTATTGAATGTAGCTGTTCAAGCGCTTTTGCCATTCATTTCTGTTCTGAAAAAGCACAGGTGGCACACACGTGGCACACCACTGACCACATCCCTACAGGCTGCTTCTGCTACCTGACTTATTCTCCTTCATTTTGGAGATCGCGTGCGTCTGTGCAGCATATTCTCAGCCTGGAAACAGGCAACGATTCAGCTGACGACAAACTTTGAGTAACAATGTAATAATAGGATTAATTCCTTTTCATTAGCAGTGCACTGAATGAAACAAACGCAGCACTTAACCATGCAGAATAGCTCATGTGGGGCTATTCAGTTGTCAAATGCTGTCACTGGATTTCATTAAGTTTTATAGCTGTTATTTAATAGATTGGTCTCAGTGGGACTGTCTTCATTACCTCGCTGTTTTGTGCATTGTGGTGATTAATGACACAGTTGCAAGCATCCCCCTCTTTTGCTTATGTCCATTCAAAAATACAAATGAAATATTTCTTAAGTTGTCACAACATATATAATAATGACAGATTTAGAGAGAATGACTCCCGAGTACAGAAATCTCCATCTCAAGCACTGGGAATAGTGCTCCTATATATAAAAAACCTGGGGGAGGGAGGGAGTTTAGTCCCCGCTGTACTGGAGTTAATGGTTGCTAGACTCAACAGAATTACATTCGTTAAGAGTTTTAATCTGGATCCACTGGCTTTTGGCAAGTTAATAATTGTCAGCTGTATCAGAGGTTTTTCTTCGGGTGCCTTTTAAACAAATCCATTTCCCCCAGGGAACATTACCCCTCATTAACCCCCCAGGGCCCGTCACCTGCAGCACTATCCCACTGCATTGCAAGCTCAGAGCTTCATTTCTCCCCTTTAATTAAACTAGTTTTTGGAAGCGGAAACAGTCATGTCATTTTTTTTTTTTTTTTTCTCTAGGGGGATACGAAACCTTTAACTCACAATATCCTGAGTGCTGTGTGGATAGAAAACTCATTTCACCAGAGAGGACCGAGGCGGAGAGAAACCTCACCAGCCACTGTGAAAAGCAGAGTGCCAACCACAAACCTGCTTACGACCAGGTGTGTGTCACAGCAGGTGACCTTCCCCTTGGGTCTCCTTCCTGTCCTTGGGCTCTGTTGGAGGTTTGCAGGGTGCAGGCTGTCAATAAGTTGTCACAGTCCAGACTGGCAGCCTGTGAGTCAAATAAGATGTCCTCTGTGTGCTGCTGGTCTGCATCGCTTCCACCTAACTACAAAATTAGGCAACAGAAGGAGGAAAAAACACCCTGTCTAGCCCCAAAACTGTAATTGTGACCCATCTTTATCACACAGCCAGGCAGCATGAGCTGTGAGCATCTGACGCCTACCTAGGAGACCTAAAAAAGGCAGGGGAAAGGCTGCCAGGAGGGTCATTTTTCCAGCAGTCAAAGGAGCACACTTTGCCCATGTCTCCTCTGAGACCCTACGAGGGATCTGAGGCTGGCTGGCAGAGGGGGCTGGGGCCATGGAGGCACTTCTGAGCAGAGGCAATGGCTCTCAAGAACTGCTGTTGGGCACGGGGAGCGGGGTTTCCACAAGGGAAGTCATCACACCCCCACGTTCACCCAGCCCGGGAAATACATCTGCTCCGAGATGTCACCCTGCGGTTGGGCTGCTTCCGCCGGGGCGCACGTTATTTGGTGCTGGGGGGAACCCCCGGGAGATGCCCCTCTGCTTCCCCAGGAGCACCTCCTGCCCCAGGCTCTGTCCTGCCATCTTGTGCAGCTCCTGGCTGTCCGCAGTGCATGGGAGCCACCAGGTGGGCAGCTTGGTGGGGGTGGAAAGCCAGTCTCTCACAGCTGGGGGCTGGCAGCAGCTCTTGTGCATCATGGAAAGTTACCTTTGACCTCTGAAACCTTTTTGTCTGATGGTGGCTTTTTTTTTTTTGCGGTCTTGTCACCTAACCTTTGCTTGTGCTGAGAAAGGAGGAACCGAGATGACATCTTTGGGTGGGTGACGCAGAGGGTGCTGCACCCCAGAGAGGTGTGGGGTGACAGGGAGCCTTGCTCCAATTTTTTTGCTCTGCTTCACTTTTGGAGGTGTGATCTGAGGGGCTAAGCCCTGGGCTGCGCTAGAGCAGCCTCTTCCTCCCTCCTCTTCCTCCCTGCTTGGATGTGGCTCCCCACCTCGCCTGTGTTTTGGTAAAGCCTCACAGGGAAAGGGCCTCACATATGAAAGCACTTTGGATGCATCCCAAGGGATAGCACTTTAAAGAAAGCTAGAAACATCCTGCACACGAGTGGGCTGCATCTGACTTTGTACCTCACAGATGTGGACAAGAAAATGAAAACCTTTTCCCTGCGTGGGCTTTGCCATCACAATGATTCACTGGCCGGCAGCACAGGGGTCCAAAAATGCCAGCGAGGGAGGGAGCGGGCACCCACGCAGGCTCCTTTGCCTCTTGGGTATCAGGACTCAAATACCCTTGAAAAGGAATTACACGTTTCTGCTCTTTCTCTTCCAGGGTGGTCCAGTTGAAATCCTGCCTTTTCTCTACCTTGGTAGTGCCTATCATGCTTCCAAGTGCGAGTTTCTTGCCAACCTGCACATCACGGCCCTGCTTAACGTCTCCAGGAAAAGCTCGGAGTCCTTCAAAGACCAGTATTGCTACAAGTGGATCCCGGTGGAGGACAGTCACACAGCAGACATCAGCTCACACTTCCAGGAAGCCATTGACTTCATTGGTAGGTCCAAATGAGCAAATTTCCGGATCTTTCTGTATTTTAAATTAATTGATTTTAAAATACATATTGGTGGGAAGGACATATTATTTTCTGCATGTTCCCAGACGTCATAGCAGAAGTTTAAGTCCCCTCCCTTCCCTAGCATGTCCTCTGGCAGAGGGCTTTTTCTGAGGAGGGAAGGAAAAGGGATGTTCAGAGCAAGGTCTCTGTCCTTCTCTCCAGTTTGGGATGCCAAGGAAGGAAAATACCTCTTCTTGACTGCCATCAGGCAGATGAGGCAAGTGAGCTGGTTAGCTTTATTTTGTTTTCAAAGCAATTGTAGATGTAACATTAGCATGACAGGGAGCAAAGAAGTATGGTTGAATAATACTGAATTCTACTGATTTTTATAAAGGAAAAAAAACATATTGGTTCCTTGGACTTACGTGCCAGGCTCTGTAAAAGCCAGGTGAAGCAGAGTCAGCTTATTGCCTTGCTGTGCTGAGATATCCTAAAGCCAGGGTCGGAGAAACTCAGTCTCCCCTTACAGAGCTCTTTCAATTTCTCCTTTTGATCATGCCAGTATCTCACCCTTTAATCATACCTCAATGCAAAAAAAAAAAAAGGGGAGGCCCTCCCAAAGCTTGCTGCATTGCATTGGGCCTGGTAGATGAGCGGCACACCAGCCATGCTAGGGAGCACAAGGGAGAGGCTCCTCCCTGAGAAGAGGCACAGGGTGGTTTAGTGGGGTGGAGCAGCCTGGACCTGGGTGGAGATGGTGTTGCAATCTGTGTTGTTGCTCTCCAGGAACATCAGAGAGAGAATGATGATAACACCCCAGTTATAGACTTGCTGGACTCATTGCTCAGCTGAGTTCAAGTCCTTTGTCCGCAGGCAGAATTACAAAAATGTGATCTCAGGATGCTCTCTGAGCCCCTTCCCTTCCTGGGAAAGGAATTCCCACACCTTTCAGAGAACTGCTAACTCATAGCACTCTTCTGTCCCACCCCCAACCCCTTCTGATAGTTGTTGAGTCACTTGGAAATTTCCCAAATTTTGAGGATGATTTTAGTTTTCACTTTCTTTTGAAATTGGGTGTGTGGTGTAGATGCTGGGTATGACTCAAATCCATGTCTTCCTTATTTTGTGCAGTAGTTAAATATAACCGGTCGTGGTGGCACCAGTCCCTTGGCAGACAACTGAAGACAGGCAAATGATAACTTGCTCAGCTCTGTGTTGTTTCATTGAGCACTACACACAGTGCAGTTATCCATAAATTGGAGCTTGAACACATTACTCGAGGCAATAGAGCAGAGAACATCTATTTTTGAACTGTATTTTTGTGTGGAAAGTGCTTATTTTAAGCACATTCTCTTTAATCTAATAATGATCATTGTGTTGTGTGAGTAACCACAGTGGCTCCTGTTGTGTAAAATGGGTGCTTTGCATAAGCCTTTTATATCCTGACTTAAGTCCAAGCATCCTTTAACCAGGCTGTAATTAGCAACTGCCTACCAGTCCCTGTGTGCTTTGTGGTGAGGCCCCAGGGAGTGAGCTCAGGCTCTCCACCCAAGGCTACCCACGAAGGGCCCAGATCCTGGTACTGCCATTTGCTGCTAACTGGCCAAGCAGGGAGTTAGGTTTGGACTTTGGTAGAAAACCAGGATTTTTCTTTAAAGCTGATGAGAGGAAGGCAGCTCTGCAGCTTTTGAAAGACCTGATGGAGGCTGGGCTTGGGTCAGTACTTTGAGTCATAGGCAGAGAAATGGAGATATAGCAGAGAAATGCAGGTACAGCAAACACAAGCATTGCCCAGATACCTGATCTCTGTCTCACAATGCTCTGCACAGTCAGCTGTTCTGAAAGATAAATAGGCACATGAGAAGGAGACAAGTAAGGATTTTCCTAAAAAATGCAGAAAGAACCAAATTGTGATCCACAGATTCTGAAATCAAGTGTGATCTGCATCTCAGCTCCCTCAGGCTGGGTTTTGTCCCCTTTCTCTTTTAATCTCCATGTTACCCATAGTACCCAAGAGAAGGGCAAACCTCTCCTTGCTGGTGAACTGGCTGTGTGCCATGCTCTACCTCCAGCGCTGGGTGTGTGTCATGGTGTCCTCTCCATCCTCAATGACAACTGACATCTGCAATTACTTTTTTGCCTTAGATTATGTCAGACGAACAGGGGGAAAGATCCTGGTGCACTGCGAAGCAGGGATTTCACGCTCCCCCACCATCTGCATGGCATATCTCATGAAAACGAAGAAACTTTGCCTGGAGGAAGCCTTTGATTACATTAAGCAGCGCCGGAGCCTGATCTCACCAAACTTTGGTTTCATGGGCCAGTTGCTACAATACGAGTCAGAGATCTTGTCTTCCACTCCTAGCCCCCATGTGGCCTCATGCAAAAGAGAAGCTGCATCTTTCTTTGCAGAAGAACTGACATTAGGCAAAAACTTTGAAGGCTCATGTTTTGCCTTTCCTACCTCAGTGTTGAGTTCTGTGCCCATCCACTCTCCTGTCCACCAGCTGAAACTCAGTCCAATGACGGCATCTTCGTCCTGCTGAACACCCAGGGGAGACCAGAGCTGGCGTGGTCCTCTGATCCGAACTGTGACCCCAACAAAACATTTCATAAACGTGCAATAGAGAAACCTCACCGACTTAATCTAAGATGGAGTGGTTGTCGTGGGTCACACTTCCCATATGCTGTGACTGTGAGACGCAAGTGCTCTAAGTGTGGCAGGCTTTCTGAACTTCTATTGTCTTTTTTTTTAAATAGAAAAAGTGCTTTTTTAGGTTTTTATCCACAGGCGAGTGTGCACCCACTACTGTATTTCTGGATTCCTGGGAAGCAATGAGAAATCCATTTGGTATGTTCTCAGTTCCCATCTCCTTCCCTTCTTATTTTTTAAAAGACCCTTATTTAAAGTTCCAAGCAATAAAAGCAGCAGCGGGGAAGAAAGCAAAACAAAAAGCCCCACCTTGGCAACTGCAGAGGTAGGGGGAATGAATATTCTTTCTGCTTTTTCTCTGGCTTTCCTCCTCCCCTCTCCTGTGTCATGTTTCAGGGAGCAAAGTGCTGGGGTGGCAGGAGGGAGCTCCTTTCCCGGGACACTGTTGCACAACCTGGTGAAAATCCTCTCTCCCACTCCAGCCTCTGAAGTGTCAGGTATTGACCACAGTGTAACTGGATACCAAACCAGATGGGGATCCATTCAGGTGTGGCATTTCCTGTACTTCTGCATTTGCCTTTGTACTGGATGTGCTTTTAACTAAAGCAGGGGACTTAACCGAAGCTATCAAGCTACCCTGCTGAGTTATTATCCTCCCATCTGCTATTTAAGAACAGCCCTAGAATACTTGAATGTCTCCACAGTCCTCCCATCAGATAACACTGTAACTGCTGGATTTTACACCAAAAAAACCTGACAAGCCCGGCTCCAAGCCAACTCTTCCTCCACCCCTTCCCAAGTGTTCCTGATGTGTATCGTGTGTGGTCAAGTGGTCTTGTTCAGTGTTATGTGGCTTGCTTAGCACGTGGTCACCTCTAGCCAGCCTTTGTCTGTGAAAATCGGTTTCTCTCTCGCTCACATTGGCTTCTGTGTCTGCAGGGAGTTCAGAACAAGTGGCTCTCTTTGTCGACCTTTTTATTTTTTTTAATATGTAATATGTATGGGAAATGGCAATAATTTCCAGGAGATCTCGTGAATGTGAAAGAAAACCTGCAATGGTTTTTATGGAGTGTAAAATGTAATAAAGGAAAAAAAAATGCCAGGAAAATAAAGCTGTTTGTTATACTTGGCGTGAGCTGCAAAAGAGCTTTGGCAGAGGTCGGTGGTGGGAGCAGTCACCTGAGAAAAGCGCCATGGCCCAAAAGTGGTGTGAGGAGGGTAAGCATCACTGGGCTCTGCGCTGAAAGTCTCCAAGGTGCATCTCTGTGGAGGGGAGGAGGGGAGAAGGTGAGGGGGAGGATTGTTTTAAACAGAATGACATGAGTCACGGTGGCGTCACTTCCCAGCAGCCGGGCAGGCACTTCTGTTTTGATTCACACATGTTTTATATAAGATTTGCCATCCTGCCGAAGATGAAAATCTGAACTAGGTACAGCCCCCACTTCCTTCCCGAGCGCATGCCATGGGATGCTGCATGCACTGGTCCCTGGTGTGAGACTTGTGGGTGGCCTGTCACCTAGGCCACCCGCAGGCATCACGCTAGGGACCAGGGCATGTGAGTAATGCTCATCTTTTCATTTTTTTAAACGAAAAAAATTAATTTGAAGTGCCAGCATCTCTGAGCTGTTTTGTACGCCTTTTCAGCTGGAAGTTTCTAGGCTCTTTCTGGCTCATCGCTGTAGCACATTTATAATCTGCATTTCCAAGTTATCGAGTTGAAATATTTATGGTAAATGTCTGAGTTACAAACCATCTACGCCCTGTGTGGTTCATCCATTTGTAACTTCTTACCCCCAGGGAGGCAAATCTGATAAGTCATAAGCTGTTATTGGAGATGAGCCTTGGGTTTCTTCCCTGTGTCAGGGGGACATGGCAGGGGACATGCCTGGGCTCTGGGAAACCCAAACACGGGAACCAGCAAGTGGGAAGGTGAGGCAGATTGATCTAATAAGAGCAGATCAATTAAATTTTTAGGAGATCCCATTGGATTAGCAAGAGGGGCCACATCCTGACTACAGAGACATACAACCTCGACAGAAAGAGAGCAGCCAACAGCTCTCATTTTAAAAAGCATAAAAGCCCTTCCATGGGAATGACTGGCTTTGTTTCTCAGGGATGAGGAAGCTGAAACCCTCTGCAGAGCTGATGATGTTGACCATGGGAATCTGCAGAGCACAAGGCAGCAGACTGAAAGGGTTAACGGAGGGACTGCTGGCCTTAGCAGATTTGACCACAGCAGCTGGGAAAGATCACAAGCCAGGCGTAGGAGCCAGGTATTTAGCAGAGAGGGAAGGCAGCTGCTCTGGTTTTGGAGAGGGGCTCTTATCCTGGCTTTAGCACAGTGTGTTGGCAGGGGGAGATGTTGGGCTGTGATTCAGTAAGGATGGAGGGCCAGAGCTCTGCAGGAGCCTGAAGAGGGGTTGTTCTCATGCCTGGGTGAAGGAGCCTGAGGTTTGTGCTCCTGCCCAGAGCACCTTCCCCTCTGTGTGGCTGGTCCCAACTCACACCTCCCTGCGGGAAGCCCCAGCACCCTGGGCAGAGTGGGATCAAATGCTTACTCCCAGAGGCATGTCATGCTTCTGATGGTCCCTGCATTGCTGCTTCAGTGCCAACGTAAGACCCCTGCCCCCAGCTCAGACCCTCCCTTGTCCAGCTTGGCAGATCCCATCTTCCTGAGGGGACATCACAGCCATCTGACTTCAGGGCTCTGGGGACAGAGTAGGTGCTTTCTTCATTCCCTGGTCATGCTGCACCCATGGACAAAGGAGGAGCTGAAGACCAGGCACCAATGTGTGAAGGTGAGTGATACTTAGGAGATGGAATATGTGAGTTTGAACTTACATGGGCAGGGCAGGAACCCTGGTTCTCTGCTTCCAGACACCAGCACACAACAGCTACCTCCATCCTTAGGGAAAGTAACAGCTCTGACAGTGTTTAGTGGCTTGTGTACTGAGCAAATTCACCAGATTGGGTAGGATGGAAGATTTAGGGGCCTTTTATAGCCCAGATGGGCTCAGTTTTGGGTAGCTCACTTCTAGGCATGGAAGTTCAGATCAGGCTGGTGCATGGGTGACAGTAGAGCTGAAAGATAGGCGCTGACAGTGATGGGGGCTGAACTGGCTGGGTTCAATGTGCCTGTGTCCATCTGTCAGCTAAGCTTGGTGGAGGAGTAGAGATCTCAAAACTGAAGTTCTAATGGAAAGTAGAGCTCTATGTACCTGTAACAGCAAGGGGAAGGTTATGCTAAGCAAGAGGATGCTTTCAGACATTGGAAAATGTAAGTGAAGGAAAGCTGCCAGGAATGCTGAACCCTTAGGCAAAACCTTGATTAGAGCTTATCCCTTATGATACCCGAATCCAAGGAAGATGAGCGGAAATGTCACAGAAAAGTGGACTTTGCATGTTCTGCTGCCTGTGGAAGTGCTGGTTCAGGGCTGCCCTGGGACATTAACACCTCTCTCCACTGCCACTCCCAATGGTGTACCCTTATGTCCTGGACTCCTTGGTGTCAGGTGAGAGCTGGTCAGATCCTCGTGTGGGACTGAAGAGGACTTGCACCACATAGCTTTTGGTCCCTTGCTTTTAGTCTTGCAAGGAGCGATTGTGTCACAAACCTGAGTACCGTTGCTCTGCCCGTCTCTGCTTTGCACATGCTGCCTTTCCTTTTTGCCTCCAAGACAAATAAACCTTTCAAAAAATTGCCACAAAATAAACATATCTTTTGTGGTTGCAAATGAGATTGTGAAGAGATCTGGGGTGGAGGTGGATGGGTGGGTGTTGTCCTTAAGTGTCCCTATCTGTTCTTTCAGTCCACAGAGTTGCTGGTGTGATTTGCAGCCTATGCTCGTTACAAAGGCTCCTCCTGCTTCTCTAATTAAAGGACTTTAGCAAAGGCAGAAATTACATCCTGACCAGTAAAACCCAGGTAAAATTCACCTACTCCACGGGGAGTTTATGCTGAGATGCCCAGTCCCCGAGAACACAAGGAAGGTAGCTCTTCTTAGCTTCTTGTGTTCTGGTAGTGAGCTGCTTTTTTCAGGAGACACAGCATGAACGAACAAGGTGTTCTGCAGGCATTGTTATTTGTATGCTAAAAACATGTGCCTTGCCGTGAAGTCAAAGGTCCAAATGTACCTCTAAGATGGCAAAAATTAAGTGAGGTTCCAGGCATGGTGAATTTAACCCTACATCTCCACTTTTCACAGCTTCATGCTAATTGGAAAGGAGACACATTGCCAGCTCATGCTCTGGGGAGAAAGAGGCAGGAACCAATTTGCAGAGCCACATAAATATGGAAGTAGGATTTTTTTTGGCGTGGGAGGCGTTACCAGTACCACACATTACGGTTCCTTGGCTTTATCACATCATAGGCTTTTACCAAGACATGAGTAAGTTGACTAAATAAGGAATATGAAAATAGCTTCTGAAATAGGTTGAGTCATCAGAGAAAATCAAATGAAGTTCTGGCACCAGGGCCTCTGTTGTAAAGCCCTGCTTTGTTTTACTGTTGCATTATAAACTATGGGGTCATTTAAATCTATTTATTTCAGCTTAAAAATTCAAAGTATTCTGGCGTCTAAGTAACACTTACCAAATAGGTCTGTTTTTCTATTAGCAGTGGTGCTGCATCCCTATGATTCCTGCCTATGAATACTTGCAGGGAACATAAAGGTTACCAAGAGAAATTACTTCTGTGGTTATAGCCGAAATGCTCAGCACTTCTTCCAGCTTTGTCTGCTTATTAAAGAGGATATCCCTAGATACCCCTTTCAAGTACTAGCCTACCCTGTGGAAGTCACTGGCTGTTATTTGTAATGACTGGGAATCCTAGCAGGACCTGTTGTGCTAGGAGCTGTACAGATACCAAACAAACTCAGAAAGCCAGTAACTCAAGACCAGGAGTGACCATGGTGGATAGAAAGGGAGAAAGAAGCTCAAAGTCCATTAGGGATAGCATTGTGCTAGGACTTTCATATTTCTGTCAGGGATTTTCTGAATATGCCAGAATAGGACCCATGCTAGGGAAACGATGGGTGGAAAGCACCACTAGGAGATACCTATGCATGGAATCCATAGACTATAGAATCATTTAGGGTTGGTAAAGATGTTTAATATCATCAAGACCAACTGTTAACCCAGCACTGCCAGGTCACCACTAAACCATGTCCTTAAGTACCACAACTACATGTCTTTTAAATACCACCAGGGACAGTGATTCCACCACTTCCCTGGGCAGCATGTTCCAGTGCTTTATAACCCTTTCGGGGAAGAATTTTTTATTTTTTCCTGATATCCAATCTAAACCTCCCCTGGTGCAACTTGAAGCCATTTCCTCTTGTCCTATTGCTTGTCACTTTGGAGAAGAGATTGACCCCCACCTCACTACAACCTCCTTTCAGGGAGTTGTAGAAAGCTATAAGCTCTCCCCTTAGTGTCCTTTTCTCTAGGTTAAACAACCCCAGTTCCCTCATCTGCTCCCTATATGACTTGTTCTACAGACCCTTCACCAGCTTCTTTGCCCTTATTTGAACATGCTCCAGCACCTCAGTGTCTTTCCTGTAGTGAGGGGCCCAAAACTGAACACAGTATTTGAGGTGCGGCCTCACCAGTGCTGAGTACAGGGGGACAATCACTCCCTAGTCCTGCTGGCTACACTATTTCTGACACAAGCCAGGATGTTGTTGGCCTTTTTGGCTCCTTGGGCACACTGCTGGCTCATATCCAGCTGGCTATCAATCAGCACTCCCAGGTCTCTTTCTGTTGGGCAGTTTTCCAGCCACTTTTCCCCAAGCCTATAGTGTTGCATAGGGTTGTTGTGCCCAGGTGCAGGACTCAGCACCTAGCCTCGCTGAACTTCATACAACTGGCCTCGGCACATCAATCCAGCCTGTCCAGGTCCCTCTGTAGAGCCTTCCTACCCTCAAGCAGATGAACACTCCTACCCAACCTGGTGTTATCTGCAAACTTACTGAGGGTGCACTCAATCCCTTCATCAGAGTATTGACCCATTAGACATGAAGTACACGAGCAGAAGTGGGAAATACCTGTAGTATAAATCCTGCAGCTACATGACACAGAGGTCCCTGACCTAGCCTCAGCCTGTGCTCGTTGTGGTCATGACCAGGATTTCAGGACAGGCAGTACATAACAGTGTCTGATCTTCTGGGACTGTTAGATGCTCAGGAATGACAGGCAATTTGGTTTTACTGAGCTACTCATGTTAGTAAAGTTACTCACATGAGTAAGTGTTCATTGGACCAGGCTTAAATCTCCCAAGTGACATGACAATGTAGTTTTTCATGGGCTCTCTTTTTTTTAAATATGTATGAATAGTGGTTTATTTCTGTCACACAGATACTCCATTTCTGAGATTCCTTTGTAAAGCAGACAGCGTTTGATAGTGAGTCATCTCTCGTTATTAAATTGCCCATACATTGTGAGCTGCCTCCAGGCCCTGATCCAAACCATTGCCTTCGGTGGGGAGGACAGCTCCTGAACACAATGGGCTTCTGAACAGGCCCTGGAGGAACATCTTAGATCTTTATTTTAAGGAACCATTTATTCTAACTGGAAATAAACTTGCTGCTGCGCTGAAATGGAATATGAGGTCCACAGGACTCAGACTAGAACAACAGGTAGATCTCTTTGCTCTAACACCTCCAATCATGTTAAGTCAAGTTAACTGGAAAATCAATTGACACAAATTCCAGCATGACCATTAACTGCCATCCGGCTGGGCCTCAAGAGGCTGGCCAAGATGAAGCAGATTTCTAACAGGGATGGAGCAAAACTGCGTGCATTCATCTCCTAGAGACGCTTTCAACCTGAGGTCTCCCTAGAAATGCTCATGTTGCCCTGAGTAATTACCATGGCTAGCAGAGAGCTGGGGGGGTCAGGCAGTCTGGGATCGATCGTGGGTTCTGCCCTTGGCTTTCCGGGGCGAGCGATGCAGCTGCTCTGTTCGCTCCCGCTGGCACAGTCACATTTGTCAAAGACATAAAGGAAGTGAGCGAGACCTGGACTGACTGAGCTGACCAAATGGATCCCCTGAGTATATAGAAAAGGATTGTAGCAGCAAAAATTTATTTTCCGCAACACAGCTCATTTGTTCTGCTGAGGATGTTTCTGCTCGGTTGGTAAAAGGCAGAGCTTTGCTGATGTGGCTTTGCTCACGCAAGAAGCATTTTGCTGCTAGAATGGATCTGAATTTCTCTCTAAATGTTTCTCGCAGGCTGAGGGGTATGTCTCTGCAGCCTGACTTGCATCAGGGATAATGATACCGATCTCATTCTGAGAAAGGCATAAAGCTTTTCTCATGTGTTTGCAATGCACATTAGACCCATGGACAAAGGCTATTCTAAGCACAAAATCTCGTTACCGTGATGTATTTATTGTACTGTGCTTGTGAGGCCATATGTTCCATATTACAAGAGAGAGTTTGTTGTTTGGGTTTTTCATCCTTTCCCCCCAGGATATAACGTTTTACTTAGTTAAGAATAAAACCAACCGGGCAGTGTTTTCAGTCAACCACCGCAGGGCAGAGCAGCCACTCTGTCAGGGAGCAAGCGATGGGAGCCCTGGGTAGGTGGCAAGAAATCTGTGTGCTACCAAGTGCTAAAGCATTGACATGGTTCAGTTTACTAAATCCAGCTGTGAAGAGCAGCTGGTTTTCTGGCAGCCAGCATGGCATACACAGGCAGATATGCTCGAGAGAATTGATCAGGGGCCACCAGTGGGGAGAAGGGGAGGGAGGGTATGTTGTTCCCTGTGCTACTGAGTGCTTAAGTGGCTCCTGGCAGTTCTGATTACCAAACCCAGCTGCGAGGAGCTTTTCTGGACCTGAATGTGGCATCTGATGGTGATACTCCTCGGGTGTGTGTGGAGAAAAAGGGGGAAGCAGAAGGCTTCTGCGTAACGGGCTACTGCCCTGCTCAACACTCTGGAATGCGGGATCCTGGGGAAAGGTCACTGGGACAAGTGGGGCACATGTCTGCAGACAGCAGGGAAGGCTGCCAGGAGGCTTCAAACAGTGTTCCCATCTTGATTTCTCTTCCCATTTCCTCCTCTTCAACCCCCCTCTGTGTGGGAGCTGGGGATGCCAGGGGAGGCAGCGGACCAGGGCAAGGGGAGATAATGTAGAATAAACACTTAGACCCTTCCTTGCAGGCTGTAAAAGAGAAAAAAGATGCCTGTTATCTGGACCGAACTGTGAAAAGCTACACCCGAAGCCTGCCAGATTGGGTGTGATAGAAGAAGGTGTCCTACTGCTCCTGGGCTCAGCCTGGGAAAAGCCTGAGAAATGCTAAGGGGAAGGGAGGTCCAAGATAATCCCTGGGGCAGTGTTTTTAGTTTCCACGATAAAGCTGGAAGTTATCTTTGCTTTCCTTTGATGTTCAAAGGACAGGAGAAAATTTCACACTTAGGGGAGGCCACCCGGTGTCAGGTGAAGTTGCTGCAGCTTGTGAATAGCCATAAGGGCACCAGCTCACCTGCCTTTGCGTGAAAATGTCTTGCAGAAAGGAGTCTGCCTTTTCCTGGGGCTGCTTTTGGTGCCCCAGTTAGAAAATCACATTGGTTTGTGGATCTGGAGGCTGCAGATGGATGGCTGAAAGAGAGGGTAAAATCTAGGCAATGTGATTCTGATGTGATTCATCAGTTTGGATGTATATTGCTCTGTTGGATGGATACAGTCAGCCAAAACCACGATTTTTGTGCTAATCTAATTACAAATTTACCACAGCTGCCTCATTCCAGGGTGCTAATGAGGAGCAGAGGCAGGAGGAAAGGGATTTTTTTTTTTTTTTGTAGGATACTCTGTAGAAGTCAGATGTCCAGTCTGGTACCTCTGCGAAACATAATTTTGTCTGTACCCGCCGCAAAGACTGAAAAAAATGCCCTGAAACAAGGCAGCTTGGGTTACAGGCCCACACGAGCTCTCTGCCCCTTGCTCCACAGCCTGGCTCCCTATGCATGCCAAGCACAGATATTCAGAGACTCCTCTGCATCCACCCACCAATTCCCCCAGGGAGTCTCTGTGTCCTGGCATTGCTGGGAACGGGTTGCAAAATATGCCTTTGGTCAATGATATCATCCAACCAGCAGCACCTCTGGGACCAAGACAGGCACCACCACTTCCCCTTGGTCCCTCATCCACTCTTTTGTAATAGCAAAAAATGTCTTTTTTTTTAATGGATGCAGCTTCAGAGCAAGCAGCCAGTCCCACAGATGGGGTGCATGTATCAATGTCTGCGTGGCTCTTGCTGCCAACATCGCATTTACTGCTTGCTTGAACATGAGATTCTTTGGAAGTAAAACTGTCTTTTGCTAAGTCACCTCCTGATCTCCCAGGCTCACGCTGCTGTCTGAGCTAGTGATCTTTCACCTGGCGTCTGGGATTAGGCAGGTCTTCAGAGATCACCCTCACTTGTGATTTATTTTGACGAGAACCAGTTGATCCTGTACTCCCAGGGCTGTCCCTGAACCCTGCTGGTGGATGGAGAGGTATTGCCCCTGGGAATGTCATGCAGGCCCCCAGAAGCAGCCACCCTCCTGCCCCCAATGCCGGTGAGCTGGTGCTGACCCAGCCCCACTCCAGGGCAGCCCCCACTGAAACCAAGGGGTGCTGTGGGCTGTCACGCTTGCTGCTGGGGCAGCCACTGGCTGCAGCTGCACTGTGGGGTCCGGGGTCCCTGATTTGTTTCTCCTTCACACCCAACGCACCCACAACCAGGTCTGGGGGTACATCTGGGGGTGACCTCCAGCACAGCTGACCCTATAAACACCCCACCGTGGAGCTCTTCCCTTGTCTGGGGCTTAAAAAAAGAAAAATCGCAGAGCAATGGTTTGTTTGACAAAATTTCCAAATGCAACAAAGCTCTTTATTGCATCAGAGCAAAGAAAAACATGGATGGTTTCCACCCTTGGGCAGGATGTGGCCCCTCTCGCCCCACAGCAGGAGCCAGCCTGGCCCACGCTGCCCACCAGCACAGCTCCCAGCACAGCCCCACCGCGGCACCCGCCAGTGTAATTCGTTTTGTGTGTCTGCAATGGCTTGCTTTATAAAATTAGTGAAGCTAGTGAAATTAAGTCAACCACAACCGCATTTTATTCAGGGAGAGGCTCAGCTGAAAGATGATAGGCAAAATAACTGCTTTCCCTTAATAAACCTGCAGTGGATTCATTCATAATAAAATGCACCATTTTCAAAAGGAACATTTTTCTATCATTCATTTTATGCCGTTGTTTTACCCTGCCATTCTCAGCATGTCAGGTTTCTTAAAGTGTTGTTAGATTAATGGGTTTATGGATGAATATTTAACAGTCAACAATAATTATTTACCTTTACACATTCAAAGAATCATAAAGATCAAGAGAAACATATTTTAATTTTTAAAAAGAAACTGCCTGCCTGTTTTGAGTTCTTTAAAGAGAATAGAAACAGAGTCAGAAAAGAAAAAGCAAAAAAACACTTTGGTGCTTTTCATGGTCGGCAGGGTACCCAGTGTGAGGAAATAACAAGAAAGCTTGGCAGGTCTCCCGGGGCTTGGCAGGATGGCCACCCTTCCACCCCCAGCAGCTTATAAAATACACGGCAGCCACCTCATAGAGGAGACCTAACAATCCGCACACGGTGCTGGGCAGAGGAGGAATACAGCTACCCCGGCTGCTCCTGGAGCTGGGCTGGCAGGAGCCACGGAGCAGCTACCGCTCTGCTCTCCTGCTCTGAAAGGAGCTGCGCCAGAAGCACCGGATCGCTCCTGAATCACAGGGACGAGAGCCGTTACCACCACTGATTGCGCGCTTGCACTTTGTATATAGGTATATAGATATGCCTTATGGAGTATCACTCCTGGTACCCCTCAGGGCCCACTGGGGTTGCAGGCAGGGAACAGGGGTGTCCCCTGCCTGCCACAGCATCAGCACCAGAGACAAAAAAAAAGCAAGAAAAGGGTTTATGAATGCTGGAGATTGCAGCACACACATCATTGACTAACGCTGTGCAGGCAGCATCTGAACGTGTACTGAATTAAAGCGTCTATCCCTTATCAGAGTTTTTTAAGGGTCTTGCACGCTCAAGACTTCCTCTTCCAAGTTTTTTCTGTCAAGCAGGTACTCACTGGCAAAGATACAGGCAGATATCTGCAGGTTTTGGTGAGGGTTCAGATTTCTTGCATTGCAAGGCACAGGGGTGACTACAGGGCTTGAGAGCAGAAGAGCTTGGTAACTTTGCTCAAGAGAAAAAATTTACGTGGAAAGGAAACCTATGTGTGACCGGCTTGCGTGTTTTTCAGAATAAGTGCTCCTCGTGCCTTGAAAGCCTGATGGTTTGCACGCACTGAGACTGATGCGCATGCCCAGGTCTCTCACTTCACCTGCTAGAATCTCCACTGAATTAAAAGGTGAGAGAAAGATGCACTATGGCCTTGCTGGGTAGCTCAGGAGGAGAGGTATTCTTGGCTGTCCTACAGTTACCCTGCTTGACTTTGGGCAAGATGCTTTCTCAATGCCTTTGTTTCACAGCCTGACATCAAGAATATCTGGTTGTGTGCTCAAACTGCCACTAAACACAGGTTTCTGCAGAGTTTAACCAAAGTGTCAAGCAAAGCCCAGTTCCCTGGTTTGGTCCTGAGATTCTACCGGGACTCCATCGCAAAGGAGAACTGCCCCCAGCAGTCCTCTGCCTCCCCTACAGACTTCAAGTCATGAGGCACAAGTGACTGATGTTGTGATGAGCCTACTGATTTCTACAGTCATTTCAAAATGGCAGCAACTACCTCAGTGACTGCAGCCATTCGGGAATGAAAGCAGTCTATATGCATTGGTTCACAACTGAAAGTGGTAAGAGAGGAGGTTAATAATACACTTAAACTGTTTCCCTGCCCCCCTCCCCNNCTCCCCCCCCCCCCCCCCCCCCCAATATGTTTAACAGGTTTTTTTTCTGAGAGAAATACTGCTATTTGAGATTAAAAAAATACTAGACTTGAAATCCCATCTATATGTTCCGTTAAACTTCATGAAATGCCTGCTGTATTTTTATGCAGATGAAGCCTAGATGAACTAAAGCAGTGTTCCCACACTCTCCTTTCTAATGCTAATATTTAATTCCAGCATATTTATAGAAAAACACTGCTAATAAAACAAGGGCATAGAAAGAAGCTCTGCAGCACCTCCTGAAGTGAGGCGAACTCCACGCATAGCAAGCACTGATTATACGTTTGCAGGTTCTGCACTCCTACAGCCACAGAAGCTTGACAGAATAAAGACAACACATATCGCCCTTGGGTTGGGTGTATATGTTCGGCAAGGACTACAAAACCTATAAAATAACAAAAAATATAATCCCTATCCCACCCCCGTGCTCCCTCAAATGTAAGTCTCCAAAAGCTATGTGACAAAACCTGTACGCAGGGGCCTGTACTTGAAACACTCTTTGAACCAGTCAATCACTTGCCACTTAATCCTTAATGAATACAGTTGCTGTTTTTGCAAGCACGTCACACCGGTGGGTTTGTTGATGAAATGTCAGTGAGATGTGATTTCATCCCTATGAATGAATATAACCTGGCACCTGTGCACAACTGTACACACACTAAGCCATTTCCAAACCCCAGGAGTATGCTGTATATCCAAAGTCCTCAAGAGGGAATGAATGAACACCTGGGGATAGAAAAGATCCCAGGTCCTTATTTGTGCCTGTTCATAATACAGACGGTGATGTACTTCTTGGTACACTTCAACAACAGCAAGCTGGCTGTGGCATCTTGGCTCTTAGGGCATTGACTCCAGCCAGGGTTTTCAAAAGTACTTGGTGCACCCAGGCACATAATGTCAGTGCAGCACTCGAGAAAAAAGGCAAAATGATCCTCAGGTGCTGGCCACCCTGGTGACTCTGAACCCCCTCTTAAGGGGAGGAAGATTAAATCCTTCCTCTGAGAGTCTATGATTAAGTGAAAATAAGTTTCTGAACTACAGTGTAAAGCTCAAAAACATGACTCAAGGCATCCTGTACCTCTAAAAGCAGAAGACAAAGAGCAATGAACTTTAGAACCCACCAATTCAAAAACATTTCTATCCCTATTACTGCCTTGAGAAACAGGAATGGGTAACACGTGGTGGTCCTTCCAGCCACAGTGTTTAGCAGGAGAAGGCTGTTAGCAAGGAGATACCCCAGCTGTTTGTTGGAACAAAACCTTCACTGATGTGTTTCAGCAGAGGTCAGACTGCAGTGCCCGCTGCACAGTGCCAACAGGCTCAAATGCACACAACATATTGCTGCTTTCTCCCACCTGAGAGCTTCACAGGGTGATTTTGAAATCAACAAGTTTATCTAGACCATGTAAATGTGTGCAATTTATTGACGTGCAAATATTAACACAAAAATGGATGTAAATAATTCTTTTAAGCAGGTATAGGATTAATCGGTTAAGTGTACTGTCAGGAAGAGTGGGGGATTCGACTTCCCTTTTTTTCTAAACTCTCTTCTACCTGCTGCCAGTGGGTCGCCTTGGATGGGCTAGGCAGCTGGGACCTAAGTACTCACATCTGTTATTTACTTCCACCCAGAAAAAGTGAAGACTAAACTCCTTTATGCAAACCAATCCCAGAAAGATGTTGTGAGACTCATTTAAGGATTTAAAATTCTGCAAAATCCTATAATGAAAGGGATTTTGAAAATGCAAATTTATAAAACATTACACACACACCCCTCAAATCCCATCGAACTGAGCAGCAGATGCAGAACAGTCAGGCAGGAAATTTTTATTCCAAATTTGTGGAGCAGTCATTAAAAGCTTTAGTTTTTCAGCACTGTGCTTTCTGAAGAAACAATGAACCATTTCTTTCAAGGTGCAGGTGAAATCTGTTGCAATAGCCTCATGATGGGCCTTTTAGTGAAACCATTTTGTTACATGGCAGTTAAGAAGGGTTGGGACTGGAGACATTTCCCTGTTAAGCCAGGAAAGTAATTAGTCCACCTGTTATTCCCAGAGAGGTAGGAACTAGACCATTTTGTTTATATCTGATTTTTATTAGTGTTAAGCCAATCAGTACAGGAATTTTATCTGTATAGAAATGTTGGCTACAGCTGGATTTTTGAAGAAGCACTGTAAAACTGAAAATTGAGTTTTCTCTGGGAAGTCATGCCCCTACTGTTTTCACAATAACACCTGAAATTACTGTAACTGAAAGAGATTAGAAGAAAATTAATGTTTTTCTTCCATCATTTTGTTTATATTGTGTGTTTGACAGCTCCTTGGGGCAGCTGAATAGTGGCTCTCTAGGAGATAAAGGAGTGGGTACAGACTCGGGCTAATTTTCTGTTTTCCTGAGAATATTTCACACCGTTCCTGTTGCTCAGCTCACCCTGGGCTCGCATTTTGTGGCAGACGCAGGGCTGGGCTCTCAGAGACACTGAGGCCTGCCCCATGTAAATAAGCTGAAAACTGGAGCAGGGACTGGAATCCTCACCTCTCAGCCTCATGCTCCCAGCCCTGCGCACCCACATTTTAGGTCCTCAAATAAATGACAGGATTTAAGATCAAGGTTTTATTTTATGTTCTGGGTAAGCACTTTTACTGCCCTATCAAAAGTAGTGCATCCAGCAGGAGCAGGGAAGTGAATGTGCCCTTGTCTCAGCGCTGGCAAGGCCGCAGCTTGAGTACTGGGTTCAGTTGTGGGCACCACAGCGTAAGAGCGACATTGAGGTGCTGGAGCAGGTCCAGAGAGGGGCAGCCAAGCTGGTGGGGGGTCTGGAGAACATGTCTTATGAGGAGCACCTGAGGGAACTGAGGTTGTTTAGTCTGGAGAAGAGAAGGCTGAGCAGAGACCTTACTGCTCTCTACAGCTACTGAAAGGTTTTAGAGGGTGGGTGTTGGTCTCTTCTCCCAGGTAACTAGCTATAGGACAAGAGGAAACTGCCCCAAGTTGCTCCAGGGGAGGTTTAGATTGGATGTTAGGAAAAAATTATTTACTAAGAGAGTGGTTAGGCACTGGAACAGGCTGCCCAGGGAAGTTGTGGAGTCACCATCCCCGGAGGTGTTAAAAAAACCTGTAGACGTGGCACTTCGGGACATGGTCTAGTGGTCATGCTAGTGTTGGGTTGACGGCTGATGATCTTAGAAGTCTTTTCCAACTTTTATGATTCTATGATTCCACCTCGGGAGAGGACTGGCNGCTGCCCCCTCCCGCACTCCGCCGCTTTCCCCGGCTCGGCGCGCGCTTGCCTTTGGCGCCCAACCCGCCCCTCAGGGGGAGAAACCACTTTTCCCAGCTCCCCGGGGGGAGCCTCACTGCGCGGGGAGGTCGTGTCACCCCTCTTCACCGCCTCAGAGCACCTTCAAGAAGGCCAGTGAGGTACTGTACAAGATGAACGAAAGGGGACTGCCCGCTGTTCCTCGCGGTGGCCCTACTCCGGGGGAGCAGGGGCGTGTTCTCTGCTCCGGACTACCCCCTCCGTCTGGTGTGGAATGGTTCGCGCCCGGTCGGGTCGGGGGAGGCTCCGCCGCCATTTTGTTTGCGTGAGGGGTGAGCGGGGCGCTGTGCTGGGAGGGCTGAGGGGGTGGGAGGAGGCGGCGGCGGTGGCGACCCAGGGGTCACGCTGAGCACTTGTGCCGGGAAGAGACGGTGAGGGCGGACTTAGCGACTGCAGGAGGTACCGGGGCCGGCGCCTCCCCCATCCTCCTCAGACATGTACATCAAGCAGGTAAGCCGGCGGGGTCCCAGGCGCCCGCCTTGTGCGGTGCGGCCTGGGCCTGACTGGGTCGCTTTGGCCCGGCCTGCTCTGCCCTCTCCCGCCCCGGCGCTGAGGGGTCTTCAGCTTGCGGGCGAGCGGCAGAGCCAGGTCCCGGGCCTCAGAAAGAGGCCCGCTGGTTGGTGGCGGGTCCGAAGGCCTTTACTTGGTTCACCGCTGTCCCGGCGGGAAGACTGCGGCCCTTGTTGAGGGGGAGGCGTCCCCAGCCTAGCCACGGAGCAAGCCCGCAATGTAGGCTCGGGGGGTGCCTTTCCTTCGACAGATCCGGCGCCTGGTTTCATTCATTGCAGATGTGAAGTCGCGTTGGACGTGGGACTTGTTCACGGGCTCTGTGGGCATCCTTTGGACTGGGCAGCCCTGATGTCGCAGCCCTCGGGGCAGCGGGCGGCTCAAGGCCAGGACGCTCGTACGCTCTTACCCATGCGGGGCTCCTGCACAAACAAAGGGCTCTCTGCTCATTTGTCAGGCGACAGTTTTCAGCTGTTAAAGTTGTGGATTCTCTTCTTTTTTTTTTTTTTTAAGTCAGCGTGTGATTTCAGTGGGGAGATGTATTTGGACAGCATTTGGAGCTGCAGTTCAAACAGGTTTTGTCTGTCCCTTCACCCGGGAGAAACAACAGTTACTGTTTGTATTGGGGTGATGCTTTAGGCCACCAGGCATGGACTGTTTAATCTACTATATTTCATCCTTGACAAGGAATCCGCAGCTAACCTTCAGTTTAAAAAAAGTCCTTATATGGACGTTTTCCAAACCGTTTTTAAGATTGAGGCAATCACTAATACTACTTCTGTAGTATATCCCTGCCGTCATATTTCATAGTATCGTTTAATTTTTATGGCTGCTTTCGTATCACTGCCTATGCATATTCATACAAAGTTGGCCTGGCTTTCTGACACCCTATGGGTATCTTTATCAGAAAGAATACTTTATCTTGTTTGAAAGTGCATATTCTACATAGAATCAGGTTTCCGTCAACTGTCTGGCTGACTAGGGAGTTTCAAATTTCTTTTGATCGTGTTTGAGTAAGTCACTCTATCACTGCAGGTGCGCACATTCCTTTCAAGTCTTTGAATAAGAATTCTCGTTCTCCAGATTTGAACCGCACAAAAGGAACAGTAGTGAAGATACATAAGTCCCAATTAAGTCAGAACAGGAGAAACGAGTTTGATCTGAAAAATAAGAAATTTAGATGGTCAATATCCAATACTATTATAGGAGCTATGGAAGAGAGCATAGAATAGCAAGGTGTGACCATGAGGATAAAACGGATGAGAGTGAATTTGATTCTACCATTATCACTTATTTTGTTGCTTCCCAGAAATAATTTCTGGAGTTTTAAGATTTAAATTATTTAAATCTTAATCCGAGGCCGTACAAGGCAATAAAGCAGTTAGGAGGTTTCAGAATACGAGAAGCCATCTAGGAAGAAACTTTGTGCAGAGAATGGTGTTCAGAATCTGCCCGTATCATACGCTTGTGGTGCCTGACTGTGTGAGTAGTAAAAGTTTGTGCCTCTATAGTAATGTCCATGAAATGATGATGGGTTTTTTTACCTTTTTACAGAGGCTTTCGGGTTCTTACGATAATAAAATAGATGAATTATTCCCGTCTGGATGTTTTTAGAATATTATAGGTAAGCTGTAAAAATACTGGAGATGAATTTTTTTGCCCAGTCTTTTCATTTTTTTTAATTGAAATCTGGTGAATTGGGAAGCAGCATTGTTTGCCAAATGTTATGTTTTCCAAAAAGAAAAATATTTTTCAAAATCAGAGGGAGTGAACATAGCTGCCGTGGCCAAGAGTTAGTGGCAACACCTGAGTAAGATTTGCTCTTCCCGTTTTTCCTTTGTAAGCCTCTGGTACCGAGGCAGAGCTGCTTGTTGCTGCCAATGTCTCCATCTGGAAGATGAGGTGAACAGGTTTTTTTAGGTGAGGTGGGGGAGGGTCTGTGTTCATAGCCGCAGAGACTGGGTAGTCTTCATGCATTGTCTTAAACTTGCTTTGCATAGTTTGGCGCATTAAATTCTGAAGTCCTTAATCACTTGCAATACAGTTGCTTTGCATTTAGATTGGAGTACAGTGGAGGTGCTTAATGAGAACTGTGTCTTGCCCGAGGAGACGCCTCGAGCACAGACAGTTGCTTATCTAAACCTTTGTTTGAAATGCAAAGTATTGGAGCAGGTTATGTTGGAAGACTGTTTCTTTTCCAAAATAGCTGCTGTTGCTAAGATCTGATGTTTAATGGTCAAGGATTAGTAATTTTCTGTGCACCCATATTCTGAGCTTCAGATTCCACTAGTGAAATAATTTTGCAGAGGATTTGACAAAGAAGCCATGGTTCCTGGGAAGAGAATGGCTCTGATCGTTGACTAAAAGTTAGTTTAAGTGTTACTTTAAGTGTTACTTACTTAAGTTTTTTTAATAGACTGGAGTGTTTTATTTGCTGTCTGATATGGCATTTGCATTCAGGATTAGTGAGATAGTTTTAATCCATTAGTACAAACAGGTGGTATGAGGAGTTTTGTTGTCTTCCTAACAAGTAATTCTTGGTTTACTATACCTTTCGTGGGGAAACGCTGCCCTTACTTAACAATGTCTTGCTTCTGTTGGGGGAGAGCTGATCAAAGGATGTAAGGATTAAAAGTCAATCCCCGTCCTTTTGTAAGCATTCTTGCTGAAAGATCTGCAAACATCAGAACTTTTCAAGCGGCTGCTGTCTTTCTGATGTCCTACTGAGCAGAGCAAAGCCACTGTGTAGTCTTTCAGCACCACTTTGATGTTTGGAAAAGGTTGCTTAATGCCAGAATGTTCGTGCTGGAAGCTGGATAAGTTTTGCTGCTGTGCAGAACTGAAGTATTTGGATATTGTCAATCTGTACCTTAGATGTTACTTGGCCTGGCAAATATCACATCAGGACTGAAATAGAATAGTTGAAATTTTAATATGGTGCTTCTAGCTGACTGCTGTGTAGCTCCTGAAGTTAATGGTGTGGATTTGTATTTTTCGATTTAGGAAGTGAATTCTCAAGAATGAAGATAACTTGCTTTTTAAACTTTTCCTTTTAGGCTGCACAGTAAAAAAAAAAAAGAGACTGTATTGCATGTAAGATAGGTAGACTAGGATAAGTGCTTGTTAGATTGGGGTTTTCTTTCCTGTATGTAATATTTGTGCAAATACACCTTTTTGTGTAGTTTTTTACAAAAAGACACTTAGAACTCCATTGTTCACTATACTTTAGCCTAGGTAAGTATCAACATCTCTTGTAACATGGGAAGAAAAATCTGTCCCTAAAGCAATGCTTAGGTGAGGGGCAAGTTTTATGATGCAAGTTGCTGATCTTGAGCTGGAAAGTTGAAGTGTGTGCGAGGAAGGGTGGGCGAAGTTCAGTATAATTGATGTAAATATTCTATAAAATCCTAGAGTTCAAAACTGCTCAAGAACAGAGAGAACTTTGTTAAAGTAACTTGCTCTTCTCTTTAGGTTATCATTCAGGGCTTTCGAAGCTACAGGGACCAAACCATTGTGGACCCATTCAGCTCAAAACACAACGTCATTGGTAAGTTCTGGCGCTTGTCTTTTAATTGGGGTTGCATTGTTATTTCAGATGATGTTCACATTATAGTCCCTTAGAGTTTTTAATATTCTGCTTACATTTGATGACTGTCTTCTGTTTGAGAAACTTTACAGTTGTGAAGAAAACATAGCCTTACTTTGCTGTAAGGGAAATAACATTCAATTTTACTATGACAGTAGTGTGTCTGTGTCCTCAGAAATGGAGTGTGGTTTGTAAACTCCGTCATATGTGCAGATCCAGCAGACCCCCTTTGAAGGCTGTCATTGCAGGAATGGCAGCAGAGAATTTGTATGGGATTCTTTCATGTGTGTGTGTGCAAATGTAATCAGTTTTGATAAGTAAGCACACTAGGTACTATAAACTGCTGCAGAGAAGATGATGCTCTTTCTTTCAGCTTTGGAGGAATTAGTTTCTGGAACGTGGAGTGTCAAAAAGTATAAAAAGTTTCAAAGTGTAGTTTCTTAAATAACTCCTAACCTAACAGCATGTTGTTGTCCACCATTCTCACATCTCTTCTATTTTTGCCTGTGCACGCCTGGTCCTGCCTTTTAATCTGCATTGATTCTAGTGATTGTGCGACAACTTCGAAGCTGCTGACCCAACAGAAAACAATCAATTTTGCGCATAAAAACTGAGTAGCCCAGATTTACTCTGAGGCTGGAAAAAACATGCCTATGACTTGGCTAGCATGTCCTGTTACATAATGTTACTTCAGTGGGAGCTAAAACTTTACCCAGGTGTTGGTGTTGTTAGTATTAAGTTTGTACTCTCCCTGAAGTTAACAGTCAACCTGAATGTAAAGCAAGTTATTTCCTTTGGTTAGATCTAAAAAAAGGATGCTGGGACCAATAGAATTGGAATTTAGGTCTACTGTTCTTGTCCCACAAGGAGTTCAATATTACAAGGAAAACGATGAGAATAAATAGGGTTGGTTTAAGCATTATTCTCATTGTGGAATAGTGTTTGTAAGTCATGGTGGTGTGTTTGAGTGGGGAAAGGACTGCTCTGTTGTTCTCAGGCAATGACTAAGTGATCCACCTACTAAGTTTGCCTCATTCCCTTCCTCATTCTTTGGAGGTTTTGTTCAGCTGTGTTATATTTGGGTTCTGTTCTTGAATATTTATATGCACCATTTAATGTGCATTGCAGTGTTGCCATATGTCAGCTTGAGGTTATACTTTTGTTTTAATTTTCAGTGGGAAGAAATGGATCTGGAAAAAGCAACTTTTTTTATGGTAAGCGTGGATTTCTTCATATAATAGTACAGGAATGCTGACGATACCAGGTTTCTTTTGTTTTTGCCAGAAGCTGACTCACCAAATGTTCCTTCTAAACAAGGAGTAGCAGATTGGTAATTACCTGACAATGATGAACGGCAGATCTCAATGCACTTGTTTAACACTTACCAGTGTATTTAGGCTTCTTTTACTAAGAGCCTCCTAAGAGTTTGAAGTGGCAAAAAAGGTACTTCCAGGAGGAAACTGATTCTAAAAGTCACCCACCTTGAAAGCTGACTGTGATACTTGCAATTGCTTTAGACATTCTTAGTGGCTAAATTCTTAAGCTGGTTCCATAGCAGTGTGGCACAGCTTGTACAACCTTTTAACGTATGGTTACGAGGGGGATTTCTGTGGGGTGGGCGCAGAGATGCTGGTTAAACATGTTAGCTGCCTTTGTGATGTCAACCTTTATAAATTTTCAAGCATTAAGTATTTTGGCAGTATTTTTAACACAGCTTGTGTGCTATGTGTTTGTAGCGGAAAGCTCATGAATCCCTACTGGAGCAGCATTGTTAATACTTAGCAGTGTACTAATAATGTGGTGACAAGGAAAATTCTTCAGAGAATTCTAGAGTACAGCAGGCTGAGTGGTAAAAATCCGGCAGATTAAGGTTTTTAGTGGAAAAATATTGTAAGATATTAGCAATGGCAGGACTGTATTATACAACAGTTAAACAGTGTGTTTTGAGTTAAACTGCTGCATAGCTCCCTAAAGAAAAGAATCAATCTTCTGTTTCTTTCCTATTTCATTACAGCAATTCAGTTTGTCCTCAGTGATGAGTTCAGTCATCTTCGCCCGGAGCAGAGGCTGGCTTTGTTGCATGTAAGTGAAGGTGTATAATAACAAAACTAAAGAATAAACTAATGCATTTGAATGCTGCTACAAAGACGATAAATTGCTGGGCTCTGGATATTTTAAGCCAATTCTTTTGAAAGCATCCTTAAATGTTTTTTGTTTCCCTTTGGCAAAAGGGAATTTATTACAAATTAATACATGATGCTGATAATGCACAGCGGTGAATGTTTATCCAAGATTTTCAGAAATAAAAATGTGTGTACTGGGCTTGACTCAAATCCTTGGAAGGAAAGGGGTGGCAGAAGGGGAGGTTTAGATTGGGTATTAGGAAAAACTTCTTCACTGAAAGGGTTGTAAAGCGTTGGAACAGGCTGCCCAGGGAAGTGGTGGAGTCGCCATCCCGGGAGCTGTTTAAAAGATAGGTAGGTGAGGTGCTTAGTGACATGGTTTGGTCATGGGCTTGGCAGTGTTAGCTTAATGGTTGGATTTAAAGGCCTGTCATGATTTTAAAGGTCTTTTCCAACCAAAAGGATTCCGTGGTAGGTGGGATTGTCAAGGAAAACGGGGAGATGAATGAGCTGAAAACCCTTCTAAGGTGGGAATTATCTAACCAAAATATCTGCTTTCTTAGGAAGGTACAGGCCCTCGTGTTATTTCAGCGTTCGTGGAAATTATTTTTGACAATTCAGACAACAGGTTACCGGTAAGTTGAATACACTGCTTCAGAAATAGATGATAATTTCAGATTCTAGTAATCTCAGTATTATAGTACCGTATTATTGTATTAGAAGTGTTATAAGTCTTCAGCAGGTAACTGCTTTTCATTCAGTTCTGGTAAAAGTGCCATAAACATTCAGGATTAGTTATACCTACTGCAAGCAGTTAAATTTTCTGGGTTTTGTTTCCTTAAGATTGATAAAGAGGAAGTCTCACTTCGCAGAGTCATTGGAGCCAAGAAGGACCAATATTTCTTAGACAAGAAAATGGTGACGTAGGTACTTCTTTTCCTCACCTGAATGAGACTAGTAGTATTTCTGTTAAATTTTCTAGTCAAACTGAACACTTGCATCTCTAGCCTGAAATGAATAAATTCAGTTGTGTAATACTGAGTACTGGTAATTTGACAGTCAGGACATTGGTCTTTGTGCAGTAGACAGCAGCAGACCTTGAATTTACAGTTTAATCTATTAATTACCTTAATGTTAACAGCTTATATATTATTTCTGGCAGGGCTTTTTTAAATAGAAGACTTGCCAGACTTTAGGGTGTTCCATATCCTTCCTTGTGATATCTTTATCTGTATTTGCCTCCTCTTTCCTTCAGACTGCTTCTTTATCTCTTTCCAACACTATATATTTTAGATATTTTCCATTTTTATTCTTTAATTTAATTTTAGAATTAGCTATGATCAAATAAAGCAGCTTCTTCAAAAAGCATGTATTGCACACAATGATTTATAATATGTGATGTGTAGTTGTGATACTGTACTGAATTTTTACAGCTGTCACTTTTGCTGGAGGTGTTTTTAATAGATTAACAATAACATTTCAGGAAAAACGATGTAATGAATCTGCTTGAAAGTGCTGGATTTTCTCGCAGTAATCCCTACTATATTGTCAAACAAGGAAAGGTAAGGTTGTTTTTCACAAAGTGAAAGGAATCACTATTAAGAGTATAATGTTTCCTGGGTGCCAAACTTAGTTCACTTATTGCAGAAGTAAACAAAAACCTAAATCCATTTTAGTTGAAATGGTTCTTGTAAATACTGCTTTTGCAATTATTCCTGTTTGTTTATGTTGATTTTAAGAAAAATTTAATGTCCGTGATGTTGATATTTAGAAAAGTTGTGGGGTTTTTTTAATGGGACTCTTTGGAATCACATGCTTTTCTGTATACTTAAATACAAAGCAGACTTAATTCCTATGACTATTTCAGTGTAAAGTCAGATTTCTGGACCTTAAGATGAGGCAGTAAAGTAGTTGTAGAGAACTTTTAGAGGCTAAAAAGACTGTCAGTGAAGGATGAATGGAAGCATGTAGAAGCCTTTGACCTGAAGACACAGCAGGGAAGGGGCTCACAGCATGGTCTCTATTAACTGGCCTCCCAGACCTAAACGCACTTACAGAGCTTTCAAAGGACACCCAGATCTGGAAACAAAGGACTGATAACCCAGAGGGTGGGACACCATGGAGACACTGATAAGCCTTAGCCCCAAAGATTACTGAAAGGCACCCTTAAAAGGGGAAGGCAGCAGACTTGAGCAAGAAATGCTGACCCAGCAGTACAGTCTCTCGGATGTTTATCTGGATAAACTTTCCTGCACAGCTGAACATACGTATTTGGAAAAAACAAATTCAGCTGAAAAGTCACTTGTTTTTTGTGTTGGGGATTTGTGTGCATGACTCTTAAAGCCAAAATATGCATATTGGTTTTAATATAATACAAATTAGAAACAGCTACCTTCTTATAAAAGGATGCAGCCACTGAAATTGTATTGAAGTAAAAGGAGTTTTACATCGAGTTTAATTGTATGACTGATTTAATGTTGGATGAGGAGTGTTTCATAATCTGAATGATTCTAAGATTTATAACCACTGTGTTTTGATGTGGTTTTATGGAGGCATTTAAACTATTTGGTTTAGCATCAGGACTTAAAAGGCCAACCTTGAGTTACTCCAAACATAATTTTGAGCAAGTAATGATTTCTTCTGTTTACCTAATGCTGATACTGTGAGTTTTAGGAATAACTGGTAGCCTTTGAAAACCAACAGAGTTCATTACAAGCAGAATATTCACCATCCTAAACTAATTGTCCAAAAAGCAGTGTAGTATATGGTTAAGTATCTTCCTCAACCTCAGCCAGGCAGGCACAGCAAAAAAAGTGCTGTCTGTGATCTGTTGTGGTTAGCCGTGCATCCAGAACAGGCTACTGAAATACCGATTTTGAATTTTCAGATCAACCAGATGGCCACAGCTCCTGACTCTCAAAGACTGAAGTTACTAAGAGAAGTAGCTGGTACCAGAGTGTATGATGAACGTAAAGAAGAGAGTATTTCACTAATGAAAGAAACAGGTAAAAGGAATGTAAGAAATGAATGTTTTATGCCACAGTAATTCCATTAACTCTAAAGGTTTATGGTTTTTTTCAACAAAGCTAATTGCTAGATAAATTTTACTTGTGGTATGTTAAACAAGCATGCCCTATTTCCTCCTTGATTTTTAAAAATCTCAAAAGGTGTAAATAGTGACTTCATGTGTGCTTTTAGTAATAAAATGTTTTAGCTAGGCTAGTAGAGGTATTTGTACTGCTGAAAACACAAGTGGTGTCAGCTGGCAGCAGTCCAACAACTGGGATACCTGCTGCTATGCAAACACTAACGTTTACGTAGTAAGGTCTATAATTACTTTAAGTGTGTGAACCAAGAGAGTATGTGCTTGTGTTGCCTTACACAGGTAGCATCAACACTTCTACTGCTAGGATGGTTTTTGGGGGAACTTCTGGACATTTATTCTCCTTTTCACATTTTATAATGGTTGACTTGGTTAATCACTGGAGGAGATTCAGTAGCTTTAAAAGTGTGGGAATGCATTACAGTGTTTAATTGAACTTCAACGTTGTCATCTTTTCTAAAAGAGGGTAAGCGAGAGAAGATCAATGAGTTGTTGAAATACATTGAAGAGCGGCTGCATACCCTAGAAGAGGAGAAAGAAGAGCTGGCTCAGTACCAGAAATGGGATAAAATGAGGAGAGCTTTAGAATACACCATTTATAATCAGGAGCTTAATGAAACCCGAGCTAAGCTTGATGAGGTAAAATACCTTAGCTGATACGAAATGTAATATGAGCTATTGATTTGCTTTTTGCCAATGTCTCCTTGTGTTCCTTGGTAAAATCTTGTCAATGTTCTTCACTAATTTAACAAATTACTTTCTTTCTGGAACTACTACTAAAACAAAATCTTGCTACTTAAGCTATTGGTGGTATTTCCGTACAGCTTTCTGCCAAACGAGAGACAAGTGGAGAGAAATCCAGGCAGCTGAGAGATGCACAGCAAGATGCTAGAGATAAAATGGAGGTAAAAATATTTTCAACAAGGGCTCTTCAGAGGTGGGTTTTGCCTTGTTTGGTTTTGGGGGGGGATGACACCTTTAAAATTCTATTTTATGCTTTCATTCTGTTTGGAAACAGGTGTTTTTCACACTTTTAGTATATTTTGATCTACATAATAATGATCTTGTGGATTTTGATAGATACCAAAATGTGCATGCTGTATTTAAGATACTACGTACTTAAATTTGCATAGGAAATAGAACGGCAAGTTCGAGAACTGAAGACAAAGATTTCGGCAATGAAAGAAGAGAAGGAACAACTTAGTGCTGAAAGACAGGAGCAGATTAAACAGAGGACTAAATTAGAGTTGAAGGCTAAAGACCTGCAGGATGAATTAGCTGGCAACAGTGAACAAAGGGTACGTAGCAGTGGTGGAAGTCTTAAAATGTCATTGGCACCAGGCAGTACACTTGCACGCAGGAGTTGTTTTGGGTTTAGACTGCATCCTTTCATTGTTGTCATAAGGTTTGCAAGACTGCATAGGGGTTTTTTTGGTATCTTTAGTGTGCTTCTAGGGGATGTAAACATGGATGCCTGTGTTGTGATCCTTTATTTATCATCCTGCATGTTGCAGAATTCAGCATCTATAATTCTCTTGATCTTAATTGCTCTAAGCATTGGGAAGAAGGGTTTTGTTTGTAGCACTAACTTGAACTTGGTTTGGGCCCTTACAGACCTTCCTTGCGTGCAGAATTAAGCTTCTGAGAATGCTTCGTTTTATCTCTCTTTGCTGTCCTGGTTGGAACCGAATTAAGTTCGGCTGAGTGTTGCAACAGTGTAGAATCAGATAAACAATGGCATTTTGCAACAATCTTAAAATTTAAATTGCTCTTTAAAAGTGTGTATTCATCTAATATCACAGTTCCTGATATTACCTAACTTTGATTACTGTTTTTTTTGACTTTCAGAAAAGACTGTTAAAAGAGAGGCAAAAACTTCTTGAGAAAATTGAGGAGAAGCAGAAAGAATTAGCGGAAACTGAGCCGAAGTTCAACAGTGTAAAAGAGAAAGAAGAGAGGGGAATTGCTAGGTCTGTGGCATTCTACAACGGGGACTCAAAGCATTTAAAAAAAAACCAAACAAACAAGATACTATCAATAGTATCATATGTGTCATACGTGTAATTAACTGAGTTGTGTTTTGTTGCTTGAGAACAGAGTAGCTGTGTGTACTTACAGATGGTATGTAAAAAAAAAAAAAGCTTCCTTTATTGTTGGGGGAGAACAGTATTTGTGAAATTGATTTTTTAAGCCTAATCAGTTTTGTGGGCTGTTTTTCACTTTTTGTTTTATGAAGTCTTCTGGGTAACTGTAGTTTCTAACATGATTTTCTTTTGTGGTTACTTATTTGGTGTTCATTTTAGAGCCTGGTTTGACACTTTCTGAAAATTCTTATGGCAATTCTTAATACTTACTCATAATAAATTCACTATTTCTTGATAATAGAGTATGTCTTTCCCTTCTCAAAACAGGCTTGCACAGGCTACACAGGAAAGAACAGATCTCTATGCAAAGCAAGGTCGAGGAAGCCAGTTCACTTCCAAAGAAGAAAGGGATAAGTGGATAAAGAAAGAACTGAAGTCTTTAGATCAAGCCATCAATGACAAGAAGCGGCAGATTGCAGCTATACACAAGGATTTAGAGGATACAGAGGCAAACAAGGAGAAAAATTTGGAACAGTACAGTGTAAGTTTACAGCTTATTACTTCTCAGTGTTTTTCAGAGAAGGGTTAAACAATCTAATCTTGGACAATTAGTCTTTAGGGCGTATTTATAAGGAAGATGAGACTTTCTGGTGGTCTTTGAAAAAATGTATTAGCAAAGACATCTGCAGATAAACTCTAAACTCCCCTTAAGACTGCATTTTAACTTCACTCTCTAAGTTGACTTTTCCTCAAAGTGTTTGGCCTGAGTTTTCAGGAAGAGACTCAGATCTGCCTTGCTCTTGTCTATGTTGAATGTGGCCATTTCACACAGATAACAATTTGTGATGTTTTTCTAGGGGTCTGAGTTGTTTTTTTCACTCTTCTTTAGTTTTCCCTAAACAGAGGATCTTTTAAACTGTGCTGCAAGCACTTTGCACCACGATTGCAGCTGGTTAGAAGTTGAATACCTATCCATGTTAGAAGAGTATTATCTGCATAACTTAGATTTTGATTCCCATTCAGAAACAGCACTTATGCTGCAAATACTGTATCACAATTGAAAAACAACACTTCTGCTAGGAGCTGCAGGAAAACTGCACTTAAAGTGGGAAAGCATCCAGTGCCAATGCTGCTGCCTCGTATCTGCTGATAGACTGTTGTTTTGTTGGTCTTTGTGCAATACATCTATCAAAATTGAGGTTCAGCCTGACAAAACGTAGGAATGCAGTTGTCAAAGATGATGGTGTTCTGCTAAACACTGTTTGGATGGGGCCCACATCACCAAAGTAATAATTCCCTGAGCCGTGGTGTTTACCACTGACTGTATTGTATTGCTCAGTAGGAGTTCTGTAAGAGGTTAAATTTGAGGTGACCTTTTATTCCTTTTATAAACATGTCATGGTTTTCTTTTCCTTCTTTTCCTTTCTTTTCCTTCTTAAGGAAGGTCAGTTTATGCTTAGGCTAAGAGTTGTATAGCTTTTTGTTGTTAAAAGAGGAGGTGTCTTGAGTGAATGTGATAGAGTTTGCAAAGTTAGGTTGGAAAAACTTGGCTCTGCTTTGGGAACAGGGCTAGAACGCAGATAACTATGAAAACATTATATTTGAGAATTACAAGTGTTAAATGAGCAAAGGAGGAGGTCTGTGCATTGGCTTAACCAGCAGGCTGTTGCCAGCAGCTGGGGTATGGTGCTGGTACTGCTGGAGAGCAGGCCAAGGTTTTTGATTAATAGCAGTATGGCGTGGTCCGCGAGACTAGTATGTTCTTAGGACAAATGCTGTTTCAGAGCATGATTACACATGGTTATGTGTATGTTAGTTACTGGTTTGATTCAGTTTGTGACTTGCAGTGAACTATTTCACTGTAATACTCTGAGGCACGGTTCAACTCAGTGCCTGCCTTGCAGTCTGCTTGATAACTTCACCTTGTTACCGCTCCCTTACAAAGGTGTGTTTATTCTTAGTGCTCTTTCAGTTTGTAAGTTCATTAAAATGTTGGTATGAATTGTTTCTGATTTTTAAGTAGTAATTTATTATTGAATAAAATATTTTTTTAACATAGAGCTCTAGTTTCATACTGTTCTTTTCATTGTTAGAAACTGGACCAGGATCTTAATGAAGTGAAGGCTCGTGTTGAAGAACTGGACAGAAAATACTATGAAGTGAAAAATAAAAAGGATGAACTACAGAGCGAAAGAAAGTTAGTAATTAATTGAAATATGTCTGAATCTCACTTAATGTGAAGGACCCCAACTGTGTAGTTGTTAACATGGCATGTAGGTATGTTTTTTAAGTACAGCCATGTACGAACTCCTGCACGTGGCCTTCCTGTTAGATTGGCAGTCTTTCATAATAACAATAATAATAACAACTTCAGACCTCACACTTAAAATATTTTAATTGTTTTTGTTCTGTAGTTATCTATGGAGAGAAGAGAATGCGGAACAACAAGCTCTTGCTGCAAAACGTGAGGATTTAGAAAAGAAACAGCAACTTCTCAGAGCAGCAACAGGAAAGGTAAGCTTTGAGAATTCCTTGTGGAAACTTTTCTTCTCATTCTTAAATGAGACAAGTCATAGTCATATCTGATGGATATGATGGTTCTTTTGGTTATGGTTTTGGCTGTCACAATTAAGATGGACCAACAATAAGCTGAATTTTTCAAACATTTACAGCTCTAGAACTACTTGGAAATTAGTTTTGTAAGCTCAGGGTAATTGAGAAGAGATAAGGAAACCAGGTAGAAATGGAATACTGCTAAAATTTCTTATGATCCCTTTTTACTTTAAAAAAAGACACTGAGAAGTGGTGGACTCAAATATTTTAGGTGTCTTCCATTACAGCTGTAGGTTAGTTAGAAGGAACTCTGCAGAAAAGAAGGTTGTGGATTTCACAAAGTTAAAGGTAAAATGGATATTACTTCTGTGTCTTTTAATTGCAGTACAATAATGTGTTTGTTTTAACAGGCCATTTTGAATGGTATAGACAGCATAAACAAAGTTTTGGAGCACTTCCGTCGAAAAGGCATAAACCAGCATGTTCTAAATGGCTATCATGGCATTGTGATGAATAACTTTGAGTGTGAACCAGCTTTCTACACCTGTGTGGAAGTTACTGCAGGGAACAGGTAATTAATTACCTGCTCTTCAGTGTTGCGCAAGTTAAGGCAGCGGCAGTGTCACACTTTAGTTGGTGTCAGTTGCTACTAAAAGTTTTATTCTTTTGAACTTAAGCTTGTTCTTTTTTGTCAAAGTGCTTTCTCTATGGCACGGTATCAACAGCTAGTCCTTCAAGAAGGAACTAAGAGGAATTCTGCCTATTTAAAAATTAATCCTAGCCACTCTTGATCTTATCCAAAAAATGTAAAGCAAAACCACACTCAGAAAAGGCCTCAGACTCACGCTCCTGATATTTAACAGAAGGATTGGTGGTGAGGCTGAGCTGTATTGAATAAAGTGGATGGTGCCTTCCAGTGTGGGGAATTCTACAGTAAGTAGTGCTGATGTTTCACTGGTAACAATAAGAATTACTTCATTGCATGAGAAAATCTTGTTGGTGAGGATGGTCTCTTAACTGTCAAAATCTGTTATTTAAAAGGTATCTGAAAATCTGTTGAGTGTTAATGGGTCTGTGTAATGTGTATTCTAGAAGTAGTAAGTGCCCATTGGGTGATCCACCACTTCTGCAGCGTTTGACACTTCAAATGAATGTAACTGGCCTTTTTGTGTGGTTAGTCCCCCGTTTGACTTAATGAGTAGCCATACAAATTCTTCTAATGAAACGTAGGTGGTAGCATAAGAGCAGGAAAGAGGACAGAGGTGACTTGATCTTGCAAACCTACCACATAGAAATGTTGATGCTACCTCAGTCTGAAATGCATTCTCTCTGCAACATCTGTGTCTGCATGAACAAGGGCATCTCTTCAAAGTACTTCACTTTTTTCTCTGAATCCTGTTGTGCCCCGTGGTTTGGAAAAAGCAGTAACAAGCAAACTGTTACCGCAAGAGAATGATCACTTACTTCAATCCCTCTGATGCTGGTTCCAGTCGTGCCCAGGGAGCGAGGTGTGGTCTCTGTTTCTGTGGCTTGTGTACAGAGGGATAAGATGCAAACTCTGTAAATCCATGCAAAGAGGGCTGCCTATTGTGTATGGAAATGGTACAGAGGCCAGAGGTTTGCAGCTGGACCAGAAAAGGCTGTGTACACAGTGAGTGACACTGTACCCATATGGAGCTGCTCTTGTGACTGGAGGGTGGAATGTAAAATCCTTGGTTGAGGTCCTTTTAGTTAAAGTGAATAGAATTTATCCACTTGCTTGTTCTAAGGCATAGGCTTGAAGAGAACATGCAATGCAGCTTTATATTGATGCATTACTCCACAAGACCTGCATGCTCACTGTCCCCGTACAAATGATGCTAGTGCTTTAGCACAGTAAAGTTTTGCTTATTTGTTGTTCTTGTTAATTAGGTTATTTTATCACATTGTGGATTCTGATGAGGTCAGTACAAAGATCCTAATGGAATTTAACAAAATGAACCTTCCTGGAGAAGTTACTTTCTTGCCTCTGAACAAACTGGATGTTAGAGATACTGCTTATCCTGAAACAAATGTGAGTTCAAGTTCCTTTTGAACCTTCCTTTACACTGTAATTACAAAGCCTTGTATTTTGAATTGTGTATATTGCTTATTGCCCACCACTTGATTTGCTCTTGAATGTCTGCAGTGAAAGATTAACTTCTAATGTATGCTTCTCAACAAACTGTTGTAGGAAAATACTTACTTTTGTACCAGGTGTTTGCTTTTTAAAGTTTAACTTCACCTTACAGATAAGTAGGTGATACTGAAAAGAAGTAGAATTTTATTCTAAACTGATAATCTTACGTGAATTACTGAATTTAAGATGAAATGCTGCTGTGGACAAAAGCTGCAGCGCTGTTACATGTTACAGCCATGGACAGTTTCTCAAAGTTACTGGAAATGAGTTGTGTTCTTATATTTAAAACGTATAAATAAACATTCAGTGACAACCGTATAAAAAGTAGTTTTCAGATGCATTTCAAAAAAGTATCTGCTCTTATTTGAAATTTTAGTAGTGAATTAATGGTGTAGATGTTAACTGCTTCCTACAATAATCATGGTAGAATATAAGTTCCTTAAAAAGGTAAATTTTTTTTTCTTTTTTCCCTCAGATAGATGTAAGAAAAAATAAATAGGAAACAATAATGACTTCTAATGTGCTTGTTTTGGGAGGGCCTTGCTAGTAAAACTATGTTAGTGTTTGCATCCTGCTCCCTACAGAAAGGAATAATCTTTTGGAGGAAAAAGGTTTTGCTGCCAGTTTATGGTACTTTAACTTGTTTCAGTAGCAATGTAATACTCAGATGAGATTCCTGGCGGGCTGTTAGTTGACTTAAAGCTCAAGCCTACCTGTTAAAAGCAAAAACTGCAAAATCTTGCACTTGATTTCCATACAGTGATTATGTGTTTGTCTTGGGAATATTCAGTCAGCATGTCTGTCATCCTACCAGCTGACAGAGGCTGATTTCCAGAGTACCATTCACAATATTGTACTTGAAGTTCAGAGTTTGACATCCTGACTGTAAATAATGATATACGCAGCTCTCAAAGTCCTCAGTCTAGAATTTAATGGTTGTGAAGCCAGTGTTAGTGAATTTGAGATATGCTAAACTTCTAGAAATTCTTGTTACAAGCCCTGAGTATATTCTGCTTTTACTCTTGGTGGTAGTTTCTTTTTTCCAGGGCCCTCTTGAGTTCTCTGTATGAATTAATGGCAATATACTTCCCATATTTGTATCATTGTGTTCTCATTGCAATCACTGTCTCTTCAGGATGCTATTCCTATGATCAGTAAGCTGAGATACAATCCAAGATTTGACAAAGCTTTCAAACATGTTTTTGGAAAGACTCTAATTTGTCGTAGCATGGAAGTGTCTACCCAGCTGGCCAGGGCTTTCACTATGGATTGTATTACTCTGGAAGGTAAATACTGCAATTTTATAAATTAATTATAATAAAATGGGATCCATGGAATGTCAGGCTCATTAAACATAGTGTGTTACTGTTGTCAAACTAAGTTTATTTTAAATTATAGTATGCTTGACTGAGATGTACAAGGTTGCACTTGCATAAGTACGTTGTTTAAAAATACAGGATTTCTTCAAGTGTTGAGGTTTTTTATGATCTAAAAGTTTGTTGCTATGTATCTCCATCCTGAGAACTGTAAAGCAGATCAGGTTTGTATTTATCCGGTTTAACAGATGTTTGCTTTCCTGGTGCATCTATGGAGTTTTCACAAATCTAAACCAGTGTTTAGGGTGCGAGTGTCTGACTTTAGCTGCTGATAAGTGCAAGGTGAATTCTTCTGCATACCAGACACATTTACGTGTTATGTTCTCTGAAATAATCTATATCTCACATTAATTCCCTATTCTTGGAGGATGGGTTCTCTGCTGCTTATTGTTGTCTTTTTGTCTCTTAAAGTCAATCTGAAAAAATATCTGAGGGTGTCTGAGGAGGAAATGATTAATTTTTCGGTAGCAGCAGACTCTACAAGCCACAGATGCTGCTGATTACTCAGCCTCTCTTTTATTCTTCACAGAATATCACAGGATCACAGAATAGTAGGGGTTGGAAGGGACCTCTGGTGATCATCTAGTCCAACTCCTAAGATCTGCATTTTTATTTTTCTTAAACTGGTAGTGCTGGGCATTTGCATTTTTCCCTTAAGTATTTTTTCCTTCAAGCTGCATGGTTTCCAAAATTAATTAAAAACAACAAAAAAAGTAGCTAATGCTTAAAGGAGATCCTAGCAGTCTGTGTTGGTCTTGAGAGAGGAAATGCACTTTAAATGGGATACAGAAATAAACCTTTCTCTAATTACTATAAACATACAGAGGAATGCAAATCAGGAATCATGTAGGTATGTTAGTGGAAATGTGCTAGTTAGTCAGCTAAACTGCTCTGAACGTTGTGGGGAGCGTGTAGCATGCAGTTGAGTCTCATTCCGTTACTCTCCTAGGTGATCAAGTCAGCCACCGTGGCGCTTTGACTGGTGGTTACTACGACACAAGGAAGTCTCGACTTGAATTGCAGAAAGACGTTAGAAAGGCAGAAGAAGAACTTGGTGAACTTGAAGCAAAACTCAATGAAAACTTGCGCAGAAACATTGAAAATATCCTTTTGTTGTCCTTGGGGAAAGGTTGTGTGATGACAAACGAGCTTTTGCTTTGCAGTTAAGAGTAATAGATGAAGAACGGGAGGCGAACTCCTGTTGATGTTACTTATCAGCTGTGGCACTTGTTTGGACTGTTGCTTATGCAACCGGGTTCTATATGTTATTGTAGGAATTTTAATAAGAAAGAAATCAATGGAGAAATAGAAACAAAAACCCTGCATGTGAAAATTGGTGTACAACCAGTAAAAAGAACAGATTTGAAAAACAACCATTGTTTATGTGCTGAATTGTATTATTTTTAAAAACCACTTTCAGATCAGTGCATCTAGTTAAGAAATAGTTTCTAACCATTCTGTCCGTTTTTTGGTAAAACTTCCATACTGGGGAAACTTGACTGAAAAATAGTAATTGAAGCGTGCCTTGTCCAATAGTGAGCTTCAGATAGTGACTGGCACTGTAGGCTTCAGGAAAAAGGGATGTTAGTAATCTGTCTCTGTTAAATTTTATCTTGATCTTTAAAGCTTAGAGATGAGGTTAAACCTGAATTATGACGCCTTCTTTTTGTTTCAGAGGTTATTGTAGTAACTGCTATAACCAGATATTATTATCTGTGTTAATTTTCACTGCTTCTTCTGACTCATACTATATTTTTAGTGCTTGTGTCCTGAATTGGTGCGTTACGTAGTCCACTTACGCTGTGGGGTAGAGATGGAGAGCATTATATTATAATTAAGCTCTGAGTTGTTTGACAGTCTTGGTCTTTCAGTCTTTATACAAAAAATTCAAGTAACTGTCGCCTTTTTCTCTAACCTCTTTAGCTGCTACAGTGTCCATTTGAGATCCGTTATCTAGAATTCAGGAGCAAGGGAGATTTCTACAGGGTTTTTTTCTTCCATTATCCAGGTCATTCTGTTCTTTGAACTGAAATCCTGTGGTTTTCTCCTCTTGCAGCAATGCATTAGATAAATTTTTGGGCAGCGGATAAGCAGAACCCTGAAGCCTGTGTTTAGACCCACAGCTTGTTAGCAAAACGTTAGATGTACATATGTCTTGTTAAGGCAGTGGAAGAATGTTGAAATGTGACTTAAAAAGGCAGGATTTGCCAACTGGCTTTACATGCACCAGCAATAGTGTAAGTGTGGCATTTTCACCTTCCTTAGATCTTCTTTAAACTACAAGTGTGTAGGCATGTGGTTTTAAAAGGATTTGTGCAGAAACTGATTTTAACACTAATGTCAGTGTGCGCTGTTCAGGTAGCCTGCTTTTTGTAACTAGGAATGGGAGCTTGAATTCCTGCTGCTTGTAGTTAAATTCTCTAATCACCTGTTTAGACCCTTTGGTTTCAGTATAACACAACTTTTAACAGGGACTACTATTTTGCAGCTGAGAAATCTTTCTTGCTATCATTTAAGTCAAAATCTTTAGGCCTGGGTTGCTTTTTGAGGAGGAATCTCTGAGGGATGTAAGTAGGCTGTGCTGTGCATGCCCTTCAGCTGTGGTGGATCAGTGACTGTGGTGGCAGCTCCTACTGCAGCCTGACAGTAACTGTCAGAACATAACGCAGACAGCCCTCAGATGCTTTGAAAGTAAAATATCCATTCCTGCTAACTTACTGTTCTGTGGCTCATTCAGTTCTCCCAAGATGTTTTGTAGTATGTGTAAGTACTGTAACCTCTGCTTAGGGGAATTATTTAGTTTTTAGGCTGTTTAAGTTGATGTCATATTAAAATATACATTGTAGTAAGAGTAATGTTGTTAGTGATTAAACATAAATTTAAACAGACTCTTCTGCAAGCTCCACACCATGACGTAAGCCGTTTTATCAAAACTGGCACAAACAAGTTGCACTCTTTTGCCTCAGAACTATTTCTTTTTAAATGCAGGCATCTCCTTGGCTGTATTTTATAAGATCCGAGTTTTCCTCACAAGTTCAAAGGTATCCCTGTATTCTTCTGAGTGCTATGTTATAAAATTAGCAGCTAAATGAAGCTTTCCTCCCTTGTTCTTGGTGAGGGTGCACAAATTACTTTCATTGATCTTGATTGCTCCTGTACAACTGAATATTTTGGTTTTGCGGAGTTGGTTGGTTGTTGTTTTGATGGCAACTGAATACGCCAAAAGGAGTAAGCTACTAGTAGGTGTCAAATGTCTTTTAAAACAAGGACAGAGTTTTCCTTAGCCCACGGTATGGATTAATAATGAGATTGACCAGCTAATGAATCAAATGCAGCAAATTGAGACACAGCAGAGAAAATTCAAAGCCTCGCGAGACAGTATTTTGTCAGAGATGAAAATGCTGAAGGAAAAAAGGCAGCAGTCAGAAAAGACATTTATGCCCAAGGTATAGTATGGGGATATTGAAAGCTGTTACTGGTTTTATATAAATTTTCATTAACATTACTGATCAACTTGCATTCCGTTCTGGTTAACATAATATAAAGAGATGCCCGGAGATGTCACAAAAATGTTTATGTAAACAGAAAAGTTAAATGCATATAAATCTACAGTTCACTTTGAGGAATGATTTACTCTCCAATATCTGTTCCATAGCAACGCAGTTTGCAGAGCTTGGAGGCAAGTTTACATGCTATGGAGTCAACTCGAGAATCATTAAAAGCAGAATTGGGAACCGATTTGTTGTCTCAGCTCAGCCTGGAAGATCAGAAACGTGTGGATGCTCTTAATGACGAAATTCGGCAACTCCAGCAAGTAAGGAAATGAAAATGTCTGGCCGTTAAATGTGGTACTTTTCTTCCTAATAAACCTTTTTGTCCTTTTCTATGAAAAGTCACGTATGAATAGTGTAATTAAAGTCGTGTTTCATCAGTAGTAGGTAGGTGTGTTTGGAGTCTTCTCACCTGAAAAAAGTGTATTTGCATGGTTTTCTTAAATGCTGGGTGAATCTTACTAGCCGTATTGTGTGGGAATTGCGGCAATTTGTGTTGGAGTCATGGCTGTTTCCGTGCTCCTGTTCTTGGAGTTTACAACAATAAATACCAATGGATATCTGAAAAGTATGGTGCCCAGCGTGGGAAAATAGAGCAATGCCTTTAAGTACGTGGTAAACAGACAAAAAGTAAGATTTTTGTCTGACGTGTTGTTGAAAAAGTACTACGACTTAAATATACTATATATTACTCTAAAACTGCTCTGGGTTTAAGAGTTGGATTCAGATGCTAAGACAGTTTAAGAAACTTACTGATTTGTACGGTTGACACTTACACTAGACAGCTGCAAAAGTACAATTTGGCTCTTTCTACTTGTGAAAATTAGAGCCAACGTCCAAAGAATTGTGTGATGTTTTAAAACACAATTGTCTGGAGAGTGATTTTTTTGTCTTAATTTTTTTAACAAGGAAAAAACAGTTGTTCAGGAATCAGTTAAGGCAATGAAGACAATTTCTTATTTTTTCAGGAAAACAGACAACTTCTGAATGAGAGGATCAAACTAGAAGGCATTATCACAAGAGTTGAAACATACCTCAATGAGAATCTGAGAAAACGCTTAGACCAAGTAGAACAAGTAAGGATTTTTATCTTTAAAGTATTTTTGCAATCTGCTTTTGGTTTATTTCCAGGGCTTTTAACTTATTAATGATTTGAGAAATATTCATTACCCTGCATTATCTGTAATGGGTTTTATTTCCCTATATACAAGCTGAGTTACGTGTTGTACTTAAATTTCAGCACGGTATTTTAGGCATGTGAATTTTTGACAGAAATCCTGCTCTAAAAACACAGACTGTATAATAATCAGGACCATCATAATGACAGATTTGTTGGAAAATTTAGCTCATCCCTAAAACTTTACTGAAATATATTTGAAACAGTTACATGTTGAGTAGCAGAAAATAACTTTTTTGTCCGGCTCACGCTTTTTGTTCCACTCCATGCTTAAGCTTGGTGGCATTTGCTTTGTCCCATAGGAACTGAATGAGCTTCGAGAAACAGAAGGTGGCACAGTGCTTACGGCCACAACATCAGAGCTTGAGGCTATCAACAAACGAGTGAAAGACACGCTGGCACGGTCAGATGGTTGGTAGCATCGGTTTTTTTGAAATTTAAATTCTCCAGGGTTTTGAAAGTTCGCATACCCCATATTTTGCTTTAGAAACAGACCATTATATGAGAAGTAATCATTAGTTTCAAACATGTTGTAGTAGTTACATAGTGTGTAACGAGTGTTTGGAACTTACTCCAAAAGATAAGCGAAACAACATGGTGGGTATGTTGTACATAAAAGAAAGTGTCCACAATTGCATACTGTAATACCAGTAAGTATATGTGTTGGTGATAACAGAATTCAGACTTCAGGACATAGTACTTTTGAAGCAACCTTCATGCAAGCATGATCTTGTATAGTTGTTAGTGAATTTTATCTAACCTATATTACTTTTGTCAGTTGCTGTTGAATAGGAAGTAGCATTTAGAGTCATAATCATAGAATGGTTCAGGTTGGAAGGGACCTTAAAGATCATCTAGTTCCAACCCCCCTGCCACAGGCAAAGACACTTCCCACTAGACCAGATGGCTCAAGGCCCCATCCAACCTGGCCTTGAACACTTCCAGGGATGGAGCATCCACAATTTCCCTGGGCAACCGGTTCCAGTGTCTCACTACCCCCAGGGCGAAGAATTTCTTCCTTATATCTGTTCTAAATCTCTCTTTCTCCAGTTTAAAGTCATTATGCCTTGTCCTATCACTACAAGTCCCTGTAAAAAGTCACTCCCAAAATTCGTATGGCTCAAAAGTTGGTTGTTTTTGCTTTTCATCTAGGCTTTAACACTGTGGCCTTAGTATGTTTGTTGGGTTTTTTAAGCAATATACTTATGGGGAAGAAAAGAGAGCTTTTTGTCTTAAAATTAACTTTCTACTCCTTAACAGATCTTTTCCTTTAGAAAAACTTTTTGTTTCATAAATACCAGCTGGACAATTGCTGATTTTATGCAGGCATGTAAGGCTTAACACTGGGTTTTGTGCTCTTGCCCCAATATCACAGACCTGGATAATTCTATCGACAAAACAGAAGCAGGAATTAAAGAGCTTCAGAAGAGCATGGAACGCTGGAAGAACATGGAAAAGGAGCACATGGATGCCATTAACCACGATACAAAAGAACTTGAAAAAATGACAAACCGGCAAGGCATGCTTCTCAAGAAGAAAGAGGAATGCATGAAGAAAATCCGAGAGTTGGGCTCACTTCCACAGGAGGCATTTGAAAAGTATCAGACTTTAAGTTTAAAGCAGGTAATGAGTGTGCTTGGTTTCATATTTCAGGTCACAAAACATTAATGTGCGTACGTCTTCAGTGTCAAATGTGGCGGGAGTTGCAAGTCACTTTGATACATTCCTATTTTCCATTTTCAGTTGTTCCGCAAACTGGAGCAGTGCAATACGGAACTGAAGAAATACAGCCATGTTAATAAGAAAGCTTTGGATCAGTTTGTGAATTTTTCGGAGCAGAAGGAAAAATTGATAAAAAGACAAGAGGAACTGGACAGAGGCTACAAATCCATCATGGAGCTGATGAATGTCCTTGAGCTCAGGAAATACGAGGCTATTCAGCTGACTTTCAAACAGGTAACAAAATGGGAGCAATTGTAAAGACACTGGTGTTAAAGTCAAATTGTCCTGTTACGCAGCAGCTATATGGGAAGAAGGAGATACTAAATACATCTCTTCTATAATAATAGAAAGCAGTGTCATGTAAATTGAGGTTTGTGGGTTTTCTTACACATTGAAAAAGTAGGCTAGCATTTAAATAGATCCTTGTCTTGTTCGTATTAGAAGTTTTACTTTAAACCTCCTAAATACTTCCTTTCTGGTGAATCTCTTTATACTATGTACAGTGTTTCCTGGAGGATGTCTGGTAAAAAACTCAGCACCAAACCCATTCTCCAGATTGAGCGCAAGTAATTCCTAATGTTAAGAAAAGATCTTAATTGCAAAGCGTGTGAAATCTTCTCTAAAAGGTCATTTGCTTAACTGAGATCTCATCTGAAGTTTACTGAAATAAGTAATACTTGCTTTTGCTGCTGTTTTATGTTTTTAATTCTACAATTTTCTTGAAAATTTTGTAAATTCTTGCACTACCAAGAACAGTTGGCTTTGATGTTTTTAAACCAAGCTCTGTACAATGTGTGTTTCTCACTTCTGCTTAAGAATGAATGTGGATCTCTGCTTTGAAACAGGAGTTTAGTGGGATCCTGTAAAAACAGCTGGTTTTCTGTGTTTGACTTCGCTATGTAAAAATGAGCTGGTGCATTGGCTGTTTCTATTGCAGGTGTCAAAAAACTTCAGTGAAGTGTTCCAGAAGTTAGTCCCTGGTGGCAAGGCCACGTTGGTGATGAAGAAGGGAGATGTGGAGGGCAGTCAGTCCCAGGATGAGGGTGAAGGCAGCACTGAGAGTGAAAGAGGATCTGGATCTCAGAGCAGTGTTCCATCTGTAGACCAGTTCACTGGAGTTGGCATAAGGGTAAAGAAAAATATTTGTGTTTCAGTACTCCAAATAACTTATTTAGATTTGACTTTTAAAAAAACCCCAACAGTTAAAGGCACATTTAATTGGCCTTGTTTTATTTACTATAGTAGCAAGTGATGTGGTTTAATATTTTGAACTTGTCTTGCTATTGCATTGTTTTCTTAGGTATCGTTCACAGGGAAGCAGGGTGAGATGAGAGAAATGCAGCAACTTTCGGGTGGGCAGAAATCCTTAGTGGCCCTGGCCCTGATATTTGCTATCCAGAAGTGTGATCCAGCTCCGTTTTACCTGTTTGACGAAATCGACCAAGCCTTGGATGCTCAGCACAGAAAAGCTGTTTCAGGTAATTGTCTACCTTTTATTCATGTTTATCGACCTTTAATCATCTTCATCATGGTTGAAGGTGATAGTCTGTCTTCTCATCCCTGATATTGAAGATAAAAGCTTTTAATCATAAAGGCACTCTTTTGAGTATCCCAGTGTGTGTTGAAATTTAACTTTGTGCCTTCCAAAGCTCTCATGAGCTTGGTTTTAGGTAGAAGCTCTGTGTTGTCTGCTAAGGGTCTCCTTACTACACTTCAGTGTGGTAGAAATAGTCCTATTTTGGAGTGTAGTTTGATTTTTAAAGTTAACTTTTAATTCATTGCATTGTTGGAAAGGTGCTTACTCTTTTTTCATCATAGAAGTTTAATACCCCACTGATTCTGCTGAGTGACTGGATTTGTCAGAGTTGATACTGGAATTAATGATAATACTTAAAAATGTGGTATGGATCTGATCTTGATTTGTGGGGTTTTTTTGTTTTACAAACCAAGACCTTATTTTGAGTAAGGAGTAGCAAACTCTTTGCCTGTCTCGTTAAGACCTGTCCTGCTTTATTGAAAATATTACATTAATAAAGAATTTGTGTTCTTTTTCAGATATGATTATGGAACTAGCTGAACATGCTCAGTTTATTACAACAACTTTTAGACCTGAACTGCTTGAGTCAGCCGACAAGTTCTATGGTGTAAAATTCAGAAACAAGGTAAATAATGTTGTAGTTCTGGCATTTACTGAGAACCTTACAGCTTGTGCATTCGAGACTTAACCAGAGTTCAAAGTTAAATCAGCTTCATTTCAGTGACGGATTTCTAGTGATATTGCAGTCTCATGTAAATGTTCTCTCCTTCCTGAAAAAGAATTTAGATATCTACAGATGTCCCTTATCAGGTTCTTTAAAGGAAATTAGAAATGGATTATAGGCCTACCTTTTACTCATCTTCATCTGCCTTTACTCATTTTCATTGTGGATGATTCACTGTGGTTAAGGGACTGGAATATCTCCCTTACCAGGAAGGGCTGAGAGCCCTGGGGCTGTTTAGCCTGGAGAAGAGAAGGCTGAGAAGGGATCTGATCAATGTTTATAAACACCTGACGGGTGGGTGCTAGGAACATGGGGCCAGCCTCTTTTAAGTGGTGCCCAGTGGTAGGATGAGGGGCAACAGGCACAAGCTGGAACACAAGAAGTTCCACCTCCACATGAGGAGAAACTTCTTTGTAGTGAGGATGATAAGAGCACTGGAACAGGCTGCCCAGAGAGATTGTGGAGTCTCCTCTGCAGACTTTCAAAACCCACCTGGGCACGTTCCTGTGTAACCTCCCCTAGGTGAATATGCTTTGGCAGGGGAGTTGGACTAGATGATCTCCAGAGGCCCCTTCCAACCCTTAGTACTCTGTGACTATAAAGCGTGTTGCTGGGTCTCGAGCAATGAGTCTTACTCTGCAGAAGGTACTGCAGTAACTGTGTGCTTCCTCTTGTCCCACCAGGTCAGTCACATTGACGTGATCACAGCAGAAATGGCCAAAGACTTCGTAGAAGATGACACCACACATGGTTAATGAAGTTGTCCTTACTGCTTGTTTGGAAGATGTGTACAGTGCTATGTTTATGCCAGGGACCTGTAAATTTTGAAATACAAATTTAGTCCTTGTTTAAAATAGTTTTTAAACATAGGTTTTAACTAAGACCCCAGAAGCTTAGTTTGAGGAGCTTGAGTATCCATTTTGTCTCTGTTGCTGTATTTTATAAGATAATTGTTAATGTTACCTTTATACAGTAACTGTAGTTTGGAAATTTTATTCTCCCTCAAACCTTTTGTAAAGTGTCTGTTGCTGTTCTAAAGCTTTTCAGAAAGTGTTAGCTATTCCTTCTTAAGTATGATTTTATCATTTATATTGCCTCACTTTTTTTTAATGGCTTCAATTAAAATGATTGGTTTTATCGCTGTAACTTGTATACATTAAGTTTTTGGTTTGTATTGTCTTTCTTTAGAGGATTCCACTGCGATGGAGTCATACTGGGGCTGTGTATTTCAGAAGTATGAGACCAAGCCGTTCTTTCTAGCTGTTCTTAATCTCTTTTCGGCCTTTTTTGCCCATTTCCAGTGCCAGCAGAAAATTGCCCAAAATCTGTGTTTGTCCCAGACTCACAGTGTTCTGGTTACTGAGCTGAAAAATACACAAGTATTGGAAGGCTCTAAGTCTGAAAAGACCCTGGGACTGCATCTAGACAAACCACAGCCCCCTCTTCTTCCTGTCACCCTGGCCAGCGTAACTTGAGCTAAGCGACAGTCGCCACTCAGAATGAGGATCTCTTCCTCCTGTCCAGGCTTTTGGCAAAGCGGTATTGAATAATTTAATGTGTCATTCTGGAAAACCTAGTTTCGCCATCAGCTGCTTTATTTCTTCAAAAGAAAGGCAGCGGTGACAATCAGTTGGTGTTGCAATAGTGTATATGTAAAAAGAAAATAACCTTAAGCAGTACCATGTGTAACTTTAAGTAGTACAGTGAGAAGCGGTGACCTTGTACACTGTGTTTACGCTGTGGGGCACTTTGAAGGAAGCAGAATAAAGGTGTCTGATAGGTTTCCACCTGCAGCACCCTTGCTCCCTACTCAGAACTTCAGGAAGTGCAGGACAGGTCCACGCTGGCCAAGTCCTCAGTGGAGGAGTGCGTGTACTTGCTGTACAAGGCAGGGTGAGAGAAGAAAACTAAAGCTGGTGCAGAGTCACAGCCCCAGGGAATGGGGATAACGCAGGAGAGCACTACCAGCAGTAAGTCTTGGGCAGAAGGAAGAGGATGTTGGACCTGCCACAACAAACCTTTCTGTAGTTCCTGTGGGCTCTCTAGCTGCATAGTCACCCTCTATTCACTGAGAGGTTAGGGTAGAAAATATGAAACAAAGTCTTGAAGCCAAAGTAACCCAAACACCTCCATAATTTTTAGCATGTGAATAGACTTTCTGAGAACCCTGTAGAATCTGAAGTTTGTCCTCTGCCTACAGAGCTGTGACTACACATTTAGGGTGGCTACAGAGCAAAGCATTCCTGAATGACTCGTGCGTGAAACAACTGGGTGCAAAGTTCAGAGAAGGGCCTGAAGAACTGTCATGGTCCACATGGGACTCGTGAGGATTCTCACTGCAATCTCAAAAGTGCAGAAATTAAGGCGATTACACCAAAGGGAATCGGTTTGAATCAAACTATTGCTTACAAAAGATTCACCTTGTAGCTGCCTATAGACAGGTGCAATAAAAAGGGGGAAAAAAAAGAACAGGCAAAGTTAGAGAAAGGAGGGTGTAGCTACCACCATGGATCCTGGGGCATCCCCCTGGTCCTGTCGAGGTCAGTTGGTGGGGAAGGCCTCCACCTCCTCGTTTCTCAGTGCTGTCTTTTATATGTCGCTCCGCCTCTCCTCTTAGAACTCCTTATCCTAACTCCTTTCTGGATGGCACCATTGTTCATGTCCAGTGTCCTCTTTAGGGGGCCTCAGGTGGTCCCACGACCACCTCAGAGTCCTTAGCACCCCGAAAGTGCTGTGTCCTCCATTTGAGCCAGAGCCAGGTGCACGCACAGAAGGGTGAGTTACAACATGAGTCCAAAACATTGGCCGGGTTCCGCGTATCAGCTCTCTAGAGAGGAGCGTTGCACTTTAACTGGAGGTGCAGCATGGGCAGGGCGTTCCAGATGACAAAGCTGAGACAATGCCAGTCATCCATCTTCAAACCGACTCACAAGAACCTAGCCACAGGTTCATACCTGAGGTTACTGATTCCATGGCGTTTGATGCAGTGTGTGTCAGAACGCACACTTGAGGTGTCTGAGTTGGTGACCATCAGATGCACAGCTCGCGTGGTGACAGCAGGCTCCTCTCGGCTAACTCCTGAGGCTTGCCAGTGCTGGGGCACCAGCTTGACAGTTGTTTGAATTTTGGAAGAGAGAAGCAGTTCATAAGCCATGAAGCTAATTACTGTACTTATTAAGAAGTGTCATAGTAAATCCATCTAAGAGTGATGATAAATTTTATCTAATCTCATTAAAGTGGAAGTAGATCAGTAGAGCAGATTTTTTTTCTGTGCGGTGCTCAGCATAATAGAGCCCAAGTGCAGCTGAATAACTTGAGTCACTTCAGCGCTGTTGGGAATTCTCTGGGTTGGGTCTAGCATTAAGTTTGTTTTCAAGCAGAGGAGGAAAATGGGTGACTCCAGCAAGCTGGTGGAACAGCAGAACGCTGCAGTGAGACTGCAGGGTAAGAACAGATAAGCCTTTAGCTATTGCTTCAGCTTGCCTGCCTACCAAGGTTTAGAACTACTCGCACAAAACTTGGGGAGACTTATCCAAGACTTTCAGAATCCCTTTTCAAGGTAAGTTTGGGGCAGCGGTGGTTTGTTTTGTCTTCCGTGTTTGTTTTTTTTCTTCTTCTTTAAACCCCAAGTGACGACTAAACTACAAGCTTGAGAACTGAGCCCTTGTGAACCTCATGAAGTCCAACAAGTTCAGGTTCAAGGTCCTGCACCTGAGTGGGGGCAACTACAGATAGCGACACAGGCTTGGGAATGAAGGAATTGAGAGCAGCTCTGAGCAGAAGGACTTGCGGTTACTGGTGGATGAAAATCTGGACATGAGCCAGCAATGTGCGCTCATAGCCCAGAAGGCCAACTGTATTCTGAGTTGCATCAAAAGAAGCATGGCCAGCAGGCCAAGGAAGAGGATTCTGCCCTTCTAATCTGCTCCGCTGTGACCTTACCCAGAGTAATGTGTCCAGCTCTGGAGTCCTCAGCACAAAAAGGATATGAACCTGTTGGAGCAGGTCTGGAAGAGGGCTATAAAAATGACCTGAGGGATGGAACCCATCTGCTATTAAGAAAGGCTGAGAGCTGTTGTTCTGCCTGGAGGAGAGAAGGCTCCAGGGAGACCTTGTAGCAGCCTTTCAGTACTTAAAGGGGACCTTTTAACAGTGCCTGTTGTGATGGGATGAGGGGTAATAATTTTAAACTAAAAGAGAGTATATTTACACTAGATATAAGGAAGAATTTTTTTATGAGGAAGGTGGTGAAACGCTGGCCCAGGCTACTCAGAGTGGTGGTAGAAGCTCCATCTCTGGAAACATTCCAGGTTAGGTCGGACAGGGCCCTGAAGCACCCCGATCTAGTTGAAGATGTCCCTGCTGATTGCAGGGGGGTTGGGCTGGATGAGCTTTACTGGTTCCTTCCAAGCCAAACCATTCTACGATTCTTTAAAGTGGCATTTCTAGAGGCTACTTTCTAAGTTGACACCTTGTTTTCTGGTGCATACCCCTTCCCACATGCTTGTTCTCAATGCTGTGATGCTCCTCTGCTCTGCAGCCACGTACAGCAAGAGTAAAAAAACTTAAATGATGTCAGTTCCTTCATCTGGTTCACAGAGTGAGTGCGTTACCAGTGATGCTGGCGGACAGGGGACTACTGGAATGGGAAAGGCTGAGGTAACTTCAGCAGCACCTCCTCGCACAGCCTGTGTGTGCTGCTGTGGATGCCTTGCAGCAAGCTTGGGTTGCTAAGTTAGAAGCTACAGTTAGAATTGAAGAGGGCCTTAAACAGGGAGGTGGTAAGGTAGGTTATGTAGCCAAATAGCTCACTGGACTGGAAAATAAATCATATGAGAGAGAACTGCATGAAAGTAGGAGCATCAGAACCTCATCCCTTGCTGTATGTTTTAAGGGAAGTTCTTGTACAAAGGAGGAAGAATAAGGCACCAGTCCATAGAATCTAAAAGAGGATTTTGCAATTCCCAGCCTGGTTTTAGCCATGGTTAAGGTCAGGAGTGGCAGAAGAGTTTCCTTTGTTGTCTGCTCCCTGATGATTTGCTCCAGATTGCTGCATAAATCTGAAGATGTGACACATCTCTTGCAACATGCAGTGACTGGAGTGACAGGTTTCCAAAGTGAATGTGTGTGTTGTGTTCTGGTTGTGATGGTTTGTGTCTGGTCTACTCAACATCATAGTTTACAGGTTGCCTTTTCCATTTGCCAGTGCTTTAAATGCTTCCTAGAGTCTTAAAAATAACCTTTGTTGAGGGTTACTGCATCTGAGTTTCTTCATGGGTGTCCTGTTTTTTCCAGCTGCAAGTTTAAGGTAGTGAAACTATACTAAGCTTTAAACTGTAAGATATCCCAGGAATTGTAGAAATCCTGGGTGCCCTGTGGTGTATCTACCCTTTAATGCCCGTAGAGCCTGGGCTTAGATGTATTGACTGCAGGATCTGGTAGAAACATGGCAACACAAGGCTGGTGGTGGTTTGTGGGTCAGTATCAGGAGTACTGCTTCTGTTGCTCTAGTGTACTGGGAAAAAATGATCCAGAAACATGAAACTTGAAAATTTTACCATTTTATTTTCATTCCCCTGGTTATACTTGTCCTTCCAGCAAAACACAACTGTTGTTTTCTGGATGTCCAAGTGGCCCTGCGTTTCCTGGGACCTACCGATGTAATGTCACTGCTGAATGTCCCCAATATAGATGTTCAACTGTTCATTTGCTTAATTATCGGTGTGTGAAACTTGCCAGCTGAATCGTTGATCTTCTCTGGTATCTTGGGATAGTTTTCATCTCTAGAAAGCATTCTTCAAGTAGTTTGTAAGATTAACACCTTTGAGTTTCCCATTTTTAATCTTATGTAAAAGTGCCAAGATGTAGTTTGTAACTTTGGGCAGGAGATGGAGCCAAACAGAACTAAATGCAAGAAGGACATTGGCTTTATTGTTGAGGGTAAAATCAAAGCTTTTCCGTGAGATTTTTGGAATTCCAGAGACTGTTACAGTGATCATGAGAATTCTGAACAAGTAAAGAAATACAAATTATAAATAGTTTTACATGGAAGTGTGTGGAAGTAAGTGGAAACAAAAATAAATTACATGTTTTGCTTTAAAAAAATTATAAAAATATTTAAGATTTTAATAATTATCTAAAATGTTCTTACTGAGTAGAACGGTGCCATTCCAGAAAAGTGTGTGCATAAATTTATGTAAAATTAAACATTGTCTGGGTAAAGAAAAATCTGAAAAATATTCACGGAATACAAGAATCTTGTTCCTCTGTGAGAAACAACTAACAATTCTTTCCAGTGAATGAACTCATCATTCTCTCCTTGCGGCTGAACCTGCGGGCATGGGAGGTGATGCTTCCCAAGGCAGGGATGAACAGAGGGGGTGAGCTGCTTCTGTTAAAATTCTTCCTGCAACTTGGAGGTACTGCTGGAGTTGGCATCTGCTGGGATCCTCTCAGTTGCTCCGATCTGAGGGTGTTTATCCATAGGCACACACGAGCACTTCTGAAGAGCAGCTGCTCTGCTTTTGGAGCACCAGATTCTAACAGATAATAGCTCTTCACCTGGGGAGAATGGCAGGTTTTGACTGACTCTCAGTGGAGCCCTGCTGATTTTACAAGCTGACAGTCTTCAGGTATTGTTTCAAAATATTTACCTAGGGAAAGGTAACCACAGGCCCTGGAAGGTCTTTATTTCCAGCTTCTGCTTTCATTCCTCATTAGACAAAATGGAGGCTTTTACCATCTCCCTGCTGGTCAATAAAAACACGCCCAGCAACAAAAACTGAAATCTTTTCACATGAGCACTTGTTCATTTCACTAATGATAGTGTTTTATTTTTCAAAGGGGGTTATAAAAGAGTGGATTTGGTTTTATAGAGAAGCAAATACATAACATTTATTTTTGGTGTGATTATAAGTGCGTTTGGGAATTACTTAAATTGAAGGCATTTTTCACCTTGATTTTGGCATGATGTGTCTCCCACTTGCAGTCAGCCGAAGTGCAGAGAGAAGCCAGTGGGGCCAAGATCCTTATTTCTAGTTATTCTGCCTTGCTCTTTAGTTTCTACTGTTTCTTCTCATTTGTCTTTTGCTGCTGCCTTTGACTGTAACCACGAGGTGGCATCTCTTGGTTTTGTTCACCTTGATTGCCTCAGGTTCAAGTTTTTAATTGTAGTGTTCTGCCTATGTATTTTGTCTCAGACAAACGTTTCTTATATAATGCAGCAACAATGATGGACAAAATCATTGTTTGGTAGTCCTTGGATTCCTCAGTTGCCGCAGTTCGAGCTAAGTGTTGACAGAGGATACATTTAGCCAATGAATTTTTGTAACTGCTGAGCCCAGCATCAGTTGTCAGTGCTACTGCATCGGCAGCTGCTTCACTTCTAGGAGAATTACATTATTCTTCTGAAATACCTCCAAACTTCTATTTGCTAAGGCAAAGAAGAACTTTGATTTCTTACTATAGCAATGGCTTGCATTTGGAATAGCTTTATTGCTCCATGTGGAAACGTAAAGATGAGAAACAACATGTGCGTTCTCAGGTTCTGATGCCTGATAGTTCCCACCATTCTAGAAATGAGATTTACATCAGATGGGATCAGCATTTAGAATCCACTTCTGCAACTGTGCCCAAGACGATGTATCATTGAGATGTTTGTGGGGTTACAGGACCTCAATGATATAGCACCTGCGTATACTATGCTTTAAATAGGAGGCATTCCAGACAGAGCCTGGGTGTAAGTCAGAAGTACATAATCTCATTGCTGTTGGCATCAGTAAAGTTTGTAGGTAGATGTTGCTGGAGCTTTGAGCACAATGAAAAACTGCCTCTGTCTCTCCAGAAAAGCTTACGTTTTTCTGCTTAGTTTAAGAATAAAAATGCATCCATGACCTTCAGCATTCAGCTTGCCTGAACAGCATCGAGCCAGCTGGATGCAGGCCCTCCTAGGGCAGGGGAAAACACTTCAGCCCCTTGCTTAAACTAGGGGGAAGTCTGAGCTTGTAAATGAACTACTGGTCAGTTAGGATCTCAAACTTGTAAACGTTGAGTAGCTGGAATCTCTCAAGTACAGCTGCAGTTCCCAACGCTGGCTACATGGGAATAAATTGCATTCCCACTGCTTTGTGATTGCCTACGGACTGACAGATACTGCCGAAACCAGCGCTATGTGAGGGTTCTTCTATGCAGCTGCCATAACAGCTAGGAGGGATTAAAAAATTTTAGAATATAGATGTATATTATATATAATATATGATACATTGCAATATAGTATTAAAATTATACACTTTATATAAAATATCATTATATAGACGTTTTACATATAAAATATAAAAATGTAAATAAAATATATACATTTTAATAAATATTTTATATTTAGAATATATAAAGACAGATATTAAGGAAATGTTCTTTTCCACTTTAGCCTAGTGCTATATTCAGTATTTTGTCTGATGTTTTTTGCTTGCTTAGATAATAAAAGCACTGTACTGTAGTGGAAGTATTTTCAGACAGTTCTTAGTTTTTACCATGGCGGTGGTATCTAATACCTGTTTTAAAAACCTTTCTTTTTTTTTCTTTTTTTTTCTTTTTTTTTTTTTTAAGGTTCAGAAAACATGGGCTGGGACAGCTCTGGAGTCTCAACATGTTTTTTTCCACTTGCACTCGCCTATAATCCTATCATGTATATTTGCCACTAGATAAGGGTTGATGGGTTACGGAGTTGATTATTTATCTTGAGAAGATACCATGTCACCCATTGCTGTTATGGTTACAGCCCCTTTCAAAAAACAACAGTCTTTTGCCAAACCTCTCTGTTTTATACATGACAATTCTTTGACCACTTTCTAGTCAGTGCCCCGGTTCTTTTGGCCCCCAGGATTTTCCACAGGCCTCACCAGAGGTGATGCAGACTGAGGATGAGGTTCAGGCTGATATTCCTTGATTGGTGCCAGATCCCTGGGCATTATTGGGTTTGTTGTCTGGTTATTTTGGAGAACAAATTTCCAACAGAAAAATGCTCTGGTGGACCAGGCAGTGCTCCTGAGCCCAAGTTTTCAATCACTTGGCCTCTCTTTGCCTTCATGTATCCTCTTACTCCACAAAGATAATTATGCTAAAACATATAAGGTGGCTCTGATGCTAAAGAAAGGGATTCAGATGGGTACCTAGGTAGGTAGATAGATGCACAACTTGGAAGCATGGCAATATTCAAATCTCCTGTTTAATAAGGGACACTCTAAAGGGTGTGTTCACAATTGCACTTAGAGAATACATGTAAAAGCTTTTGTGCACAATGATCTCTGTATCTAAAGTCTGTAAAAGGTCTCTTACAAATTGCAGGGTAAATATGAGAAGAGACCCCACATAGTTGTGCTCCTTCAAAAGAGATGGGGAATTAAAATAACTGGTGTTGTACTAGTGGGAGTCACCTGAGCCCCTAATGACCATTTAGAGTTGTCTCCTCAGGGAGACATCTCCATATGCTGCATAAGACATCAAGGCTTCGAGCTGTAGGAGAACCACACCTAGATTAGCTGCTCATGATAGATCATGGAAATATTCCCTCAGTATCCAGTGTAAAGGTGAAGCAGAGAGACAACAAACTGGGAGGAGGAAGAGGACTTTGTTTTCACGAAGTAATAGTCTGGTGGGTAGCTGGAGTAAGCAGGGGAAATGGGAGAATGTTGCTTGCTTTATGTTTTTTAGTTCCTCCTTCCTCATCCTCAGGAGGTTGAGGCACTCTGTGGATATAGAGTATTTCTTCAAAAAGTGAGTAAAGTGTTCCCTGTCAGAATGGGAACTGGCTAGCAAAATTCAGCACAGTACACTTTTCTTTGTTGTCTAATTCCTCCTTGTTTTTGAGCTGCTGAGTGAGGCAGCTTGAGCTGATTCCTGGAATGTGCAGCGAGACAAGGGGAAAGCATGGATGGATACAGCTGGTGCGATAAAACTGGAGAGGAGGTTCCCAGGACAACCAGGCTTTCAGGGTGTTGTTTTTATCTCGACTATGCAAGAGTTCAAGAGAAGTGGCTTCACTGTGGGAGGCCATGGGGGCTCTGATGTAGCAGAAGGATGTGTTGGGCTGGTTCTCTGACATGCCACCAGCTTCTAAGAGAGCAATCCAGAATAATGAACTTGGAGGTTGGTAGTTGGATAAGGACACTTAGATTGCCAAGTGTGTTTGCTTACTGAACCTCCTTGCGCAGAACAAGTCCCTTCTCCTGTCTGATCCTTCTGAGGTCACCTGGCATTAAAAGGAAGGGTTGCAGTGTCAGATCAGTGACAAGAATTTGCAGAGTTTTTGATACCATGTACTCCAAAGGACGCTCTGAATGAGGCCCTGGGATCTCCGTGTGGGTTTCTACGCTGATTGATTGTGGAGGTTGTTGTCAGTAACTTTGTTGCATAGTGCATAGATGCTGGCCTGTGTAGAAAGAGAGCTAAAGGGCTGGACAAAGACAATTATCAAGCTCTCTGACACTTTTGTGACATTCAGCAATTCAAGTCTTTGTAGGGAAGCTCTGCTCAGAAAAACCACTTGCAGCACTCAGCCTGTGCTACAAACAGCATTACTGATGACACTCTGTTTCCTTACTCTCTGCGAGTTTCTAGGCGCCAAAAAATCAAGGGCAGGATCCATGGTGCTCCTTCATTCTCTTTGCAGAGAAACCAGAGAACATGGTCTGGGGAAACCTCCATTTGGTCTACATGCCATCCCTCCCGAGCACTGTCACCAGCATTGCCAGTTCCTATGAGGTACTCTGCTTGGTGACTAGAGAACTGTATTTAGCAGAACACGCAATTGAGCAGCTCCCATTGGGAAACTGTTAAGAGAAAAAAAAAAAAAAAAGTTGAAGTAATTAGGTACATAATATCTAGAATAACAGCTATGGATTAGTTATGCATTGCATAAATGCATTGTTTATGAATTAACTGTAATATTCTGTCAGTCCCTAACTCCTATATGCTTTTTGTTCTACTAGAGCTTGGATAATCATTTTATGAACCAATTTCCTGAGAGCTGAACACCCTTTATGCTTTGTAGTTTCTCCCCACTTCACCTTTCAGGAGCTCTGCACAGTGCCCGCAGTACGGGTGTGTGTATAATGGCTTGGCAGGCCTCCACAGTTGTGGAATTTACAATCATTGCTGTGTGTGTAACGCTTGGAACAGCTTTTTTTTTATTATTTATTTCTGGTGGATGATGAATTAGGCCATCTGTCTCCAATGTCTGCTGACCCTTCCCCCCGCTCTCCTCTTATCCTGGTATGTTGGCACTGTCACATAGTCAGCCAAGGTCAAGGTCTGGAGCCCAGACCTGTGACCTTCACTGCTGAGACCACAGTGTCTCAGCCCTCAATTTCCTAGGCTAATTCTCCAGTATGTTATGCACCCACAGGTCTGAGATGCCGTGCAAGGAGGAGGGATCTGTTTACAGTAACATTAAGAGTGTGACAAGAGGAACTTCCTTCACGCATGTAGCTAATACTTGAAGAGTACTTTACTTAGGCCTAAAGTTAACAAGTGGGCTAGTTTTTCCAAACATAAATGGGATACTTCCTGATTTGCACCAAAAATGGCAGATGACACTTGAAATCAAATTAATTGGACATAGGTCTGAAAATGTTAAATACCAACACACTTAGACATCACGGAGATAAATGGAAGCTTTGAGAAAACAGAAACAGAATGCCAGGTAAATTTGTCTTGGCTTATTCCATTTTGCTCCTTGTCTGAAATAAAAATATGATATTGATAAAAGTATAAGCAGCCAAACAGGTATGAAGGTTTACCCTCATAATTCAAGGTAGTGTCAGTAACTGTAGAACTTGGTTCAAAGATTTCTGAGGGAATTTTTCTATGGAGTTTGTTTGGCTTTGTATTAAGTGCATAGATACAAAAGACTTCACATGGTAAAGATCTCTACAAGCACTTGGGAAATCTTTGGGAAGCTTTTCTGTAAACAGCTAGATCTTCAGCGTGAGTGTAAGATTGGAAGGCTTATTTACTGCTGTCATCAGAGGGATGTATGAGTGCCTGTGCAGCTCTGCAAGGAATGGACTTTTACAGTATTGCCAGTGGTGCTACAAAATGATGAGTCAAGTATTAGAAGAAAAAGTGAGCGCATATGGAAATCATGAGGCTTTGTCTGTTTTCAAATAGAAGGCAGTAGGTTCTTTTTGTTTGGTGATTCCCTTTTGGCCTTTAAAGGCGCATGCAAACCATACTTCAAAGCAGTTGTGTGTATCCAGGAAGGCCAGGAACTTCTTTTTAATAGAAACCTGTAATTCCCATGCAGTGATATGACTCTGTCACATAGGGATAAAAGATGGTACAGAGTGTCATGAGATTTGCATTAACATCTTTGGAAGAGGTGATACTGAGCTAACGGAGGGAATGATGGAATGACATTTAGTGGAGTTGGTCAGCAATGAGAAAGAAAGGGAAATTCCTACACATGGAAAGTAATCAAAACACAACATCTGATGACAGACTAGGTGTGCACGACGGCTGAGAAAGAGTAACTTTCTTGTGATTCTAGATCAGTATTACCTCTGACAAGACAAAATTATGAATAGTGCTGTGCAAATTCTATGCACAATGTTATTTAGCCAAACAGTTCCAAGCAGTTGTTAGATTTCAGCTCCTTTTTCTTCACTTAGCTAATTTCAAGTACATGTTTTTTGCACATATTTTGGCTGCAGTGTTCAGAGGTTTGCCTCATGGGTTCAAGCAGTCCTCTCTGGATATGAAGAAGCTGGAGAGGTTGATGCTGAAGGATGATTACTGCAAATACAAATAGCTGCTCTCACCCCTTGAGAAGAGTCCAGCTGCTTTTAAAGCTCAGAGCCTGCCTAGACTCAGTTGTGTTTGTCTATTACCAGATGACATTGCTGCTCTGAGCTGAGGCCCTGCCTATGCTGCACCAAAAGGTTGGTCTTGGAGCGGTCACAGGTATGTGAGTCCCCATGCTTGCCTGCCTTGGCACACAAAGCGGCTGCGCGGAGTTGGATGCTGTGCTACCCCCTCACACTTGGTCCAGAGCGTGTGTTCAAGGCACTTGCCAGGACCACAGTATAGAGAATGTGTATGTCTGCCATGAAGGAGCCTTGGCCCTCTAATTGCAGGCAGCAATGACATAGCCTCAGTTTTTCCTGCTGGGATTTAGCTTAAAAAAACCCTCAAGCCTCTCTCTTTGTGACATTACAGGGACTTATCTATTATGGAGTGACCTAGAGGAAGAGAAAATGAATAGTCTGCATGTAAACTCAGTGTGAGGAAAGGGGACTTGGTGGTGGGGTGACTAATAAAAAGTTCAATGTGACTGTTTTCCTGAAGGTCTTATCAGTCTTGAAATATTAATGAGCCTTTGAGATTGGGCAACTTTTGACCAGTTCTCAATGTCTACCACAGCATAATGGATCTCAGTTTCGAGAATAGAGATGGGCTTGTGAGTTGATATGAAAATCAAACATTCCCTTCATTGTTGTTATAATAGTTCCTCTGTCTTAATCCCTCAAAGACCAAAGCAGAAAATGGTTCTTCTTGTGGGGAAGAAAAGTTTGGATCCATAAAATTGAGATTACTTTGAGACTTCTGTCTCTCTGATTTTACCAACTGGCAGAAAATTAGATGACATCAAAGAAGCACTGGAAAGGGGCTTATTTAATTTTGAAATGTATTGAAAATTGTAATGTGGTTGTAATGCTAACAGCTGCTTTCATGTCGCTTTACTGCAACGGAGAGTAGCATTATGCCTGGATAAGGGTATAAAAGCTGAAGCTGTGAACTATGATAGAGACATGAGCTGAACTTCCTGAGATACACCATCAGTTAATTTTGCTCTCTGTACTACACCTGTTTAGGGCTCAAAAGTGCAGGAGTTTGATTTTTTTTTTTTTTAATACCGATTTTTCATGCTTCTTTTTATAAGACCTTGAAAATATCTCTATTCAATTTGAATTTTCTCTGCAAACTTCAGATTTAGGAAAAATATAACCCTTTTTTGAGAAGAGAAATGGGAAAAACAGTTCTTCAGGTACTCATTCAGAAATGAGAGACCTAACTGCAAGTTGAGTGAGAGACCTCTAAACCCACCAGTTTCCAAAGTCCTTTGTAATGGTGGCATCAATCTGCTGCACGAACTGATCCTTCAGCTTGTCTCACTTTTCAGTCAGATTGATGTGTAAAGAGTGGCAATTGGTGGCTTTTGTAAGAAATTGAAATGTTCTATAGCAGTCGATTTTGAGTTAAATTCTCCAGAATGCTTAGCTGTAATTTTCCAGTTTCAGTCCACGCTGGTGTGAGGACTCAAATAAAAATTTTTACTACATTCATCAGATTAATTACATATCCTTTGCAGACTTGATCCACAGTTGCTATTGATGTCTGGAAAAATGGTGTGGCAATATTTAGCAGTTACTTAAAAATACTTAAGAAGGTAAAAGAAATGCTTTCCACAGAATCAGGAATGCACAAGGTGAAGGAGCACACAGTAAACACTGTGGAAGTGTCTAAGTCCTCCATGGGAAGCTCAGCTCTTCTGTAATTTCTATACATTGATCTAGGTTATAGGTTTTCAGGGAAAGAACCCCAAAGAGGGAAAGTAGCTGCAGTTAACAGTCAGCTGCAGGCAACCATGCATGAGTTTTGCCGATAAAGTCTACTTCAGTCTGGTTTATTGGTCCTTTGCCACCTGTGATTTGAGTGCCTTACACACAACTACTGGATGCCTTGAAAGATTTTTGGAAAGCAGACTGAAAAAGTCTGCCTCTAATGAAGCAACAAGATTCAAGGCACAGTGTATTTCTGAAGGATTATCAGAGGCCTTGAACATGCAGTGAAATACAAGGCTGCAGGCCAAGTGCTTTCAACCCCTATCAGTGTAATAAGCCATACAAAATGTGCCATCTTACCCATCTAATTGTAGAATTTGCAGATAAAGAGTAAGAAACCAAAACCAAAACTGTATGGAGTGTATCAATAACTGGTCTGAAAGGCTAAATTGTTTCCGAATGTTCACATATAGCCTGTGACCTAAAAGCTCCTTAAAAAACACTTTTAAAGCCAAATAAAACTCATGCAAGTTAACAGTTCTCTACAGTAGGACTTTAACTGTATCCATGGTCTATAAATCATCTTTATTGGTGGGATCCCTACTGGAGTATATCTGAGCTGGCTTATGGGTTTGGGACTTTGGTGTTCTGTTTGTTTTAACCATTCCACCAAAACTGACATCCTTTTAACAGCACCACAGACTGTGGCCCTGATGAAAAGTCTTATCATAGATGATTCAAAAAAGTATTAAGACTAGTAGTCATTTATTGTTCATTTATTGGAACCCTGTTTATAGAAGCAAAAGTCCTGTCTTGTAGTCCTTGAGCTGGGATGGTGACAGAGGAAAAGATCACTCACCTGCTGCCTGGTCTGTCAGGAAAACTGTCTGAGAGGTGGGAAGGCAAATAGGGGTTGAGAACAGCCTGGGGCAAGGCTTCCAGCTGGACAGGGTTGTCATGAATCTGTAGACCTGCCCATCCCTTACTTTTGTGTATAGGATGTTGTTTGAATTACAATTTCCACCAAAATTCTTCTGGAATGTTCAGTGAAGACGCTGAAAAAGCAGCTTCCCCTAGTGTATTATGCAATCTATTATGTGGAATCAGAGCTGAAACAGCCCGTCCAACGGGAATGGGTTTGTTTTGTGTTATCCTTCCAGCAGGAGTTTATCCATGTGCGCTGGAACTTACAACATTAAATGCTCCAGCATGGAAATTTTGTGTGAGGATTATCGGACTTAAGTTTCTCAGTGTACTGCAGCCTGGGCTCCTGCTGGCACAGGAGTCCTCTGGAGTTTCCACTGCAAAGATTTTGAAACACTAATGCCTGAAACTAGGAAATGTGAGCTCTGCTGAGGGATAACAGAAGAGAATGTTTTCTCTGTTTCACTTCTGCATGACAATGCCTATTGAAAACCTTTGCTCTTCTCTCCCTTCCCTCAAGCAATTTGTTTTAAGCTCCCCCACTGACACAGAGCCATAGCGTTGTTCCAGCTCTAATTGCTCTGTTCTCTTAAATGGCCAAACACAAACCTTGGATGCCAAAAAGCTGTATTTGTGTTGCTTCCCCCTGCCCACCCCTTGGCCAGATTTACACATAAAATATTATGCACACAGAAGACTGAGGTGTTTCAGATACTGAGTGTATCGGCACCCTCTCCTGAGCTGGGTCAAGGATGGCTATCTGCACGTGGAGAGGCAGCTTCTCGGTTGCTACCTCCTCAAAGTAGAGCTTCTGTTGCTTGCTGTTGCCACCTGTCTTTTGCTGGACACAGCGTGGCAAAGTCAAGGTCAGTCTTTCCCACTCTCGCAGTGCGCGTGTGTGGCTGTGAGCGCTCATGTCTGATTCCCTGGGATCAAATCCCCACTCCAGTGCTGAGACCTGTGCAGGGGGTGGCACACGTCTGTTCTTAAAATAGCTCCACCAGATGTTTAGATTCTGAATGCAGTGTGATTATTCAAGCAAGGTTATATTTCTTCAGGTTTTAAACAGCAATGCAGTTGTGCTGTATCTTTAATTCTGTGGTAATTGCAATGAGTGCACCCCGTGCAGCGGTGGAAGGCTGTTGTTTCTGAATCCATGTGGTGTATCACTACCACGTGCTTGGTGCCTTGCTGCTGGCCTGGTCCTGTGAGATGTTCATCACAGTCCAAAAATAAAACTTGCTCACAATGTGATGTATGGAATAGTCTTACAGGGGAAGGGAAGGGAGAGCTTTATTGCTTGTATCAATTGACATTGGGACTGCGTGAAAACTGGAAAATATTACGCCATAGTAGTAGCCTTTCAAATCACCCCTGGGTTTGCCAGCAGCGATTACAAAGCTTTATAATCCATTATAAAGCTTTTCTTCATCCTGCCATTAGCTTTTGTTTGGAGAACTCCTTTCTTCTAGTGAATGTCAGGTAGTCCTGAAGGGTAAGAGACTGTTTCTGAAACACAGTTGCTCACATTTCTGTCTGATATCATGGTCTGTAAAAAGGTTATATTAATAAACATGATTGTTATAAACAAATGAAATTCCATCGCTTGGCTCCACAGACCTAGCATTTCACTGCAGTCAGTTTGAGCTCCAGCTATGCCCCTTCAGCCTTCCTCTGCTGAGGCTGCAATGCTCACGCAATAAAACAATTGGTCACACCTCATTATTGAGGTTATTCACAATAGTGTACAAAGGACCAAGCAACAGATGTTTTGAAATGGCTAATTAATTGCTATAGATTTAATTAAATTGATGCCTGCACATCTTTCCAATGTGCTTTTCTATCAAAGCTAGGGAAAGGATCTTAATTACAAGTTCAGTCAAGCCTCTGTGAGCCTCAAGCTCCTACTTTACAGCATAAATACTGCATGCGTGCAATTATGATATTCTATTTTGGCCACTTACACTGGAGTTCTGTGTCTCTGAACTTCACTCTTGGAAAGTTACATTTGGACTTAGATGTATGACACTTGTTGTTTGGACTGACACACACAAATCCCCATACACCAGAATGAAAATTCAGCCCTAATCATCAAAGGGAAGTGAGGACTAAATGAATGTGTGTCATGCGTATCCAATTTCTCCACTGATCATCCAGAGAAAATAAATCACAGCGGATGTCCTTCTATTTCTTCTTTGTTTAAACAGTTAGAAGGAGCTCTGTGTTAAAGTCACCCTGGGTTTCCCCTGGGAATACTGAAATAAATTCATATTGGCTGATTAAATGTTTTGACCCATACTAAAGCCACTGGAAAATGATAGGGCTATTTTGTCATGGCAGCACTCCAGCTTTTCTTTTTGCGTACTACTGGAATCAGAGGATAAAACTGCAAGAGCACATCTCAACTAAACTAATAACCAATGTCATCCATTTTTAATAAATCCTTTGTGTGGGACTAGAATCTTTGAGCTTTCCTGTGCATCAGTCTCTGTGTCTAGTACTAGGATCTCCTGTCATCTTCCTACTATGCAACAGAAAAGACAGCAAAAGTGATCCCCAGAAAAGAGAGAAAAATGGGCATGGGCATTGCAGAAAGGTCTAGCTTGATTAAGGGGAAAATTTTAAATGGCACAAACTGCAGATAGGTATCCAAGGCACATTGGTTTTCAATGAGAAGAGGATAGCTTACAGTCCCTCATCTCTCTGAAATGTTCCCTTACACCCTAAGGCAATTTAATTTGGAAAGAATTGTTGGAAGAAATCTGATAGGTGTATAAAATGAGCAGTATAAAAAGCATGCTGTCACAGTAAGGGCAGTGCCCCGAGACTCGGAACCTACTCAAAAGTTAATTGAAATCAATTGGAAAGACTTCTGTTGACATAAATAAGCTCTGGATGAGCCCTTGGGAAATCTAGTTTCAATACCTGGGTTTACCACAAATTTCTTGAATGATTCAGGGCAAGTCACTCAGGGCCAAGTCCAGGATGGAGGCCAGATATTGTAATGGGATTGCTCGAAGCAGGAGGAGTGCAAAAGGTTCTTCACACAGCCTCACACTTCAGGGCTTTTTTTGGAAGTACGTTATGAGCTGCTAATGTAAAACAAATGATAATTTCTATTTAACCTGTGGTGATACAGTAGTAGGGTGCTGTCAAGACAATTTAAGAACATTTTGGAAACGAGGATTAGACAGTTAGAATTACAAGAAGAGCATCTGTAATCAGATTATCTTGCATAAAATGTCAGGGGCCACCAATCACCGTGTTTCCGATCTTAAACCCACCACCAGCTGCAATAATGAAGCAGATACCTCAGTGGAACGATATGTTACTGTTGAGCAATTTACAGTATCGTTTACTACCTGCTGTCATCCAGCCATACCTTTATGTGGATGCTCCCTTGGAAAGGGGGTCTGTTCTCACTCCCTGGGGAATGGCAGAGATGTAACTCCTGTAACTGGGGCCGTTTCCTTGAGGTGATGGAGGATCCTGGTGAGTGCTGCACCCCCAGACACACTGGGCTGGGTCCTTCTGGCTGCTCTAACCTCTCATAAGCTCTAGAAGTGTTTTTGCTGCTGACATGAAGGCTCTTGTTGCGGTCAGAGCGCAGACGTCTGAACCAAGGATGTCCGAACCAAGCAAGCTACAGGATCTGGGCAGTTTCTTGTGGGATGGAGCCTTAGCCATCTGTCTTAGTTTTAAAAACCTATATATACACACCCCTATATCTTTCTGGGGTCTTTTGCAAGAATTGCCTGTTTGTGATCCCGAGTGGTTGTTTCTACTGCAATGCTTCATCACTGCTCAGGCTGCTGAGTGGTGAATGCCACTTGAGGCTCTGAAGAGCTGAGGTTCCCTGACTATAGTTTGTTAGGTTGGTTGGTTGGTTGTTACTGCTTTGCCAAGAGGTACCCAGGAGACCACATCCTGGAAGCCCAGCCAGCCCTTGGCTCCCTCCACCCTTCACCTCCTAACTTCTGCCCATTTTTAGTCATTGGTGCCTCCCCTCTGGCTCCCACTCCTACTTTCCTCCCTCAGCACTCCAGGCTATAAGGTGCCAAAGCTGCACCTTTCCACCTTTCCCCCCATCCTGGTGCATCAATCCTCCCCTTCAGAGGTCTCAGCAGGAGACGGGCTCACAGTCCCTGTGCCTTTCGTTGCCTTAACCAGCAGCAGCAGTTGTAGTTTGGGAAGCCAGGGATGAGTGTCTGCACCTCTTGGCTGAACATACTCAGCACAGGCTGGGAATGGGTCACCACCAGCCAAGTCCTATGTGAAAAAAGCAGGAGATTGTTCAGATGAGTCAGGGAAACTTTTTTACGTAGCACTAGTAAGGCAGAAGAATTACAAGGAAGACAGATGGAATTTAAGGAAATGCAACACTGAGATTGCAATTTTTTCCAGGCTTTTAGTCACAGAGGACAGGGAGAAGAAGCCAACAATTTCTGAAATTTTTAAAATCTCCTCTTAAGAGAGCATTTTGTTGCTAGGTAAAAGTTTACTGACATTTTCCTGGCTTGCCTGATAGGTAGCCTTTCCTGGCTACCAAGTGAGGCTGGTGCCAGCTTACCTGAACAGATCTAACAAATGTTTTCTTCCAGGCTGAGATAATGGCTGCAAGCCCTGCATATTTAAGTTAACGAAAGATCAATCAGAAGTTAATTAGGGCTTTTGTTTTTTTCTGCCTACATCAAGAAGAGAGCAGAGGAGATTTCTGGGAAAATATAGTTGAGGAGGAGAGGTTAAATGTATGCTATCAGACTGCAATGTTTAATAGACAGTTTGAGTGCCATGATCTGTGCCAGTGAAGCAGAATTTCTAGGGAGCTCATTGCCTAACTCTGACAAGCCTCTCGTGATGACTCCACTGAACCTCAGGTAGCTGGGCCAGGAAAAAGATTAAGAGTGATTGTATCTATCTCCTTACCTCATTCCCAGCTCCCTGGGACACCAGATGCCTGCAGCTTTGTGTGCTGCAGCCAGCATGAAGTGTGTAGCCTTAGTTCCTACTGCCTACAAATATAATATGCCTTCTGCACTTGGGGCCTTCTAGGAAGGGTCCATGGCTGACTTGTCTGCTTGGTGCTGACACTGAGGCAGATAGGGTGTATAATATAAGCTATGCTGAGCAAACTCCTGTCACCTGTTTTACTGAAGAGGTCTGCACACTTAGTTCCGTACTGACCAACTTTTTTTCCCCATTGCTTCTCCAACTCCATAATATGCCCTGGAAAAGCAAATATAAGAAGAGCCGTTAGATCTCCTGCCGCCTTCATGTCTCTTCTCCACAATGTGGAGCTGCTGAATTTCTTGATGAAAAACAAATTTCTGAAGTTCTCACAGTATGAACCAAATAATAAGTTGTCCTGTAATCATGTCATAGGAAAGGACAGACATTTTAACTGGAGACTTTCAAAAAGGTCAGCTGGAAGAAAATACTGCAGCTTCTGCTCATTGGCCAAACTCCATTTTGTTTCAGTTTAACCTGAAAAACAACTTCTATGAGAATATTTTGAGAACTGAAGGAAGTTGTTTTACACTTAGATGTTCATTCCAAAAAAAAAGGGAGGGAAAAATAATCTCTGATCTTGTGGAAGCTTCACCAGAAGTCAGACCTAGGGAGAGGTGACGTGCATATGAACTGAATTCCTGCTGCTTCGCCTTTTGCATGTTTCTATTAGATAAAGTAGCTTCAATTAAAAAACAAACAAAAAAAAACACAAAAGGAAAGAGACCAGTCCCAAACTCAGAAGTCTAGTAATTAAGGTATCTTTTGAGAACCTACAGTTAAAACTCATGCTCTGAAAAGGCAGAGGAGGAGTTTGAACTTCCCTGACATTTCTGTTTAGAAAGAACTTATTTTTAGCTACTTACAATTTTGTCAAACTGGAACTATTCAGGATTATTTTTTTTCCTTTGGGGTCTGTTTTACCCTCCCTCTGTCTGTCCTTCTACTGGACTTTTGTTTATATCACAGAGGTCCCGAGAAGTTTCCTTTCTTCTCTCGAGCTTGTGATCACACTCATAATGTCTGTGACTCTGCTTACAGTTTTAGTGTCTTTTTTAAAACTGAGAAAGATAAGGATGGAACGGTGACTGTGAGAAAAATGAAGATCTCATTCCTTCAGGAGTGTTACCTTACTCATGGGCTGAGTTCAACATGAGCTGATTGATAAGTTTGCCTAAGGCTGCATTTTTTTTCCACAGGTGATCTGCTTACTGGAAAAAAACTGTCTGTAATGTCAAGTTCTCTACAAAAAAAACAAGTGGAAAGGGGAAAAAAAATGAGGTACAATTTTAAAAACTGATTTTTTCTTTGTTTATAGCTTTTAAATTTGCAGTTTCCCAGTTAAAGGAGAAAAAAAAAAAAAAGGAAAAATGTATATATTGTAACTACAACCTAATTAATTTCCTTGTAAACTACTAAAGCTAAGGGAGCTTTCATTGACTAAAATGGATTGTGTGTTGTATCATTCAAGGAGACTACTGTGAGTTTTCCCAGCTTTTATAGCTGAGCATTTCTGGAATTCAGAATTAATTTCCCAAGTGATTTCAGGTAAGGACTTTCCCTGACTGAATGATGTTTTTGTTTTCCCTTGAATCCCGAGACTGAACTAATCCAATGGCTTTGCTTCAGTCTGTTTATGGACTGTATGGCAGTTCTTGCCTTCCAGATTGTATGTGCGTAATGTTTGGAAGATTAGTAATGATGTGTTATCACAGCCAAGGGCAGTCCAAGTAAAAGCTTTGTGGACTGTGACTGATGGGTGGGTTTTATTGCCGCTTCTTTCACCCTGGGATTACTAGCCGCATTCTCATCACACATCTTTTTTTAACAGCGGAGGGAAGAGGGGCTGCGTTCATGAGTGCATTAAAGCATCTGACTCTGTTCAGCCAGGATTTTTTTTCAAGTGTGGAGTATCCTGACATGACAGTATTTATTTTATATTTTGTAAGTGAATACATGGCTTCCTCAGGGCTCTTGCTTAAACTGATACTGCCTATTAGCTAAAATATTTGGACTTAAACATGCATCAATTCAACTAAGTTTCCTTAGGCTCTGGTTCAGGGCTTCCTGGATGGAGCTGAATTTAAGACACGCTCCATGTGTGAGATCTGTTGATGTCTGTTAATGGCCTGTGTATGCAATGGCTTCTGTGTCTGAGACAAGGATGCATTCCTTAGGGACGCTCTATGACTTAGCTTCTCACTGGGTACAAATACAAGTATTTAAAAGGTTTGTGTGATCTCTGCTTCTATTTATCCCTAATAAAATGGTGTTTTCTTCTTCCCTGCTTTGACTGTATCTACAGTCTTGCAATTCTTGCTTTCCAAGGGATTTTCCATACTTCATTGCCACCCCACAGTCTGCTCACTCCTGTAATCATAGAAAATGGGACACCTCAGAGTGATCTAATCCCTCCTTCTGCCCCAAAGGTGGATCATGTTGAAATCATTCCTGGCCGATGTTTTGTGCAACCTATTTTAAAACTGCTTGTGTCAGAGGTTGCAATATTTGGCATACTCTCTTATTTGCCATTAGGGGGTTTTAATCTGAACTGTTGCTGTGATTTAAGTCTGCTTTCTTCCATCTTCTTCACCTTCGGTATCAAAACCAATTTATTCCATTCTTCTTTAAAGGTTATTTTCTGCCTTCACTCTTCTCCTTTCTAGACTGAACAATATCCTTTCCATCATCCTTTTTTTTATGGCTCTCCTTTTGTAGGCTTTTGATTAGTGCTGTCCTTTCTTCTGAATTGCTCAATCCACTTACTACTTAAAGTACAACTTCCAGACTGGATATAGTGTTCCTACTGAGGCCTCATCACCACCAAGAAAAATAAAGGAATTACATCAGAAGAAACCCCTATTTGTACAGCTCGGGTTGATAGGTGCCTTCTTTGTGACAGCATGATATTGTTGACTCATGTTCAGCTCTGATCTCCTGTAATACCCCCCAAGTCCTATTCAGAACAACTGTTATCTGTCCAGTCATTCTCCCTCCTGTACTTTCCCAGACAAGATTTTCCATTCTTAAGTACAGGACTTAGCACCTGTCATTGCTCGGTTGAGTACTGTGTTTTTCAGCCCATTTCTCTGATCTCTCCAAATCATTATGAATACTCTTTCTCTGCTCCAGCACCTTACCTCACATGCAGACTTCAAATGTGTGATCTGTTCTGTTGCCCAGGCTGTGAAATAACAACACAGGAAAAAGACTTAACCCTTACAGAATCCCAGATGATACGCCTTTCTAGTTTGACAGCAAACTCTCACACCAGCTGTGAGTGAAGCTTTCCAAGAAGCTGTGCATCCGACTTCTTGTAGCCTCATCTACAGTGTGTCACTAGTTTTCTTTTAAGAATATTTTCTGAGACAGTGAAGCTGTTGCTGTGTCACCAGTGACCACAAATTACGGCTCTTCATCTCATGTTTCTTTTTAACCCAGTATTTGTCCTTGCTATTCCTTTTCTACACCCTTTCTCACAAGATGTTGATCAAGACAGAGGTAAACTTGCTACTAAAGTGTTACTAAGGAAATAACAAAAGAGAAGCCCTCCAGAGTTCAAGTCAAAGGTTTTTTTAATTCTTATTATTTCCCTGTCGGAGATGTCTGATGTTTCAAGAAACTGGTCTGCCACCACAGAAAATAACAGTTACTTTTTCCTCCATGGTTACAATAATGTTTTCGGGGTTTTCTCTCCACAATTATCTATCTTTCAAGACTGCTTTGTAACTTTGTTCCTATAATCATTATTCACAAAATATATTTCTACAATCCAATGGAAATTCTTCAGATTCCCAGTAGGAATATGACTTTAAAAGCCCTTTTAGCTTTTCTAAAGGGGAAAGACCTGCCAAAAGGTTAGCAGCTGTGGTAGTTCAGTGAAAAAAAGCACAAACTGTAGGTTCTGAACTAAGAGGCTAATTTTAGAAGATGACCTCAACAGGTGAGCAGATCATTTCAGGTGACTTCAGAGTCCTTCGCTTCTCTGCATTAAATGTCAATGTGAATTTGTTGACTCTTACTCTGAATATATAGATCGCAGGAGCTGAGTTAGATTCCAGGTCAGCAAGATCATGTTTTCCACTGTAAGCATTCCAGATGATGATAAACATCATCAAATAACTTCAGGCTCACCACAAATGTTGATGAAAGCATACCTCAGACTTCAGGGACACCTACTGTCTCACCTACCTTATCTAAATGCCATGCAGGTTGTTTGAAATTAATGTAGTATCTACGCAGCAAATGCTGTGTGGATTTAGCACATTTTTGCAAGTTATCTTCTCTTTCAATTGCAGAGCTGGCCTCACTGCAGTGAGCTGCCTCTCGTTACACAGCTGCAGGTCAGGACGTCAGTGGATTTCCCCACTCTTCTTGTTCACTCATGGCCCACGGTTCCCTCAAGAAGGTTGTCTCAATGTAATGGCTCAGCGCCACTGTCTGGCATGCAGAACATTCCTGGTTTGTCTCCGGAGATCCAAAATGCAAGTGCTGACATGTAACACCACAGCTGTGCAATTTGTCAGCAGACAAGAGGCAAGGAGCTCTCCCACAGCCCGTCAGGAGGCAGTGCGGCTCCGGTGTCCACACTGCCCAAGCTTGGCACCTTCCTGGGCTCAGAGCACCTAGGCAGGTCACGCCAGCAGACAGGCCTTTGACAAGTAGCCTGTCAAAACCTCAGTCCTGCAGAACATCTTTTGCAAGTGAGAGGCCCCAGGAATAGATCTGCTTGCCATAGACCAGATCAGCGCCTGTCAGTCATCTTCCTCCAGACCAGCCATCCTGACAGGGATAGGTCTCTCATCTCTGGCTGCTTTCAGTGACATTTATCTTTTGCTATTGCCTGTTACATGCTGGGCTTTAAGGACACCAAAGCAGAACTGAGGTGGGATAACTCCATTGGTTGCTAGATGTTTCCAATATATGTGAAGATAAGAAAATTTTCATCAGAACAATAATAATAAAATAAATCTGATTTTGTGTTAGAGACAGCATGCCAAGCACAAAACCGCCATGGACTGTACTTATTAAGGAAATACAAGTTTTTCTTGATAGCTACCCACTCTTCTTTCCTGTTTTAAAACCCAGATGCTTTAAATGCTCAGCTGAGTTCCTGCTGGTGTTCAGCATCTGTAGCAGTGTACAAGAACTATCAATAATCAAATGTGTCTCTAAGCAAAGAGGTGTTTGGTTTGATACCAAAATGACTTGCAGCAAAATTAATGCAGGACTTTTATGATGGAATTAATATCTTGCTTGGTTAATAAGGCCCAACTCTACAAGACAGTAAAATCACTGTGGCCAAAAATCAGTTATAAGATGTGCAGTGTTTGGTACTGTATTACATAGGCATACTTTCTGAAATTGGTTCTCTTCATATAAAATTTTAAAAGGCCCTACTTTGCATTCTAAATTATGTTCAGTTTGTCCTTGAGTGTCAGTAGGATTCATCCCTATCAAATGGTACTTGGCAGTTTTGTATTTTTCTGTGGGGAAATAAACCAACAAAGCTTAGACTTTGCCTCCAGCTATGCATATATCCAGGGAACTTGCATGCATGTAAAGAAGAATTAGGATTTAAAGGCTTGAAAAAATAACCTTTTTAAGGGCTGGATATTACTTCTAATCTAATATGCTTTAAAAATGACTGAAGTAAAATCTGTACTAAACATTTTAATTACGGCTATATTCAGTAATAGTAAAAGGGTGTTAGTTATTATCCAAAGCTTTGGGGATGAGAGGAAAAAAGTCCCAAATATAAGCATATATGCATTAGAAAGAGTGGGGTAAACAAATAAATAAACAATTATTATAAATTCTTTTGTGCTTCTGTGGTCATGAAGGATGAAAACCAGAGGTGAGGATGACTGGAAACAGACCCGTTATGCCATGATATGGATTGAAGTATGTAATAGTGAAGGCATGGAAAGATAAGCTGGGTTATTAACATGCATGTTTTGGTTATCTCAGGAGCGGAAAGTAACATCAAGGACTTTTTAAAAATCACAGTTGTTCCTCAGAGCAATTTAACATTCATTTTCTACTGTACCCATTATGCTTTCTTTGATTCCTTTTTGCTTTTCTTTAAGCAGTTGGCTAATGTAGTTAAAATGGTGAACATTTGCCATTTCTGAAGCTAGAAAGGAGCATGACACAAGCCATTAATGACATAAGCCAGTATTTTGGGATCAAACAGCATGTGTAAACATCCTAGGTATGATCAGTTGCACATTCCAATCTTTTCTAAATTTACAATATGTGAATTGAGGATTATACTGTCAGCGGCTTGAGGTGCTGAGGGGCTGTACAGCTTTTCACAGTGCATGCAAAAAGACAACATTAATTTAATCCACATTGTTCTGCATCAAGACTAAAATTCTGTGGTATTTGCCTTTCATTAGCTGGCTGCCCTAGCATATTTGAAAGTCTCAGTTATCCATGGCTGAGTGTCTGCTACCTTGTCTCCAAAGCTTATCCTTCTGCATCTTAATCTCCTTGAATCTTGAAGGCACGTGATGATCACTTGCAGCAGTCAGTCCAGCTCCTGAGTTTTGTCTCTCCTTTCACAGATCTGGAACAAGGCTGTTTTTCTTGATGCATCATTCATAAGCTTCATTGGGTGATTATTCTGCTTCCAGCCTAATGTGTTTAGTCAAATTCCTCAGGTTATGCTGTTCCCTTATAAAAACATCAGCTCCATAACTAAATACTTTTAAAGCGCTAGATCCCCTCTGTATTATCCTTTCAAACCATTAGGAAACTTTCTGCCACTTTCAAATGCCAGACAGGTTTCTTTTTTTTCAGTTTGTTTATAAAGCAGCTTGGGGCACTGAGCTAAATTTTACCTGGTCCTTTGTAAATGTACCCTCAGTATTCCTGAACATCACCATTCCACTGACATGGAGTCATGGGCAGCGGAGCCCGCGCAGGTGCAGGGAAAAGCAAAGCGAGAATAACTGCAAAAGCACTTACCAGTTGTGGCCACCTGTTTCCATTCACATCCAGTGAAAGAAAATCATCAAAAAAAGGAACAAGTGAAAAGCTGTGCTGACTGAAATATTTTTCAGGAGAGGCTGATAGCAAAAGCTCATAGAAGCAAATAGAGACTTATCCAGAAGGCAGATTTCATATACCCAGGCACGGGAAATTTCTGCTTCAGGCTTCAGCTTCTCTAGGCAAACAGCGATTGAAGAGAGCAAGCAAACATGCACAGCCAGCTCCAGAAACAGGGCTCAGCGTAACCTGGGAAAAGTGGATGCATTAATAATCATCATCTGCCAGCCCTGAAGTGATTTTCATCCTTTTCCTGGAATTTGTAGGTATTTTCTTTCATTAGTTTTGGAAGTTGGTAAGAGAGTGCTTTCCTGCCTCCCTCCACAGTGAGTTAAGGAGTACGATGTTGCCATTCTTCCTAGATGAAGTCTTTTATTCCTGCAACTGGATACTTAGGTTACTTCAATCCTATTTAAGAGCTGACATCTTATTCTTCATGAAATCATTTTTGTATTTTAATGACTATTTTATTGCTGCTTGCAGAACCATCGCAACACTATCTAGATCGCTATCTAGATCACCCTTTATAAACATAAATTAAAATTCCTGTGCGCTGTAGTAACAGCAAAAAACAGAGTTTATTCTCCATTATTTCTGGGTGCCTTACCCACTTTGGGAATAAGCCATGTGACACATGTAGCAGTACCTAAACTGGTTCTGCACTTTGCAGCTTAACCGAGCAGGATGTTTACTTTAGGACACGACACTCACTAACAGGCCAACCCTGGTCCAGAAGTACTTGTATTATCCAGGTTTTACATCTTTCAGTTTTTTCAGCCCCCTATTTCCTCTGATAATGGACGGTTGATTATATATTAATTTCACAGAGGATTACATTTAGGGTACTGAATTTATAAGAGATTAGATTTCAGGTCGCAGAGAAAGAGACAGGTTCGGGCATGAACCAAAGAAAGGTTTTAGTTGGACTAGTAGTCATATTGACTTAATCTTTTATTCTTAGATGTATTTACTTGCTACTATGTAACTATGTATGGTTAATAGAGCTCTTAAAGCAATGAAGTTATAGCTATTTTTGTTATTTGATGCTGAAGTATTTGGGGACACTGTATCCCGTGTGTGCTTGGCTCCATCACTTTTCTACTTTATGGCCTCTGTTTTTTGTTTTGGTTTGGTTTGGTTTTTTTTTCCCCTGGGTTCTGCCTCTGCCTTTGTTAATCTAACCTCCTGAGAATTAAATATTCTGGCTGTGAGTTCATGTATATCAGAGACCTGCTTCCGATTTATACTCACACAGGTTAGAACAGCAGTTAGATCAGGATTTCAGTTTTTAGCATGCAGACTCCTACAACTGGAAAACCAAAAAAGGCATTGTAAAAGGTGGGGGTTGTTTTTAATCCTATTTAGAGATGCAGTAAGCATCATAACCTCATCTGAAATTCTTAGCTAGGAGTGTTTTTTGCATGAGTCTACGTTAATGCCATGGCGTAGATACTTTGAAAAAATCAAGTTTTAAGCTAAAACCAGGAAAGGCACATAAGGCTTGGACAGAAAACTGTTTATGTTGATTTACTGAATAAGAGAGTCCATGAACCTCAGTCAGCCTGTGCTTGTTCACAAACAGTAACACACCCACCCATTCATCTCCACGTAGGACAACCAGTGAAATACCTCAGCATCCGAGTGAGCCTTGCGCCTGTGCTTTCTGGTAAGGCAGGGACCAGCTGGTGGCGAGGGGACAGTGCTCCTGCCACACTGGCTCAAGCCAAGCCAGACACTCTGGTGTGACAGAAGTAGAGAAAAAAACTTGACAGAAAGCAGATGTGGGGATGAGAACTGTGGCTTTAAAGAGACTGAATGGAGAAAGTCTTTGCAGGGTTTTAAGACCCCATGCCGAGCTGTACACTGTATGTATTGAGTGCAGAAATAGTAGTGCCTAGTAAAACGCACTTGATCCATTTTTACAAATGATGTAATACAACTGTCTCTGCAAAGTAACACGTTCTTGTGACTATCCACCTTCTAATCCGGGCCATGCATTAGTGTCATAGCTGTGCTCTTACTGCCCTCTGAGCCATGAGTCACCATCTTTCACTTCCTCAAACAATTACAGGCAGCAGAAAGTGGCTGTCGCTTGGTCTCTCAAGGGCTTTCTTTGCTGCTGTAACAACAAGGAAATTCGCACAAAGCCACTTTTTTGGTGGATGCTCAGCGGAGGCCTGAGGCTCACTTTATACCTCAAGCAAAGACAGCACCGCATGCTAAAATTTGTGTTTCTGTGCATCACCTCACCTGTCTCCCAGATCTTACCTCTCCTTTGATGGAAGATCAGCCACCTGTTAGCTACATAGCACTGAGCACCCCTTGGCCCTCGCTGAACCAGAAAATCGATACCATTGCAAAATTTTCTTCCTTGGGTGAAAAGATGTGAAACTGTGTTGTTAGTATTTCTCAAACATGTATATCTCAAAACATGTATACATGTTTTGTATAATGTGTGTAAGGCGATGTATCTAAACAATACTGATTGCCATTCATTTCTAGGTGTGTTTGGTGTTACTGCTAAGGAACTGCACAGCTGAAACACAGCCCCACTCCCCCCCGCCCTGCACCTGGTTACTGCTCTCCATCTGCAAAGTGCAAAGTATGTGATAAATGCAAATAACTTAAAATTTTCCAGTCACTGCTGGTAGTATTTTGTACCCATTTACAAGGCTACACACTTGTAACCGACTGTGCCAGGTGCAGAAGGGAGGAGAACCTGACCCCCTCCAAAATTAATCTTTCCCCTGAATTAGGATTAATTTTTCAAAGCAGCCAGGATGTTTCTGCTTTCCTCGGTGTGCGTGAGTGTGCTGGGGGGAGGGTGCAGGGCACACAGAGCCCATGCAGGGGCAAGTATGGAAACGGTCTTTGACTCAGCTGTCTCCAATAGCCAGAGCTTGTTACAAAGGAAGCAAGAAGACCTGGAAGGAACGTGTTCAGTGTTACTCCTTTGATACGAGCTCTGCTCCGTTGGCCATCTGAAATGTCCTCCCAAAATATGCACAGGTAAAACCTTCCTGTCGCGCTGGGTCATCGTGGGGCAACGCCAGCCCTTAATCCTGTGGTGTTGCGGCCGTGGGGGAAGCCTTGCTGGGGAGGTCTCGACCCTGCTCCTGCATGGGTTTGGAAGCGGGGAGCCCAAGACTAACGGTCCTTTATTAAAAGCGGGTTCTTCGGTTGGGCCCAGACTGGGGGTTTGCCGCCGGGCTGGCTCTGTTACTCGAGAAGGTTTCTGTTGTTCGCCATTGGCACCAGCCGACAGAGCCTATGTCTGATAAATGACTAATAACATTTCTGCAGCGGTGCGGCCGGCGAGGGATGGAAATCATCCGCAGCCTTTTCGCCCCCTGCCCCGGGGAACGGGAACGGTTCGATGTTTGGAAACCGCTGCCGGGGCCCGCACACGCCGGTGCGGCCCGCTCGATACCGCAGCGCCCTCGCCTGCCCGGGGGCGAGCCCGGGGGGGAGCCC
>VZZY01024316.1:162631-222713 GCA_013400335.1 Eurystomus gularis
GGCCGGGCCCGGAGCGAGGGGCCCGTGTGTGCCAGCAGCCGTCGCATCCCTGCGGCACCGCCGCGGGAAGGGGAACCTGTGCAGGCGCGGAAGGCTCCTGCGGGCGGGCAGCGCTGCGGGACGCGTCGGGCTGCGGCGTTTCCCGTCCGCAAAGAGGAGGAGAAGCACCTCTGCGACACAGACGCAGGGTGCTGAGCCGTGCTCCCCTGGCTAGATGAGAAGCTGGAAAACGAACCGAACGCTCCGCCGTCAGTACGTGAAGCACGAGTAGCACGTTAACTGGTCTGTGCTGGGTCGAGATGTTACATGCGCTGCGTCGGGTTTTTCCCAAGCCGTAGCGCGTCAGAAGACGCAGGGGCCTTTAGCGGAGCAGCAGATCTACTAATGAACGCCCAGTTACGGAGCCATGAGAATGGCCTTCTATGACTTTAAGATCTGCTGCGCAGCGGCGTGGGGTGAGAAATGCTTTTGACGTTATGTCCCAGGCCACCCTGGACTGAGCCGAGCTTGGCCGAGAGGCCAGCGCCGCGGTGACAAAGCAGTGTCGAGCCACGGCGGCCTGGCCGCTGGCCTTGCGCCGCTCTCCTGCGACAGCCCCTCTCGGAAAGGCGCTGGCTCCACTTTGTCAGCAAACCTGAACGACATAACTAAGAGAGGGAGATGCTTTCAGTCCTCTCACTTTGTGCTTGCAAAGTCCTTCCACGCACATGTGCGTGTGAGCTCAAAAGTTAACGCAAACTTAGAGTGCGAACTTTCCAGGGAATCGTGTTATCCCTGATAAATGTACATGGAATGGGACTTAAAGTTGCTGTGGAGCGTGGCCCATGCTTTTCTTGGAGCTTGGTTTTATTTTCATCTGTTTTTAAGCCATGTTTTGTAACTTAATCGTGGAAACGCTAACGCTTCTCGTTACCCATGTTTTCATTCCTAATTGGAAATACAGACCTAGGAGTTTGCATTGAAAGTGAAACACTAATGGTCGCTTCCTGGGTCCCCTGAGCAGCCGCAGGGCTCCACAGGAACTCTTGTGCAACTGGAAGGTAATTTACGCTTACTCAAAACCAGTCTTAAATTTTAAACTGCGGTCTCTAAAGGTGGCCCTTATTTTTTCACGTTTATCAAGACTTTATGTGGATGTGTATCACAAGTCAGATAGATGAAGCTGGCGAGATTGCTTCATGACTGTATTTCTAATGCGGTGCATGTTACGTACAAAGGCATCGCGGTTTTGCCGGTCATGCCTGCTAGCAAATTATAGGTAGGAAAACTTGAAGTGGTTTCCTTTCAAGCCTATCTTTAATGGAAAGATTTGAGAGAGGTGCCATGTTCTGACAGTTCTTTGTCACGGTAACGTGATGCAGCATGGCAAATGTCGAACATCTCCATCTAAGGTCCTGCAACTTGATCGTATGGTTTTGTAACCGTGCGGCATAATTTGGTGTCCGCCTCTGCATTTACCTGATAGTTAATATATCTCCACTCTGCATTTAATTGGAAACACAGGCAAATTATATTTTGCTGTACGGATGATAACTTGGTGTTCTATAACCTGAATTGGGTATTCAGTGATTGTTAGGAGGGGAGATGTTAAGGAGTATCTTAAATTGCTCTTCTGAGTTCATTTCTAATATGGTAGAATGGGTGTTATGACTGGCAAAAATAGGATGGAAAGGAAAGCAGTGATTCTCCTACAAAATGAAGTTCCACAGTTTCATTACGAGGAAAGAAATGTTTGACCACTTTTACCAAGAAGTTTGATTTTTCTCAACTTTTTTTTTTTAACAATTGCCATCTTTTTGCTTTGCAAGCTACCATAAACAAGTGTGCAGTCGCAGAATGCTAGTTCAGAGCTGTGTAGGTCAGAATATTGCACGGTGTTTAACTGGATCTTCCTGTTTCAACATTTCTATTTTTCATTATACCGTTTAAAATTAAAAGCTCTCTGTATTCCCTTGTTCTTCCCCCTAGTACTTTTTAAGACTTTTTTACAGATATTAGGTGAAGACCAATATAAGCTTAAAAAATGACTTCCTACATGGGCAGCTGGTAAACTTAAGCTGTGAACACTGAGCATTGAACAAGGATTAAAATGTAGCGAAACTGGAGATCTGAAATGTTTTTTGGTGTCAGCTACATCGGCTGAACTCGTGCAACGCAGGTAGCGTGTACCATATTCTTTAAATGCCTCTCTGCTTTAACATTTGTAATGTTAAAGTATGATTTTATCATAATTTAAATATTAAAATATAACAGAATCCCTAGTTTGAAATTCCTTGCTGATAGTACCAGAATACAATAACATATAAATTGAAATGTGCTGTCTACATGTTGTATTTTTCCCCCAAGTGTCAACGTCATTTCAGTTGATAGTAAAGGTCCAATCGTAAGATTTACAGAGCAGTTAAAGCTTTCTATCTATGCAGGTCATTGTGATGTTTGATGGGAAAACATTTCTTTTTCCAAAAGTAAAAGCCTTATTGCAGTCAAAGCCCTTAAGTTGTAGAACTGAGAATGAAAAGGTGGTGGTGAAGAGAAACCTGAATTTCCACAGTACGGAGGATGACTTAAAAAAACATATGCTTGCCTATGAAATAAAGCAGAAGACTGAGAAGGAGGAGGAGGAGGACAGTGTAACGGTGCTGGTGAGCGTACGCAGCCAGTTCTTACGGTGGCTGTGTGGAAAGAGTGGAAATGCAGGGTAGGGTCTGTAGTACCAGCAAGTGAAACACGTATGGGAATTCTCTGAAAAGATCTCAATACCTGTTCTGCACCGAAAGGTTTTTAATGCACTTCTGGAACTGCAGGTTTGGGTTGTTTGTTCGGGGTTTTTTTTTCCCCTCTTTTGGTAAGTCTGCTCTTATGAGAAAATTTGTGTTTACAATTCAAGGGTTTTGTTTATAATTTACAGTTACATTGGAAAATGTAATTTTTAGCTGACAGCTCAGTGTGTGACAAATTTCAGCACCTGCTCTTAGCTTGACTGGAGAGCCTAAGCAGCATGAGAGCATGGAGGCTCCTATTAATAATTCCAGGTGTATGTTTCATTGCAGTCTGACGAAGCAACTAGCTGGAAATAACTGAGACAAAGGACTAAGCAGTGGCTGTGGGCTAACTATAAAGATGTTGCACAAAGAAGGCTTCCTGTGAGAGTTCTCGCTTAAAACATGCCTTAAGTAAACTCCATAATTACAGGAGACCTAATTATATTGAAGTGCCGCCTCTTTGTGTGTTTTAATGGCTGGTTGCATGCTTTCAATGCTAATGATTTGTCATGGGTAATATCTGTCCAGTGGAAATGGAGTGGTTTTTAACTCCCTGTGTTTATGTAGGAGTATATGTTTGTTTTACAAATTGAATAAAGATGTCTTATAACAATGAGGGGAAAACCAAAGTTCATTATTTTTTTTTTCTAAGGGGTTGTGCCCTGGAGGTTTTGAACTCCTCTGGAAGGAAGATGGAATTTCCAACATCTGTGCCCAGGTCGTCATCAGTTTGTGCCAGTTCTGGGGGCAGACAGGAGTAAGCAGACTGGTGCTGAATGCTTTGAGTCCTTTATTTCCTATAGCAGCAAGGAGGAAACTTGTTGGGAAAAATAACTTCCAACTTACTTTTATTTTAAAACTTAAAGCCGTTATGTTAAGCATGTGCTTTTTGGTTGGCTTCCTTGTGTGTTTGTGTAAAGTGTGGGATTTTCTTCTTCTTTTTTCTTTCTTTTTTCTTCCCAACTCAAGGTCTCTCAGGAGAGATAAAATATGAAATGTACTCCCATTATATACATTAGTCATGGCAAATAGTTTGGCATATATGGCAAAGGCTAAACTGATACTTAACAAGGGGACATTAGGAGAAACACTGGTTTTACTGTTTCTCTTCTTACTGTTACTGATCCAGGCTTTCCATATTTATTTGCCTTTTAAATTACGTGTCCAAAATCTGAGTTGCTTCCCTACCCTGTGGCAGAGCCCTGAAAACTCACAGAGTTTGTAACAACTGTAGCAGCCCTGAATGGAGATGAAAACAAATCAGAAAGTGCTGTAGCCCTCTGAGCTGAGGAGCTTCACCAAAACAAGGGGCAGGAGCTGAAAAAGCGGACTGCACGGTGTGGAACTTGCCAGAGAATCTGGGAACTAAAGCCGTGTTATTAAACTCCTCCTTGTGTTTACCATCCATCCTCTCTGTGTTACAAAACACACAGCGGGGGAACCTCAGTTTTCTTGGAATTATCTGGCTCCTTGCTGTGTAATTACTGAGGCTCCTGTTAGACCTCACCTGACATTAAAATCAGGACATAAAATGTGTGCACCAAACGTGCATGTGCGTGAGAGGGACAGAGACACCTGAGAGGTGCATCACTTTTAAGTTTAGTTCCTTACAAAAAGCTAATTACCTTGAATTCAGGTAACTAAAATTTCTCTTTTCTCTTAACATTTCCTTTTCTTAACATTTCTCGTTTAAAACACTATTAAAGGAATTTTCTTTTTTTATGGAAACCAGTGACCCCTCCTGTATATCAGGTGTGACCTAAAGCTTAAAGATTAATTAATCCTATGGATATTCTATATTTAAAACAAAAAAAGACTGAAAGTGTGGGGTGTTTTTGTCATGAAATCTGTTGTGTTTGTTTGGGGGTTTTTTCTGTGTTTTGTTTTGGTTTGGTTTTAAACTCTCATTTAAAACCCAACAGCTTATTGGGAGAAAAGCACAATACTATTGAATTTAAGGCTTGAAGAAAGATCTCAGAGGTGTGAAGTGGAAAGTGGTCAGAAAAAAGAATTTAGAAAGAATGCCTTGCATGCAAACATCTCAGTGTAATCTGGCTTGTATTATCAGTCAATTCTTAGTTGCCCAATAATGTAAAATTTCTTTCGCATATTTTAGTGGAGGGAGAGATAACAGCAGTGATACCGACTTTGGTAAAGACTGAAATAATACGTACTTTATAAGAAGTAATGAAGTAAGTGGGTTTTGGACCACAGCACATAGCAATGGAATCCTTTTTACTGAACTAAGTTACCTGGAAGTTGCTCTTCTATTGGAAGTTTCATACCACTGTTCCCATCAATGGGAAGACTGGAAAATTGGTTCTTTTCATTTTCCTCTTAGTTCAGCCCCTGTCCATTCAAAGGTGCGTGCACCTAACGGCGAGCAGTTACGTGTGACCTGCTGAGCTACTGCTGTGCTGTGGTGATGATGCTAAAATCTTTCTCGCCCATTTGTAGGAGAGGAAAATGGAGATGGGTGAAAACCTCAATACCTTTTAGTTCTGATCCTTTATAGGGACTGCCAAAATGGGAGGAACTAGATATTCAAAGATACATTTATACCAAGCCTGTCAGAGTTCAAGGAGCATCTGGACGATGCTCTTAGTATACGGTTTACTTTTAGGTAGCCTTGTGAGGAGCAGGGAATTGGGACTTGATGGTCCTTATCGGTGCCTTCCAACTTGAGATATTCTATGAGTCTATGACTGCAGAAATTTCTTTAAGGAGGTCAAAAATGGATCGCTTGCATGAAATAATAATCTTAGTGACTTTGAAATACTTGTTCAAATATAATTTACTTTTTCTAAAGAGTAAGCTGTCTTGATTATAATTTTTTTTTATTTAAACAAACTCCTTTGATCTGATTTGCAACTACAGATGCTTTATCAGACTTTATTCCCCTGAATATACTCCCTCCTTTTTTACTCTTCTTATCCTTTGTAATATGTTATAGTTGATTTAAGGATGTAATCGCTCTGTTAGCCTCTGCCCCTCTATGTCCAGCTGCTTTCTCTTTGTCACGCTAATGACCCGTCACAGTGAAGCTGCCACTTGACACAGTGGGTGAAGCCTGAAAACCTGACCCATTGGGTTTTAGAAACGTTTAATATCTGTCCTGTTCTGACAACTCAAGCCTAGCCCATTTTACAAATGCCTCTTGCCTATTTAGAAAAAATACCGTATAAAAGCATTGGGTATTCTGTTGCAGGAAGAGGGCAAAGGCTTGTTTTCTTAAAGGATCAGTATTTATCAGTGCACAGGCAACAATTTTGTTGCAGGCTTACTGCATTTTTGTGTGCGTGTGTACGTAAACTGGTGAAATATGAGTTTAACTGATACTGATTGTACCACAAGCTGCATATTTATCTTGTGCATCTGAGGAACTACATGGAAGATGGATTTGTTGTTATTTTTTTTCATGTTCTTGTTGGGAGATGAGCTGAACAGGCAGCGAGCAGGTCCGGGATGGAGTTGCACTGTGTGGCTGTTGCACTAAATGATGCTGTTCAGATTTGTCCTCCGTCATCTCTGTTGTTTGGACATGTGGGGTCTCGCCAGCCTTTGCCGAATGCTCCTAAGATGCCACGAGCCCTGTCTGACTCTGGAAGTGATACGAATCTTTAGCTATACTGGTCGTGAACTGTAGTCCATCTCCTGCATGGCTTTAACTCTAAAGCCTATGTTACATTAAATGTTCATGATGGTGACTGCTGTAAGAGGGATGGGAGAATACAATACTCTAGTTCATCACTTCTGGATATACTTCTTATGAGGAAAAAAAGCAGGAACTCCTGTTCCCTTGAGTAATGTCTTCTGCTGGCCAGGATGGATGGAGAAAATGGTATTATGAGCGAGCTCCTTGGCTGTTTTCCAATCACCAGATCTCTCCCCTGTCTTACTGGCTTTTGAGATGTCAAAAGCATCTGATGTTATCTAGTCTTAGCTTTCATCAACTTGCTATAAATACTGTGATTTTCTGCACAGTAGGCTGCAGAGTATTAGAATTCCGGCAATGTACAATATCTTGAATTTGGTAGCGTCAAAAGCTACAGTTTTACACATTGTAGCTTTTTTTCTGGGAGGGAGGAGGTGTGCGAGTTGATGGTGTCTGTGAGCGTGGGCCACTTCTTTGGAAATGTGCAGGCGTTGCTCTTGCATTTTTACTTACGTTTGAAGCAGCACTAAATTGACCACAGTCTGTTTCTGCAGTAAGAAATACTGTTTCTGTATCTGCTGATTAACGTGTTCTTCTCTCAGGGGAAGATGTGCTAAGTAGTTTTAGGTTGATGACACATACAGTCCACTACACTGACCAACTTTTATTGTTCTCTTTTTGGCCTCAGTTTTTAAAAAAACCTGCAAAATAAAATTGCAAAATACTTATTGAGAACAAAATGCCGTGTAGTGCTTTCCTAATGTCTTTTTCACCCTGATTTCTGTTCTGCCTGGAACTGGAGGGAGAGCAGATTAACTTCTGGTACAGAGAAGCTTGCTCCAGTCCCTGCAGGGCTGTGCATAGCTATGTGTGTTTGCGTGGTTTGCAGTCTGGATGCCGCTCCAGAGATTGTCAGAGATTCCCTCTGCTCCCCCACATAAAATTCCTTGTCAGAGATTATGCACAATTCAGACTGAGGGTGGGGTTTGGAGAAAAGATGACTGTTGTCTCCTCAAACCGTAGAGAGAAATATTAGCAAACTAGGGTGAGGTGTTTTTTCAGTCCTGGGCTCTTCTTATCTTCCAAACTCTTCCATTAACACATCTTAACATTCACACCCGAGGTCTCTATGTGCTCTGTGCCATCCATTTGTGTCCCGCTCATGGCACATTCTTGTAAGGTCACCTACAGCTTTCCACCATCCTGCCAACCGACAACCAAACACTGGGCTCTTTTCTTTATTTACTGCTTCATTCAAGGTCGCCGTTCTATCCTATAGCAACAATTTCTCCTCATGGTACAGGCAGGGCTTACCCTTTTGCTAGCATCTTTCTGTTGACCCTCTTTGAGGTGGTCCAAGAGGTTTGCCTCAGTTTACTCTGATATGTATTGTGTCATTGATGTGTCTAGAAGTGACATCTAGATGTTTGTAACAAATACAGAAGAATAGTGGTTGACTGGGATGGTGTTTATAGACACCTCTGTTGGCAGCATGGGCAAACAGGTTAGTGGTTTAGTGGTGTAAACAAAAGAATGAAAGTTCTGTGGTACTCGAATCCAAGTAAATTCTTGTATTTTCTGCACTGTTTTGGATATTATTTGAACGTACCTTCTCTTTTCCAGCTCCTTGGAGAAGTAAAAAGTTCTAACTAACTACTTCAAGTTTGACACAAAAATTCAAGTTAATAACGTATCATTGTATCTTTGGTAGATCAGACTTCTAAAAGACAAGAGATCATTACTGTTCAACCTAGGTTTTGTAGGTTTTCTGCATTGCAAAGTATTGAAGGATTGGATTACTTTACAAAAAAAAGAGTAAAATGGAAATTTGCAAGGGCTACAAGTTTTGATTAGACGGTTAAAGTGTATCTGTGCAGAGTAAAGCAACATCGCTTATATATTACAGAAATATGTTAGGTGGCCAAGCTAGTTCGCTTGTCAGTGATAAGTGAGACTTAAATTCCTCTTTGGATGTAGTGTCTATACTATGAGACTGATCTTGCAAAGCCTTATTCATACACATGAGGATTATTTATGTGTGAGAGGCTTTAGAGGATCATATCCTATCATCTAAGTCTGCAAGGCTTCATGACTATTTACTGCTTGGTTCGTTTTTGTTCCTTTGCCAGGTCACTGGGAATCCTGCACAGAAATGCTAAGAACAGTAATTGCTGATAGGAGAGGCCTAACGCAGTAGAAGCCAAAGAAAATAATAAAAAATTACCTTGTCTTCCAGCATTGAAAGTTATCTTTTATCAGAGAGCATGAAGCTGTGCAGGGAGGAGTATGGATCCACGCTCCTTTCTTCTTAATAGCATATTAATGGTCTGACATGTTTTAAAACCAATGCTGTGGAGTGTTAAAGCCTCACTAGCTGTAGGGATTTGTAGAGTCGGAGGTGGAGAGGGGCTTGCAAAGAGCCCCTCAGTTCCTCTGCGCAGCACTGCGCTTAGAGGTGGCCGTCACTGCTGTCTTCCAGCTGGTGCTGAGCATTTGGGAGAGAAAAGGCACAGTCTTCATCTCTCGTCTAAGTTGACTATTTTATGTGTAAATTGTGAGGATTTTGTTGTTGTTCCTAACTTTGCTGCAGATTTTTAATGGAATAACATGAAAATAACAAGATACAGTTTTGTGGTATTTCCCTCTATATTCAAAGGAGCTTTGATGAATTTTATGAAGATCCCATTTTATCCTAATCCATATGACAAGGACATAAAGTATCAGCAAGTAAGATTTCTGTCTGGATTGCTGGCATAATTTATGGGGGGAATCTGCTCTAAACTGCAAGACAGCCATATGTAGGTTTTTCTGTACGACATGCTGTCTCATACTGTGCTTTTTGGCCATACTTGGCACTGCTCTGTTTGTAGTCTCCTCCTGCTCTGTAGAATGTAAGACCCTTTTCCACAAAGATACAAACACAAAGAAGAGAGACTCCCCACATACTTCTTGTTGATCTGTTTAGCATGATTGATTTTTCTTTTGTGTGTCCTTCTTTCAAGCATTTAAACCTCCTGTTTTGCTTTGGCACTTCTGTAATTTCCAAGCTGTATTATGTGAAAGTTGGTAGCAGTGTTCCACAGCCGAGGACTTGATTGGCAAGTTTTAGCTGTGAGTAAATTTTCACAGCTGATCCATAAATCCCCAACAGACCATTAGGAGCTTCAGAGCAGCTCTGGCAAGCTCCCCTACAATAATTGTAGTTTTAAGTTTGTTATATTTAGTTTTCTCACCTCTTAGCGGGATGCCAGGGGGACCTCGCTAGAAGCAAACCAGCTCCATATCTACTTTTTATTCCAGGTTGGCAGTTTGTACAAATAGCACAGCGTAGGAGGAGGACTTCTGGTTGACTCCCAGTGAACAAGGCAGAGACGGTCCAAGGGTGTGACTTGTGACAAATGGACCCCAGATCTGGGGTTAGAAATTTCAGTAATTCGAGTAGACTTGGTGTGCGTAATTTCTTTTTCCCCGTCTTCAGCCCTTGCTTTTAAGAAGTAACAGAATCATCAAAGCAGGCAGAAAAAATGCTTCTTCATGCTTAAGCATGACAGAATTGTATATCACTCTGTGAGACAGAGAGGCTGCTCTTAATTTAAATTCCTTGAGGTAATTGTACTTATTTATCTGTAGTGAAGCTGGCAGAGTGATTGGCTTTTAGGAGTGACCTCTGGTCTAAGAACAGAACTGCACGGGTGGCAGCGGCGAGAGCAGCAGACATTTCTTTTGAATGCCAGGGTTTGATGGTAACGATGTTCTGGAGCAGCTGGACGCCTGGCTTTGAGACCACATCCCCTTTTAGGCTCATTGCTCTTTACACATGCAGTAAAATCAGTGCAATGGTGCACTGTATTGCATCTTTGATAAACCCTGGAGAATTCTTCTTATTTACTAGAGCCCCACCGAGCAGCCTAATAAAGCCAGAGGGGAGGTTCCTATCCTTCCCCTTGATTTGGATCCTGCTGGATGGGCTCTGGAAGCAAACTCGGACTTGGCCACTTGTTTGAGCAAATAGTGAATATTTTGTACTTCTGAAATCTGAACTGCTTTGCCAAGGATGTACTTGCCACTTGGTGGAGTCTGGTGTATTACCTTGCTGAAGGGAGAAGGGGACTGTATGGAAGGGGTGTGTCTGCATGGTAAACTCTTCCAAAGGGCTATTTTTTTTTCTTTTCTAGAAGAGGGAGAAATAAACTGAATCTCTTTATCCTCAGCTGCGTAAAACCAGTTTCTCATACCTATAACCCATGAATGATTTCTTTACACAGGAGGGTGATAGAGAAGCATTATCTGAACTATTTATGAGAAGAAAAGGAATAAGAATTGGTGGTGGTGGTTTAACTGGATTTTCAAATTTAATTTTTTTTTAGAGCAAGAAAAGCAGAAATTTCATTCATCTTAAAGGCTCCTTCAAACAAAACTTCCTTCATGTTAAAATTTTAATTTAGGAAAACCAGAAGCTTTGTTGATTAAGGTCTTGCTGAGCTAAAGATAGAGTAAGTAACTATAAATAGCAACACAGTGAGTGATGATCTCTCCCTAAAAACTTTGTGTTGAACTTAAGCAGGAGCAGGTAAAAATATCAGCTGACAACCTTCTGCAAGGAGGCATCTCTGGTTAAAATAGAAGGATCTTCAGGAAAATAAATGGAATTCATCTCTTGAATCTTTAGTTTCAAGTGCTTTAACTTCATTTTATGCAAGAATTCAAGTGGAAGATGTCATTCCTGTGGCGGGAATACAGTGCTCTTGTTGCCTGGGGCAGTTTTGATATCTGACACTTAAACTAGAAATATTAGGAGTGATAAGAGTAAATGAGCTAGTTACATATGTATAAATGACATGCAGAGGTTTTGGGGAGGATTTGACCTTCACTTGGATAGCTGGTCACTTTGGGAAGAATATTTTGGAAAAATAACCTGCATGCTGGTTGTCCTTAATTTCCACTGTTTTCTAAAGGACAGAAAAGTTCTCCATGTGATGCTCTTGACCAAGAAGGGTTTCAGCCCTGCCCTGCTGTGAGAATTTACCAGGCTGAAACAGTGTTAGATGGGCCAGGACCTGCTATGTGGAAGCTTGTGCTTAGGTTAGGTAAATCAGACATATGTCAGGAAGGTGAAGTGTGTGAGGGATCCATACCCAGGAGTAGAATCAGTCTTTCTTTGTGTGGGAAAGCCGATGTACTTCTTCCCAGCTTTGGGAGAGCCTAGGTATTATGTCAGTGTTAGGTTAAACAAGTTTTTTTGCTTGTTTTTCTCCCTTTCTGCTATGTACTCTTGGTCTAGCTGGTATCAATGTTTCTTTTTCCAGCTGTTAATTAAAATGAGAGTGAAGTTAAATTTATCTCATGGTGCAAATTCAGTCGTTTGCTTTTCCTTCCTCATGAGAGAAAAAGTGGAATATTTACATCTTTAGTAATGGCAAGAGGTGGCTGATGGGAAAACTAACTAAATGGTTTTTTCTGCATGGATGTTATTTACCTGTGAAGTGGCTGCAGCAGTCTGGAGGTTCTCCAACTTGTGTGTATGTCTTTGAGAGTACAAGTGATTTGAAGAAACAAACCAGAACTTTTTCCTGATTGAAAGGATGCCTAGACTTATCTAGGGCTATAGCAGGATATTAATAGAACATACTGCATTTCCTTCACATAAAAATACGAAGGGCACTTTGCTGAGAAAAAATCCTGGTGTGCCTTTCTGTCTTGGGGACCAGCTCATCACCCAGCTAAAATTAAAAGGTGAAGTCAGGCAGTTCTTGCTTTCTATTTTTAAAATGCTTCAGCATATGAATGTGAGTGTGAAATCTTTCTTTAGGCCTCTCTTAACTTAATTACCTACTTATTCAAAATATTCTCTTCTCAAATTGCTGAGCTATAATTATGTTCATCTTTCCTGTGGACACACTATAGCTGCTCGATGTTTGTTTAATTAGTTTTATGCTTAATTCGTAGTTCTGTAGTTATTTACAGTGATGGAAGCCTCATGGTAAGTGTTTAAAATCTATTTTGATCTGTTGATCTGTTAAAAAATTTTTTTGTAGATGATGTTTTTGTATATCTGTTTCATGTTTTTCTTTTGGAAGCCAGCTTTAAAAAAACAAACAGTAAAAAGAATTCAAACAAATAATTTTCATTTGACCTTAATAATAGAAAATGCAAAATAGCTGAAAATGTTTTGTTACACTTTAATTTCTTCAAGTCTTTTGTTCTGTGCAAGATTATTCCTGCTTTATCTCATTTATATGCCTTTTCTGGCGTTTGGGTGGAAGGGGTGATGTGGGCCCAGCATGGAAGGTTAAGTGGAACTACTTATAAACCACAGATTTGTCCCCTTTTCCTGCTGATTTATATATACTGAATTATTCTTCCTACAGTTCAGTGAACCTATGAAAAATCCCTCTCAACGACCTTTAAAATACAATTGAGTCCTCCTTCCTTACAAAAAGTAATGTTTCCCAGTCTCTTAGATTCAGCCTGCAGAGGGTGTGCTTTCCTCCTTCAAACCATCACCTCCCAGCACCCTGCCAGTAAAACACGCCGCCGCATTCACACTGTACTGGGAACCCGGCCTTTCACCCAGGGGTACGAAGGAAAAAGGGTGTCTGTCCATCTCAATTCCTGTGTCATCTGTCCCTCGATTTCTGTGACATGTTGGAAGCACAGGCTGTGGGACTTCTTCCCAGCTCACCCCTTTCACAATGAAATGGACGCCTCCTGAGTGAACACAGTGGTGTTTCTTTGCATCCTCTTTTGGGACTGGGTGTTGATCCTCATCATAGCACAAAGTGGAGATGCGTGAGCTTTCCTTCTCAGTGTTTTCCTGGTTCCTTTGCTCTAGTTGGTGGGAGCAGCTGTGCTGTCAGAGCTCTTAGGAGAGTCTTCCCAGCAGTTTCCTGTGTCTGGTCAAACAGTGATCAGGCTCCGCTGGGCTGGGTCATTTGAGTTTTGTTGGGTACCTGAAGCTGGGTGAGGTGGAAAGTCTTGAAAGGCATTACCATCAACATCCACATACTCCTGGAGCGTGCATATGGGAATCTCTATGTAGTCCTGCCTTTGACAGCTAAATGAGTAAACCGCCTGCTGCAAACTGTCTTTAGGGTGGCTGGTACCTGGGGATGGCAATAAGTGTGGTGCAACCACATGTTACCAGGCAAATCCCACGTGCTGTTGATCAGACTGGTATACTTCCACATAACTCCCTCTCCTGCTTACCAGAAATCCTGGAGATTTCATAGGATTGGGTGTTAGATGACAGCATATTTGTATTGCTGGTGAGAAACATGTTGCTATTCATGGTGTTTAGTGGCAGTGCAGTTAGATAGCTAGACAGTGATGTGAAGTAACACAAACCTGGAGCCACAGTCTTTTGGACGCATCTTCCCATGCCAGTCTTGGTACTTGGAACAGTTTGCCCATTAATTTGATCCAAGCTTCCACTTCTTTCCTGCCCTCTCCAGAAAACCCTTGGCAAACCATCTCTTCTGTAAATCCTCCTGCCTCTGCTGGCCACTGCCCCTCTGTTCATGCTGTCCTCTTCTGTCGCCCATTTTTTACTTCAAGTTGAAAATTTGTCAGCACAGAGACGTCTGTGAGCATTTTAGTCCTGTAAAGAAATACACAGACTCCTTATTCTTTTTAAGAGTTAAATTCAGACATGATGTTCACCTAGACAATGCAATTTTTAAATAAGGTTAATTATAGTCATAGATTTTCTTTTCTCCAGCTGGAGACCATAGTCCAATATTAGAAATGCTACACTAACAGAACCCACAGAGCTTCTGCTGCCCTCATCTTTGTCAGCATCCTCTCGTGCAGCTTGGCTTTCAAAACTGGTTGGTTTTGTATGGATGTTTTTGTAAATGAACATAGTTATTGTGCATTAGCGAAAAACATGCTTGGCAAACGCATCTTGACAAAATCCGTTGGTTTTGATGGTGTTCATATAATGATGTGCTTGAAATGGAGCCTGAAGAATTTGTCCTCTGGAATCTTACATTATGTTTTGGCCACTGGAAATGAAGCACCTGACAACACTAAGCTATCAGAAGGATTTCCAGTCATGGGCAAGCGGCCATTAGGTATATTTTAATCCACAGTAGGAGATTTGGACAGCTTTTGATTTACTAGCACTCATCTGTTCAATATAGGCTGAAGATCAGCACAGCAGTTTCCTTTAAAATTGATTGAAGAGTACTGAAAGGCAAAGGAGAGTTTTATGGGTCTGATGCAAATCAGGTAGAATTGCTAATTGTACTTCTAGATAATCTCAGAAGTGCATCTCTCAGGATGGGAAAAGGAACTATTTTGTAATTGCTATGCCTGTTTAAAAGTACCTTACCAGCTTTGTGTCATTTTAAAGCAGACACTTCAAATTCTCTAATGTCTTTTGCAATAGATTGCATTAAATAACTGGAGAACTAGAAACTGTATCAGCTTTTTAGCATCTTAGGCATTTATACATTTGTTTGAATGCTGCAGAGTTTACATGAACAGATTTTTTAGCTGACCTAAACATACAGTTTTAAAACTAGACTATATAAATTTGTATGTTTTCTTCATATTGTGGCTTCCAGTAGTTTCAGTTGTAGATTTTATTTGAAGAATTTGAAGCATTCTTGATTTTATTTCCAAAAATGGTATGTGAAATGTATTTAAGTGGGTAATAAAGCTGAAGAGCCATGTCATAAAGCAATGTTCACTAAAACATACAAAAATAATACCAAGATTCCTGTCATCTGACCTGACAATGAAACCAGAGGAAATAAGTTTCTTGTGTAGCATATCACACAGGTGGAACAGAAAACAACTATCTCAACACAAACATCGAGTAATAAAGACATATGTGATGTATCAGCATTTTGATGTGCACGTGTGTTTTTTGGTACATGTGTGTTTGTGCACTTATATCCAGTTTTGTTTATGTAGGGAACTCCTATTTTAGAGATCGTTCAGAATTTTGGCTATTTAATATGCTAACCTTTGCAAATGTATAAATGTTCCCATACAGCTGTTGTGTCCTCCAAAAAGTCTTGTGCCCCTTTAACCAGGGAATTGTGTAAAAACAGTGTTAGGAGGATGATGTATATGATAAACTGTATTGTCCAAAAGATCCATTGGTTTCTTGCCATATTTCTAGGGTGGTCTCGGTCAAAGCATTGACATGATGGAAACAGAGTTTATATTTTCAAGGCGTGATTTTAAAAACAAGCAGACCTGAATGGTTCCTAATTTCCCCCAAGGCTTTGCCTTTTCCATCAGTTGAGATTTCAGATTATTACACGGCCCTATTGCATGGCAAGACCTAACTTCTATAAGGTACTCCTTATATAGGTTTTACCACATTTGTAATAAATTTGTGGTGAGGTTAGCCTGACCTGATTGTCTGGAGGGTTAGAGATTGTGGAAGTGTGGAATGTTGTGTGGAGTGTGGAATGTTGTATGAGCGTGGCTTTGTATATAGAGGGCGTGTGTGTATGCATGTATAAATATGCATACATAAATGTGTTTTCTTGAGCTGTAGAAAATAATCCAGTTGCTTATCTCCTGAAGTATTAAAAGTAAAATGGGAATGGCTGCCTGGGAAAGCCAGCCTAGAGGTTTCGTTTGCTGAGCTCTCTGCACGTTGCCCTGTCAAGGGCTTGGCTTTATCGTCCTGGGAAAAAGTGTCTCGAGGAGTAGAGTGGGGTGTGTCAGCTCAGGGCTATCTGTAAAGAGAATCCACTCTCAAACTGAACTGCTGCATAGTCTGGCTTCTCCTGCAGCAAGAGCAAGCCCTGCAGGACACGCAGCACAGCCAGAAATAACATGGGATGCTGGGCACCCCGGTGGGAAAAGTGGGTGATACTAAAGGCAACTGTGACTATACAAAACACAATGTATGGCTGCTGAGCTGCTCGTCGGTGCATTCTTCTCTTCAGCAGCTGGCCATGAGCAGTTTTTTCTGCCAATACCAGCACAGGAATAATGAATAGCACAGGGATAACCTATAGCCCCCATGGCTGCGGTGACTCTGTCCGCTGTTTGCCTGTCCCCACTCACTGAGCTGTTTGGGGCATTGACCTTAAATTTCTGTGTTGCTGTCAAATGCCGTCACACTTTTGAATCTGGCTGCTTATCTGATAGAGGTTGTTAACCAGTCACTGGGGAATCTCCAAATCACCTTGCTGGTCCTGGAGAGCTGTATCCCAGTATGGTTCCTCTGAGCTAACTAATCCACTGCAAGAATGGATTTAGCAAGACAATTTATCAGTGGAGATTTGCATTGGTATATATTTGGTTAACGATATAAGCTGAAATTCAAATTTGTACTTAGATATGGTTTTTATTTAAAATAATATCCTACTTAGGATTTCTGTAACATATTTTACAAATCACTCTTCAGATGCCTTTTCTGGAGTTCAAATGGTTATGTTATAAATGAAGAACAGATTCAGGGGGTTTCACAGTGTTAGTGATTATCTTGTAATGTTTTCCAGATGGCAGAACACGATGTAATCCATACTGCCCAGTTTGTTTCACTGCGCTGTATACTCTGTCATACCCAATAAGTAACCAAGAGACTTTAAGAAGCTCATCAGGCTGTTATGACGATAGCTGGTTAATCCAAATGTTCTTTATTACGCTATGAAAACTGCAGATTAACAAATCACTTGTTAGTGAATGCAGGAAGATTGATTGCCACTCAAAGCTCTGCAAGAACTAGATAGGCACCTCGGATTAGTTTAGCTCGAGCTACACTTCGGTGAATGAATTCCATTTTCCCCAGGGCTATGAAGTAGTTTACATCTGTTCAATTGTAAATTTCTCCAGCAGCACTGGGTAATTTTTATTCTTCTTCTTTGAGAAGTGATGGGAATGTTTATTTGTTGTTGACAGCATTGATCTGAAATCAAACCACAGCACTAGCATCACTGGTTGTGTGGGCATGGTGGCTAAGGTCAACTTAATTGCAGCTTGCAGTTGCTCATAATTCTGCTAGTGTTCGTGCAATAATGTTGTTTACTAACAAATGCTTTTATTAGGCTGACAGACCATCATTTGAATGGCAAACCCATCAAATTTAAGTAGGCACTTAGCTCAGGATTTTCTCAGCATTAATTGAAGGCGCCAGGGGTACTGGTTGGGACAGGTGCAGTTGTGCTGAGCAGAAGCAGGATTTGAGGAGTACATGGGGAAAGAAAGCTCCCTGTGCATCCTGGCATCCAGCTGTGTGAGGGTTTCTCACTTGAACCAATGTCCAAAAAGTCTTCAAGGGAGATTAGGGCTGGAGTAGGAGGTTTCAAGCTCCTGGCAGTTATCCTGTAGAGTGGGTTTGTAGGCACTTTACTTTAGACTATCCTACCCTTTAGTTAAGCCCAGAAAAATGTGATAGAGAGAAGAATAACGGAAGAGACGTAAATACATGGTATTAACTAGCTTCTGGAAAAGAGGAGATTTCCTAAAGTGGGTTTAGTATCTTGTGATTGTCTCATCATGGAGCAGCTCCCTGTGGGTTGCCATTGACAGGACACAGATCGCTGTGGTTGAGCTCATCTGTCATGACACTTCCTACCCTGTCTGTATGCGTTCAGGCAAGGAGGGTTGGAACAGGAGCTGAAAATGATGGAAAGGAGCAGTTTCCAACACAGTTGTCATTTTGATGCTTGTGCCACATTTGCTTGTGTTGCCGTTTTACCCAGTGACATCCTCATCTGGTTTTTATCACACATGGCACTGCATGGCTGGTAGCTGTTTTTATTTTTCCTTTGTAATGTCTCTAGGGAATTCCATAATTCAGTGTCAAAACATCCCCTTGTAAGGGAGGAGGGAAAAGGGTAGGTTTACGTGATGCACATGTCTCATTTTACAGTTTCCTGATGATCTTCACTTTGGCTGCATGTAAGGAGCATTTGTTGCTCATAGTCACTCAGTCCAGGCTCATTTGTTGACTCAAGCTGTCTTAGCTCACTGTGGTATTGCTGGTGATGAATGCGCTTTTGCCGTTCTGATTTCTATGGCTTGTCTGGTGAAACAAAATTAATGACAGTGGCTTTTGGAAATTGAGTGGCAGAGAGCTAATTACATTTTTCATGAAATATTCCTCTGAGTCCTGGGAAAGGGCTCTGATGCTCAGTCTTACACAGCCTCTTGCCTCTTCCTCTGTGTCTTTTGTAAGGAGTATGTGGAAAATGGTCTTACCAGTGAAATAAGGGTGGGGAGAGGGGACAGATGAGTGGAAAGAGTCCTGAAAGGATGATGTTTTGATACCTTTCTTCCACAGCCTTTCTCCCTTTTCTCCTTTACTCCTGTGCAACTTTTCCTTCAGATTTTCTACCACACCAAATCTTTCTAGTCTTCCTGATGTCCTGATCTGCCAGATCCTTACTTTCCACTCTAACAAACCTTCCTTGGTTTTAACTTTTTTGTGTAAGAATTGGCTGCTTCTTCGTCAACAGTTAAACCTTGTCTATAAAGCACAAAGAAGAAATATTCATCACTTTTTCCTGTTGGCAAGAAGTGCCATAGAGAACCACAGCAGATTTGACACCTGGAAAGTTTTTCGCTCAGAAATCCAGCCCACTGACTTGGTTTAAGATGGTGGAAAGGGAAACTCAGCATTTGCCTGAGAGAGGCCAGAGAGTTTTGGAGTTGATAGAAAGAGAAAACTTTATGTTCTGGAAATGTAACATTTATCAAAGGCCTGAAAATGCTCTATTAACAGTGGCTTTCTAACACTATTCGGTCTCTACTCCAAAAAAAAATTGACTTTGTTGATGAAGGCAGGAGCAACTGTAAAAGAGATTACCTTCCTGGGGAGAAGTAGGGAGCCCTTTCTCGTATTTTGAAGAGACTATAAAACGAGTCGAAATCCTGCCTCGAAGGATTTTTGGCATGCAGAGCACTGGTGTAAGCGTAGATTTTGTGTTGGCTCAGCGCTCAGACTGCAGGTCTCGAAGCCGTAAGCACAAAAGGTCAGGATTGCATTTAGCCCATAACTATCAACTCTGTGATACACTATTAGTCATAGAAACTTGAGAAATTTGTTAAGATATTCTGTTTGATTTTGATATTCTGGGACAGCTTTTAACATTCCAGCACAGTTTAAAATGGTACTGCCAGCAGGAAAGTCAGTTGATTGAAATACAGTGTTTTAAAAAGAGTTTACTCCTTTTATGCTTTTTGTGAATTTACAGTAGTCTTCTAAGTTTAAGAGAAAAAAGTTATCTGTAAGTGTAAAAGCTATCTATCTAGAAGTACATTCTTTATACATAATATGGTTAAAATACTTTCCTGTAACTTCTGCAGCAGTAGTACAAGATTGTATTAGCAGCAATAGGTTAAAAATTATTCAGGTACAAGTAATTTTTTTTGATGTTGCAAATGTTCCCTTAAAATCTTTAATTTTCACCTCAGCCCCCAATTTCTAATTAATCCCATTTAGGCAATTTGTTGTAGGGTGTGGTACCATATTTTGTCGTTGTTTCCTAGGAGCAGTGTTTATCTAAATCGGCTATATCAAACTGTAACTTTTATAGGAAAGCTGCAGAGCAACCCATAAAAGACTTCTTCATAAATAACTGATTTCAGTCTTTAAACATCAGGTTGCACATAATAATGTTGCCCTTTTTCTGTTTAAAGGTGGAGGTTTTTCTGAAGCAGTCATGTGACATGGGCCGTTCAGTCTTTTGTTCTACTTGCAGAAAAAAGAATAATTTTTGCAGAAATCATATAACAGGATCTCAAACTGTATTGCTAATTTTTTCCTCATTAATAATAGATAAGGTCAAACGGATAACCGTCCAGAAGTCTTGTTCTATACAGAGTTTCTTTTGAGTAGGTTCACGGGAAGTGATGGGACACTGCAGTGTGGATGGGACAGGCAAAATGGATAATCACTCATGTTTATCCGTCAGTCAGCAATAACATACTGGGGCACATCAGACAATTTTCCTGTAATTAAACATTTTCTATTTAGATACATTAAACAAAATAGTGTCTCACATTTGTTCATTTTCTAGCTCATTCTTGCTTACCGTATCATTTCTGCTCTCGAAGGCAAGATGTAAAATATGCAGATATGTCCCATTTTTGTGCTTATTCTCTAGATATGTTAAGAACAGAAATTTAAATAACTTGCTCAAGAAGCTATTACTTTCTGAGAGATACTGATCTTGTTATTTTAAATTGTTTTGCATTCTTCTATATATATGTAGTTCGGAGGGAAAAATATTTTTTTTTTGTCTATGTCCCATCAAGAGGATCGTGTGTAACTGAAAAAAATTCTTCCAAAAGCAGGAGTTTATTTTTCTGGCAATGGAGGTCCCAGTGGGGTTAGAATCTCACTCTGGAGACAGCAGGTCAAATTCTTTATCACTTCTAAAATAACATGTGAAAGCTATTTAGGCATGTTTGAATCTCCATGGTGCTATTTTGAATTATTTTTTAGAGTACACATAGGAAAAACCTTGGAAAATTGTTTTTACACTCAATGATTTGTTTTTTGTTTGTTTGTTTGTTTTTAAAATCAGGCTTGGAAATAACTTGTTTATTTGAATTTGCAAATACAAATCTTTTAAATAAGAGGGAATGCACTTTCAGGAACAAATTTCATGGAATAATGCCAATTTCATCTTGTTTAGTAGGGATTTTTGTCCTGTTCTGTATGCTGATACTTTGTTAAATGTGACTGATTAAGTACTACCAAATAATACCTGTCCTTTCAGTTACTATATACATATGAATTTCCCCCTTGTTTTAATGAAATTCTCATTCTCTCCGCAACTGTTCAATAGCTTAGAATCCCACTATACCTGAAGGTTTTAAAGGTAAAATATTAATTATTTTCTAAAGCTTTCTGTTAAATATCAAGTTTATTGGTAGAATTTTCTTGTAGTATAATTCTGGGTAAAATCCAAATGGAAGATTTTTTTCCTGTACAATCGGAAAAATCATTCTTCAATACTTGTTATAGTGAAACTGTTGTTACGCAATAAGGCAAACTAGTCATGGTGTAGAATTCCTGAACTATTACAGCTTTGGAAGGTGTTTTTTAAAACTTGGTTTCTGATATTGAATTTAAAAACATTATAGAAATTAATTTTGTTCTATAGTCTTGAAAAAAATCTATCAGTGCTCAGTTTGTAGAATTTAGAATATACTATTTTTAAATAGTAGCAAAGATTTTCCTTAAAAAAAAAGTTCCTTATGCAAGACAGCCTTTCAATGGAAAATGCTTTGTTCTGCTGTTTTGCAAAGAAACATGCCTCAGCTAAAAAGCACACCAACTTTCTATTAATTAAATTGCATGTCTCAGGAACTGGTTTACTGAATTTTGTTATGAAATTATAAAACTTTGTGGTGGAGGAAGTGTGGGTTCAGTACCTGCCAATACTCTAGTTGAAACAGATCAAAGGAATTAATTAGTAATTGGTAGCATCTCATGGAACCTGGCAGATGGTTTGTTGTCAATGCATTTATTTAGTCTACAATCTATAACATTAACTTTCAGATTGTCCTGGCTTTAAGTTCGGTTATAAGGACCCTGTTTGCTTTCCAAAGATAAATGTTCCATAGGCTGGTGCTTATCTGCCTGGCTTCCTGGCTGGCTGAGATTTAAGCTATACTGGCTTGGACAGCTCATGCAGTTGAACCCTGCTGACTTACGTGAGTGCTCAGCAAGGACATAGGGAATTCCTGAATTTTTATCAGTAAGAGGAAAAGCTCAAAAGCAAAGATAATGAATCAGAAAAGGTAGTGTATTCATTTAACTTGATGATACTGATTTGTCATAATTACTTAGAATAACATATAATAGCTAATGATATTTCTTTCCTAGGTCCATAAAAAGGAAGAGAACATAGGGTATCTTACTGCTGTGTGTGATAATTTGACCTTTTGTAGAAGCATTTGTGCCTCCAATGTGTTATGTTGTTGTGTCGATTAGCAAAGGCAGATGAAGGTCTTTGTGCTTTCGCTTTAATTCTTAATATGAATGGCACAGTGGTGGCGTTCGTAAAGAAGATACCTACTTCTATTGAAAGCCTAAAGCACAGACACGAGAGAAAGGATTTCAAGGCAGAATTTATTTTTCTTTAATTGCTTCCATTGCCCTTGACAAACATGCTTTTTCTCCAACATGATTCAGAATTGTTGTGCCCAGTTGGGTTACAGCAGATACGGATGCCATTATATGAAGTGCTTAATGTGGTTTGCAGGACAACTAACAATGAGATAACTGTGGAAATGTCCTCTGCTGCTTTCAGATGCAGACAGTCTATTTTTGAGCTGGAGACCAATATCTAGCCCTGGATTTTGTCAGGTCAGGGGGTGGGCACCAAAGACTTTATCTCTTTTTTTCCTTTGTTGGCAACATATCCTTATCCTTCCGGAGTCCTGGGGTGACTGCTTGATAGTGCTGCTATTCAAAACACCTAGATAGGAGAAGTCACAAACTTCTCTTTCTATTTTTAAGGGTGCTCATTAAAGTTGCTAGCAAGGCTCAGGTAGCCGCAGGGATGCGGGGCCATATTGGGGGAGAACACTGCTTGTGAGACCAGGAAGCCATAGTAAAGCATTCCGCCTTCAACAGTGCTTTGTATTGTTAATTGCTATGTATTAAAAGCATGTATTAGTGTTACATAAGCACAAACAATTTGCAGGTATGAAATATTTAATACACTTCTTCATTTGTCTGTGTATTGTTTTTATTTAATAGGTGTACTTTCAGAAAAAAAGGTACAATGGTGCATTTGAGAATTGTTAGATAAACAGGGCTTTTTAATTTGTTTTTAAGGAGGACCACTGCAAACAGAGTGTTTTATTTAAGGAAAAGTAATTTATGTGCATTGTTTTTAAAAATTTACTGTTAGATAAGCAGCAAAAACTCAATTATACACCTTCATAAAGGTAAGGAATAGAAGGAAGCTTAAAAATAGCAAACAGAAGCAGCACATCAAACTCTGTGCAAACCATTTGAGCACATAAAGGAGTTCTTGGTCTGTATTGGAATCTTATAGTAGCCAGATTCACTCACGTTATGTTAAATTAATTATTTTGTTTAACCATGTAGTGTCTTGGCTTGTCATTGCCTCACTATCCCAAATTCTTAGTCCCTGCAGCACTGAAAGAGCAAAGCAGTTTAAGTGAAGAATTACTGCTTTGTCTCTGATTGTGGATTAATAGAAAAGAATTATGTAACTATGAAACTACACATTTTAATTTGCTTTATTTATATTGGGGTTTAAAAGTAGAACAAAATAATGTAAACAAACTGTAACTCTGTGAAAACTTAAGAAATCTGCAACTATAAATACTGCACATTTTTCCAGAAGAAACTATGAATATAGGCTCAAAAAAATCTCCTAAGAGGTTGTGTGTAGCTTCTTATTGATACAGTATCACTGCAGATAAATATTGATGGTTTTTGGCAAAATGGTAGTTTTTTCTCAGCTTTCAGTCCCTTTCATATCATAACAACTCTTCCTTTACTGGAGAGTAGAGGGCAAAGGAAAAGAGAAAGAACAATTTATTTAACACAGGCATTTAACTGGTAAATGGTTCCCTGTCTAAAGACGCATTTGCAAAATTTAAGCAGGACTTTGAAGGTGGAAGTGAAAAAATGAACTTACGTGTTAACAGAAAAATGAATGCTCTTTAGTGTATTCAGACTGTATAAAAATATGATTATTAATAATCTTTAAGTTGTCTCTGTCTCTTCAACTTAATAGTACCATGGAAAATACATTACAGGAATATTTTCCTCATGGAAAATATGGAATTTTATTTTTGTTCAGTCATTAATGAAGTTTTTTATACCATTTGTTGGCATAGCTACTGACATGAACAGTCATTGTGTCAGCAGCAATAGTGGTGAATTATACCTGAAAAACAAAATTAAGGTGACAAACAATAAGCCTGGCAGAAGCTAGGATTTAACACCTGCATCTAAATAATCTTACTAGGCAATGGATGCAGATCTCTGCATAAGGAGGAAATAGTGCTTTCAACAAAGGAATACTGAAATTCTTTCATCTTTCAACTTAAATTCTTAATTGGGGAAAACATGGTCACCATACTGGCACTTTACACAGTCCAGTAGCTCATTTGTGAGGTCGTACCTGGACACCTTCATGTGTTAACTGCTGTGTGTCTGAATTGGCTTTATCGGCGATATCAGTCTCCTGTGAACCGGTTTAAAATGGTTGGTAAGAGTTTTATGAAATTGGACTAATGATAACATGACTCAGAATATTTCTATAGCAAATGAAAACAAGTGCTATGTGTTGGTATTGAGTAAGATAAGTAGTTACAAGAGCTGAACATATACCTTCTGATATTGTACTTATCTATATCGGTATAGATAATTTCTCAGTTAGTTTCAGGTGAGAAACAGGAATTAAGTTAAATCAGAATAAATCATAGCTTCATTATGCCTGTTTTTCCTGTAGTGACAAGGATCTTCATATCCTTTACGAAAATGTTGACAGTGTATCTTACTAATTACTGTTATGATAAATTGTTTCTGTGGCAGTGAGCCTCATGAGTGCCACTGCTGTATTAACCACACACTGTCCTTGCTGTTGTGTTAACTACAAAAAAATCGTACAACTCAGTCCTTGTCCTGGGAGTTTGTCATTCCAGCTACACAGATTTGTTAAACACTCTTATAAAAATTACAAGTTTAGAAGCATAGACTGCTCTGAAAGACTCTGTAATCCTGTGGATTTTAAGTGTAGATTAATCCCCAGTGACTTCTAGGAGTAGGTGAGTAGATATGATAATGTTTACCTGTTTAAAAGTGTACAATCTGTTTTTCAGTGGATTGTGTGTGGTTTCTGGTTAGAGATCTGTAGAGCTGCCATATGGAAGTGTTTATCTTTTTTAGTGTCATCCACCTATCTTGAAACTGTCATCAAAAAAGAAAAAAAAAAAGCAAAAAAGCTTGGAGGGGAAAAAAAAAAAGAAAAAAATGCTATGATAAAGAACAAGTTGCTTTGGTCCCAGCCAGATCCTCTCTACTTCTCCAGACAGAGAGCTGGGATTTATTCTTTAAGCCACCTATCTTCAAGGATTTAAACAGCCAAAATGTTCTTTCTGGGTAGTAGACATGGCTTAACATCCACAACATATTGGTATTTTCTACATTAAAATACATCATGGTGACTTTTTAAATTTCCTAAAGCCCAGCTTTCAGGCTCTTCATGTGTCAAAGAGGTAATACAGGTCAGCAGAGTATTAGAACTGTGCTGAAGGTAATAGATTCCTTCAGTGGTGTTTTGCTGCCCTTTCACTCAGAGTTCTTCTAAAGCAATGACCCGTATTTTTCTACTTTTTTTTTACCTAGGGTGAAAGCTATAGAAGCTTCTTTTTAGTGGATTTTACCACTGATCTTCAATATGGTTTGAGTATAATATTTCCCAATAAATGGAGTGGCAAGGAAAATCTAATAGTCTCGTTGCTGATGCAGCATTGTATGTCCGAAGACTGGAGTTGCTGAACTACGAGCTAAACTTTTCAGTGCTGGCAGCGGCCTGCTGCATACAGCACTGCAAGCAAACTTCAGAAGGAGGTTAAACTGCAAACTACTCATTTGGACAATATATCAAGCACCTTGATGGGACAGGAGGTTTATTTATCTTCTAAAAGTACTCTGAAGTTGTTGTTAAGGTACGCTAATAAAATGAGGAAGGAATTATATTCCTTAGGAATAATTAGCTCTGGAACAGTTCTTTACGTGTACCTTTTTACTCGGTGCTTATACATTATAGGCATATAACTAAGGAAATCGTGCAGTTTTGGAAATCCTATTATATAAATAAATATATTCCATCATATTACCCCCAAAGAACGGAATGAACTCTTCCTTTCCAGGAACGTGAGAATGCATTTTATATTCCTTTCGGACTCCTCATCATATATCACAGTGAGCTTGCACCAAAAATTTTTTTAGAGACACTTGTTCAAGTCCCTCAGAATTGTACTTGGATGCAAAGTTGCCAGAGGCAGTTGGTTTGGAGGTTTTTGTTTGTTATTTGTTAGTCCTTCTGGAGCTTAAAATTTTCCTGTTTAGAATTAGCAGTTCTTTTTCTGAATCTTTGCTTGAGGAAACAAGCCAGCGAATCCTTCACATTCTCTCTGGTATCTAAGCAAAATAGATGTTAATGTCCAGTATTAAGCTTTGTTAAACAGCCCACAGAATGAGTAAATACTGAATTTCTCAACAGAATGACTAAAGAAATAATGGCAATCTTGGCTTTATTGAGCAGAAAAATAATCTCAGCGCATTCAATTAGTGATTTCAAATACTTTTTATGAAGAACTGGTGTGTGACAATTTAAAGCCCAAGTTCAATTAATTCTCATAAATGGATCTTAATTCTTAGAGCTGCTACATTCATGGAAATTTTTTCACTTATATTTTTAGGCTTGAGAGAAAAACAAAACAAATATGACATTAAAATGAACTGGTGAATGAACCTGTGGAGGTGTCGGTAACCTTGGTTGTTCTCATTGAAAAGGGCAACCCCTAAAGAGCCTGTGGAATTAGTGATTCTTTTTTTCCTTGGTAGCACAACTGCGACACAGAAACCCCGTTTTCTTTTGCGAGAATGCTTGGACGCTCTCCAATCGAGTGGGAACAAAGAGTTGTCTGTCAGGGTCCCGGGAGCCCCCACATCTGCTTTTTAAAACAGGATGTGGGGAAGGGTAAAAATGCTCTCCATCTGTGACGCTAACATGGGTTTGGGAACACCTGGAATTACTAGACCTGGCATTTGAAGCTTATCGCTGGAGCTGATTCCTGATAGACTGTTGGAGCTGAGTTTTTTTGTAGTGTGGGAGCTTAGAGTTAGGGCAGATTTTCCACTGGAGGATCTGAACCCAGTCCTCCTTTGAAAAATTGTAAAATAATTCCAGCAAATAACTTCTGCAAGACTGTTTAGCCTGTTTTTAGCTTTTATTAAAAACAAAACAAACCCACTAATAACAGTAAAGAAATAATCCTTTGGTTAGTTTTTAGTGCATTTCACTGTCCACTTAGAATTTTGTAAGCAAATGCATCAAATTTATGCCTTCATATTTGTTAATTGCTTTCTGTTTAAGTTGATTTCACTTGTGTGCATGTCCAACAAAGTAGAGAACATTGAACATACAACCAGGTTAAGGGAAGTTCCTTCTGTGCTCGAAAGAGTATTAAAAAATACCCGTGAATTTTCAGTAGAGCATGAAGGTGTTTTCTCTGAAATATGTTTCAATGTGCAGTGAAAACTGCCCAAGTACGTCATATTATCATTCAGCTTTTAACAGAATGTAGTTCAACAGTTACTCAGATAAGTGGCTAGTTAATAAAAAGAAGAATAAATATTTTGGTGGACAGTTTGTGAAAGGAAAATTTTCTAGACTTCCTCATATTAATTATTAGTTCATCTCCATTTTCAACTAAAGATGCTGTTGGTGAATTGTCAACAACTTCAAGTTAAGTAGTGTTGTTTAATTTGATTAAAGCAATCTTAGGTCTCTGTGTATCATGTCAAAAAGATTTATTTGGTTTCTGTTATTCTGTTCTTTTCATTTGCAGTGGGGAAACAATAATGAGCTACCGTATTCTGGCTCCAGCAATTCTAGATTTCAGGAAGAGCAATAATGAAACTGGTCTGGGCAGCTTATAAAAGCTTCACTTTCTATTTCAAAGATTGTTGAAATCAGTGGTCTAACTAGCTAGCTGCATATTAATAAGTGTAGAATTTCTTAATATAAAAATGAAGAGTCTGGTTCAGAATTCACATTTCAATATATTGTAGAAAATAGTCGCAATTAAAAAATTGTGGTTACAGTCATCTTTATTTCTAGAATTTTAAGGTTTGCAGGAAAACTCTGAAATGGAAAGGCTGACAGCCATAACTGTAACTATGTGTTCTTGAAACTTGTAGGTGGGTATGTTAATGACTGCTTTTTGTATTCACTACTCATCATTTATGATAGCACGTAATTTTAAGGTCATCAGCTTGTGTTTGATGGGTTTAGTATTGAAAAAAACCCTGCCTATTAAGGAGGGTTACACAGTACGGATTAAGAGGCAACTGAGTGCGCTAGTTCTTTTTTTTTTTTTTTTTTTTTTTTATGGTAAATCCCAAATGTTAAGGATCCTCATGGCTTTTTTGATAAGCTGAGTTTCTGCTGTTTTTCTTGAGTACAAGTCTAACGATGTGCTCAGTTTTAAAATTTGATTGCTTTGGGAGCCAGTTTCAGTTACAAAGAATGAACATTCAGCTTCATCTCTTGTGTAATTGTCTTCTTAAAAGAAAATCTTAAAATTGCCACAAACTACACTAGAGTTCATATGTCAGGTGGGTTGGTTACATCCTTCTTAACAGAGAAGTCTGTGAAATACTGAAACTATAGCACTGGACATACCTACTTCATAAGTTCAAATAAAGATAACAAGATTGTCTGCAGGATTATTTTTAAATTTTAGGAGTAGAGAAGACTTTAAATAGAAAAAAACCCTATGAAATTAGGTGGTGGGAGGAAAATCCTGGTGACAAAGCATTTGTGTTAATCTGGCTCACAGTTTGCCTTCACTCTTCCTTTGGACAGTTGTAATGCTGGGTAATCCTCCATAATCTAAAACTGGGCATGCACTGCCTTTTCTGTGAAATAAGATATCAGCTAGAGAGGGGAAAAATAGTTTTAATTTTTTCTTTAACTTTTTTTTTTCTTTTAAGAAAAAAAAAGAAGGTTAAAAACAGAAGAACCCTTCATATAACAGAGGTTTTTCTAATTACTTGGGACAAAGTATTGTAGTTGCTATAATTTTTTTAGAATAATTTTCTATTACTGTACTGCTGGCCATCTAGTCAACATTTAAGAAAACTGTATTTCAGCACTGCTGTTCTGAGAGGTTGGAGTTGCACATAAGCTAGAAGCTGCTAGGCTGCTTGCTTGTTGGAAAAAAGTACTATAATTTTCCTGGACACTGGCTGTTGTAATAGAAACATCTTATTTAAAAGCCATCTCATTCTTTGTGAGTGCTTTAAAACTAAATTGTTTATGTTAGAAACTTGTTTTAAAAACATAGTAACACCTGGCTTGAATTGATGCTTTTTTATCCTTTTCAGTCAAATATTTTCACAGTAATTTTTTAGCAATTTAAAAATATATATCTGTATATTTTTAAAAGGCACAGTATAACAGAATTATAGCAAAGATGAAAGACCATGGAATGATGGTCAGAAAAAGCAGTCTCTTGAACATGGCATTTAATCAATACATGACAGTAGTTACAATGCTACATAAATTTATGTTTCTTTGATAGTAGTTAAAATGTTACATAATTTCTGTTACTTTGAAGTTAATATATTCATATTAACGCTGGCAATGAAGTAAATTTTCTCAAAATCCTCAGTGAGCTCAGTAAGTAGTGTTCCGTGCAGTCCAGAGGGTACAGGGAACGAATGCAAAAGCATTTTGGTGTTACAACTAAAATCAACATACTACAGCTATTGAACAATAGGAGCTTTTAATGTCAGTCAGAAAATTCTTTGATGTCTTTGACACTAGATTTTTTGGGAAGATATATAAAAGGTATATTATGTAAATATTTTCTATTACCATTAATCCACATATTATAATACAGAAGTCAACCAATGACTATGATTTACTCTTACAGTGTTCTTAATGTCACAGTTTAAAATTGTAAAGGGTAGAAACTTTCCTTTGCATGCATTTAAATATCTTGAAAGAAATTTAATTTTCTTCTGCTTGTATAGCTGTACTTTATGGAGCCAGTTTCATTCTTCTAGCTTAGAGAAAAGTACTCACCATACAAAAATACTGCAGTGTGTTACCTGTGCCCTTTAAAACGGAATGGAAATACAAAGCCATTGCATATATCATGAATTCCTTCTTTAGACGCATATGCATATTGTACAATCTCTTCTTTCTTCCATATATGGTGATTTTTTTAGGAGGCTTGATCCCAGCTGGCTTTTTTGAAAAACAGAGTTTGTATTAAGTTACTTTTGATTTTTATATCCAAACGGATTATCAATGCTTTCTTTTCAAGTACTTCTAAGATATATGCAGAACAAAAATACCTGGGAAATATCTGGTAACTCCAGTAAGATCTGTGAGGAGCAATGACGGGAACACAGAGAGGATGAAATTACAGACAATGCAACAATCTACCGTTATACCCCAAGAACTAATTAAATATGTAATAACTAAGTAAAAGCACGAGGACATTATCTTTCCCACGATATTTAGGGCAGGAGCAGTCTGTCGGGACGAGGAGAAGAGCAGGCAGTTGCAGCAGAGCTGCTGGTTTACCCACCTGGCCATCGGCGTGTGGCGGGGGCTCCAGGCTGGGCAGGCGGGCGGCTGTCCCGCGGCGCTGCGCCGGCAGCCTCCTGGCCCGGGCTCTCGCCCTCGGTATCGCTGCGGCTTGGATTGCGTGGGGGCCGAGAGGTCGCGGGGCCGTTCCCATAGGCGCTGTGCACATCTAACAGGAGTGGTTGCCTCTGCCTCAAAGACTTTGTTAAGGATTAGAGGGCTTTAGCAAGGATTGTGTAGTTCTGTTGCTGCGTTGTGGCTTAGGCGGGTAGAGGTTACGGTCTGGTTTGAAAGATGAGCTATGAGAGGTGCCCATAATACCATGAATTAAATAATGCGAGTGGAAGCACAACAGAGAAGATAATAAACGTGGAGAGAGCAAAAGAGAAGAATAACACTGACAAGTGAATTGGACACATTGACTGGTTCTGGGAGTACTTGGGTTGCCTTGAGACAATAGTAAACAATTTAATAGTGATTTCCCAATATGTACTTGGTTGCTGGTAAGGGTCTACAATATCTTGCATCCTTTTTCATTTACATATTAATTAAAAAAAGAACGTATTGCTCTCTTTCATGTGAACGAACTGGGATACTCCCTGAGTGCAATTTAGAAGATCACCATTATAATTTAAACCATAGAAAACACAGGTGCAGAGAGCATAAATAAGATTGCACATGCTGTACCCATTCCATATCATGAACTGCTTAATTATCCTTCTTTGCTTGTAATTGAATATAGCCAAACCAGGCTTGTGTTTATGAGCAGCAATGGGTGATATTTCTTATGAGACTCCTTTATGAGATTGCCATATCATCTGACACTCTTGACCAAAAGTCATTTTCCTGCCTCGTAGCCTGTCAAGATCAGTAGACTTTTTTTTCACAGCTTGATGACAGATGAGACTGGTGTGCTGCACATGGGAATCTTCCTTGTGCTTAAGATGTAAATGAATGAATTTCATAGCAGAGAGTTAAGAAAGCTTGCGCCTTTTATTTAAAAATGAGCATGAAGAGCATTGATGTGGGTCATTAATGGTAATAGTCAACTCCAAGGAAAAGGTACCTGCCTGGATGCTTCGTGGGGATACGGAAAGGCCATCAGTGTTCAGGCTGTGGTTTTGAGTGTGAAACCCAATTGGAAGTATCTGAGGTTGGGTGGTTTTGGTGACTCCTGTACAGCAAACTGATAGGTCTAATTTGGATTACCAGTGAATAAGCATCTGTATCACTAAGCCTGGTTATTGGTCCTGGCAAAGGGAGACTGAATGACTTTAACTTCTGGAAGGAGTCAACGCTGTCTGTTGTGTCAGAGCTACTTGCTTTACTTTGTCAGTTCCTGGCTGTGTTGCTGCTGTTTGGTGCACCAGTAGGATCCTGGTGGCCAGGCTGGCTGTATTTCCCAATACACTGAAGACCTCTGTATTTCAGCTTTCTAGACAACCAGTATTTATGTATGGATTTCAGTGGCCTTCTCAAGATGCTAAAATGGCCATATTTTGTTTTGAGGTTGCTCGTCTGAGCCAGTCATAATTGGAGGTTCTCCGTAACTCATGTAGAAAGTCTTAGAGAGAAAGGAAACATTAAAGAGGGATGAAACACCTGTTGAAACCATTGGACTTCTGAAGTCAGTGTCAGAATTGCAGTCAAGTTGCTTATTAGTATTTAAGAGTGACATTCGAGAAATAACCCCCCTTAAAAAAACCTGCCACCCCAAACAAGAGAAGAAACATCACTTTTCTGGAAGTTCATTACATGGAAGCAACTTACAGGCTTTTCCAAATTTTCTTTTTCAATCTGGGAAGGAGCTAGGTTTATTCAAGCCGGTGTTATGCTGGAGAAAGTTTTGCAAAGAGGTCACCAAACTGTTGGGAGAATTACTGTGACATCACTGCAGTTAGCGGGTTTGTCACTTTGGGGCACTAGAGTGACAATGTGGCTGGTTGATCTCTTCCAGAAACCTCTGGACTCCAAGAATAAGTTTAAAGGAGATTACAGTATGTCATAGCATTTACATAACTTATCTATCAGTAACACTTCCAATATTGTCAATGTGTGTGTGTTTATATACATATATATACATATATATAAAAGTCTGCTGAAAGATTCTGGTTCAAACAATGAACTCTGACAGAGATGAGGACTCCATCTGACCTTGCCCAAAGGTAAGTACCTCCTCCTTGGTTGTACTACTTTTCATAAAAGAAAAAGCAACCATTAGTCATTAGTCATTTCTTCTCCCCCTACATGGGCTGTGCAGGACTTCTTGTAAGAAAAAGGAGCAGATCTGGTCCAAGCGCTTGACTTAAGTTTTTGACATCAATCTGTTTTGGTCTTTGTTTGTAAGCATCTTCTATTGTCAAAGACTTGCCTCACAATTAGGATAAACGGCTGGAATAACAAGGATTTGGGTCACTGTTGGTAGTCAGCAGTGTCCGTAAGGGTGGCTTTTCACCAGGCTTCATGCTGTATTAATCACAAAGTTTGACAGCAGTGGTGGGACCTGTCTCCTCGCTATCAGTCCCCACAGCCTGCGTGCTGGATGTGTCAGCCCAATGCCACTGGCAGATGGAAGAGCTGGAGTAAATATGCACAGTTATGGTTTAACTGAAAAAGCTATGGGAAAGGAAATACGTTAATCCATTGCGGCTGTTTTTTCTTTTAAGTAAGACTCTGTGATAAATTGTGAGTTTTTCCTGGACTTACCCTTTGTATTTCTAGATTTATTTCTTGACTGGGGGAGGGAGTGGAATAGAAATTGAACTGAAGCATTAAAAATATTAAAATTCAGAAGCAACTGAAAATTAAATTAGGTTGTGCATGTGGAAAGAAATCCTCTTCTGTATGGGTCCTTTGTGAACACACTTCAGAAAATCCTGGTCTAGCAGATCATAAAATATGCACTTAGATACGAGTGCATCGTTTGTTTAGGTGGTGTTGTGGGGGTGATGTTCAGGAAGTTCTTTAAAGCCAGAAAAAAAGGATGCCTGCATCTGGGAAGAGCTAAACTTGATGAATGATTGAGTATGGGCTTGCTCTTTGAAAGTATAGTAAACACTTGGTCTTTTGAACTCTTTGGGTTTTAGATACTTTCTTCCTACGTAACCAGAGGTTTCACGTCTGATCCTCTTTCTTAGATATTTGCAGTTTTAAGAACATTTAGCATGTATTTACTCTGGCCAAAAAGGACAGGTTGTTGAATACTTTACAAAACTTTTTTTTTTTTTTTAATTCAAAGTTATTAGTATAATTTTGAAAAACTTTCCTTTTTCTCAGACACCTAATTTTAGCTTTGATTTTTATGCCATCATTTTGCTATTTTTCTGGTTGTCGCAATTGTTACATCCTAGAAGGATCAGATATCCTAAGAAGGCTATTTCCTGTGCCATATAGATGTGGAGAAAAATAATGTATTTTTCAGTTGTAAATCACCTTTGAGGTGCATGAAGACTTTATGCCCTACTTTGAAAAATGCTGCGACCCCAGCTCAGCATGGCAGCGATGCAGGATGCCTGCTGCTCCAGCGCAGTGTCTCCATACAGCTCTGCCGCATCTCCATTGGGTTGTGAGGAGCGCTTTAGGCTCCTGCTCCCTGCAGATGCCACAGCTGCTGCTGCGGTATGTGGCACAGCTCATTTCCCTGTTTGATGTTGATGTTGATGTGGGTGTGTGTGCAAGGGCTGGTGACAAGTAGCTGTGCACTGAGGACATGGGTAGCAGGATTCTAAACTTTCTCTGCAGAAGTGCTGTTAAAATTGAATGAAATGCCTGCTCAAAGATGGGGTAGGAGCGACAGAGCCTGCACACAGAGCTGAGCTCAGAGGTGGGCATTGATCCAAGCCTAACGTATCTGTAAGCTGTGCCAGCTGGTTTTGGTCCTGGTTGGGATAGATGAAGCCATGGCAGAACTGTGTTGTTACATCTCGACCCATTTTTTGTGCTCAAGCCAGTTTCTTTTGAGCTAGTTTGAAATATCTCTATGTTGCACCGTAGTGGGTAATGTATGCAAAGTCATGTATTTCAGTGGTATCAGCTGCAAATTACTCTTCTGTTGCATGGAAACCTTACAGGAGGAAAAAAGATAAATAGAAGTAAATAGTGCAAAACTCTAGCTAAACTGTTGCTGACTCTTAAATACTGATCTTTTTCTTTCCAGAAATTTTGTGGAAGCTGGAAATACTCTAGGAAAAGGTGGCCAGCTAATGACACTTGGCTGAAATAAGTCATGGCTTATGTAGGTTCTGTTGTGTCAGTAATTTCATATCCTCCTAAGAGCTTGTTGATCTTCTTACAAGGATTTGATGTGAACAAAGTCGGGGCAGGAGCTGATACAAAATATGTATTACACAGCCAAGTCATGCACAGCAAAATGGGTAAACCCACATGCATTTGTCCTGCCGGCGCCTGCTGGTTGGATAAATGTTACTTTTGTCAGGTCTGTCGTTGTACTTAGATATGCATGGTAAGTTTTGTTCATGTTCTGGTGGCTTTCCAACATGGGGAACGTGTAAATATTACCTTAATATGCTAACACTCAGAAAAACTGTAACAGAGCTGAATTTTGTTTTTTTGTTTTTTGGTTTTTTTTTTGGTTACTGAAGTACGTTGTGAGCAGAATAGCTTCAACTCTGAAAGCAGCTTTTGTCCTTAGAGAAAAATCTCTTCCTGAGGAAAACTGTGCTGGCTAGCGCGCGCTCTACTGCAGATGGGGCACCTAATTCCCTCGTGAAGGAGAAATTGTAGCCATGTAAAGAGGAGGAGATACAGATGTTTTCCTTGTTCAGATCCTCTCCTCAGATAATGCTGTACTGTGCACCATGTGTGCACTGTGCCATGTGGATCCTGCAGTTCTCAGAGGGGCTTTCTTTAAACATACACTGCAGCATTCCAGAGCTGTGGCGACATGGATGCCCATTGCAACCTTTCTCCTTCATGCGTCTTTTCTGGTGCTTGACTCGTGCCAGATACATTAGTATTTTAGGAATGAGGCTTTTGCAGACTGATTTCCCCTGCTGCTTATTTTCTCATGTAGATTTTATTCCTTTTGCTTGCGTGAGTTGTATTTATTTGTTGTTAGAGAAAAGGTGCAATTCCCTGTTCACAGCCAAGGGACTGCCACATGAAGTTTCATTAACGTTTGTGCAACTTTCTGCCCGTTGCATTTTTAGATAAAAAACATGAATCTTTTCTACTCCATGAGCTGATGGGTTGCTTTTCTTCTGAAGTGTTTAAGTGTTCTGTTGCTTATCAAAGTGGGATACCGCAGATATTTCCCCCATACCAGAGCAGGGGAGAAGTTTCTTTATCTCAAGAAAAGAGACTGCTGTTTCTCTCAAGGAACAGCCTGATGTTTTGTCAGGGCAGTGCACCGTGATTCTGGCCTCTTCTCTGAGTGCTTTGTGAGGGCTGTACCTAACGGCAATATCTGTTCGCTTATGTGGTGATTGAGAGGAAGAATAATACTATGTTTCTGAGGCTATTTCAGCATCAAAGGAACATCTTCATCAGCTGGGGCAACAAAATCCTCATTCTGTTGTATTTTGGAAAAATAAGGGTCAACTTAATTACTTTAAAACATTTTAAAAGTACCTTTTGTTGCATCAGGGAAAGAGAATATAGCAATCTTATACCACCTGTCTTTTTTATAAATGTCCCTACATAGACTAGCAGAGGCTGTGACATTCCTCTTACCCTCTCTTGATAATCTGAAAATCTTCTGTGCTGGAGCATCTGCTCCGAGGCAGTAACATAGGAAAGTCAGATAAATTCTGTGTTTCGTTCCCTAGTGGATACGTTAGCAAGTTAAACAACAAGCCTGTGTATGGAAAAAAAGGGGCTACAACAGAACCTAATGAGATGACTTCTCTAGAAATCAGAAAATAGGAATATAATAATGGCAGTGCAGAAAGATATTGATGACTAGGGGAAATGGGACTGAGTCATGACATGATTACATTATCTGAGAAGGAAATTGTACACTAATCTTCAGAAAGAGTATTGTAAGCCCACTGCATAATCCCTGTGTATTATATCAGAGCCCTAGCTCTGCTGCACTTGAGCTGGAGCACTCCATTCAGATGCGTATGCAGCTTTCTGAGGACTCTAAAATCAGTAGTTTTTCTTGCAGTCCTGAAATTTGGGGGCTCATTGCGTGACAGGATAAGCTTTCTAAGTTTGGGGATCTTCTGCTGCCATGTTTCCCAAAATACAGCATCCCTCCACCATAGAAGATTTTCTTTCAGCAGATTTTACTGGGTTTTTTTATGTGAACATGTGGGAGTAGCACTAGTGTTCTGATCACACCCCAAAAGCAGCAGGAGCTCTGCGTGTTCACTTGCCTAACGTGGGACCTCCTCCATCTTTAGCAGAGCAAAACTGAAAGCTTGAAAATGAGTTTGGGGGACAACAGAGGCAGGAATCCGATGTACAGGAGATACAGATTACCCTGCACATGCAAAGATCACATTGCTAAAAGGGCTTTTAGTCTCTCAGACACCATGAGGCCTGGTTGAACAACACTTTTAACCAGCCAATTTCAGTTCCTTACTATTGGTTGTCTTGATGCGCTTTAGCATGTTCATCAGAGGGCTGTGAGTTTTAGCCTTCCCCTGAAGAACTGACTGTTGTTCACAAATATGACAGAAGGCTTGTTAATCAGTAAGTGAATATTCATTGTAATGAATGAAATTAATTATACTGATTAACCAATAGTTGCATCAATCTGTAAATTCTAGAAAAATTCGCACCAGGTGCCCTATTTTTTTCTCTTGATGAATCAGATCTCTGAAAGCCTGTTAGCCCTCAATCTTTCTTACAAATTCCCCTGCTTTTTTGTGAAGACATACCTCAAGGCAACAGTGACATCTTGCCCTTGTTCAACTTTCCTGTGCTCTGTTAATGTTCAGAAGCTCTCCAGAGCCCACAGCGTTGCTCTTCAGCCAGTTTTTCAAGCATGCTGGAATGTAAAGTGACCTTCGCTCTTAACTAATGCTATGGAGATCAGTGGAAATGCAGCAGCATATCCCAGCAGTAAATCTGGCATCCTTAATTTCAATTACATGTGTTTTTCTAAATCACTTGTGCAACCAGGCTGAAGTCTGGGCTCCATGTGGCTCAACAGTGTGAGTTAATTCTAGAATTATGAACAAATCTTATTTTCAAAGTCTCCTTCAGTTCAAACTGGATAGATAGGAACACAGATTTTGAAGATATTTAATTGTGTCAACGAGCAATTGAATGCAACAACCTGAAACTTAGTTCAGTTAAAAGTTTTTGTGTTAACAAACTTAAGACCTGGCACAAGACCTCCATAGCACAAAAATATGTAAGAATGATACATAATTATGTTGTTCCCAATCCAAAGTATTTGCCAATGAGTAGAGAACTATAATCTTCATTGAAGAGAGAGACAGCAAGCTGTTAATGTATTTTTTGTCCCTGCTTGTATTGGATCTGGTTGAGCTGATTTTCCCCATAGCAGCTGTCATGGTGCAGAGTTTTTGTAGTGTTTTGTGCTGGGAGCTAGAAGGGTGTTGATAACACACCCGTGTTGTGACTACTGCTGAGCAGTGCTCGCACAGCACCAGGGCTCTTCCCAATATTCTCCCCAGTGGGATGGGGTGGGCAAGGTCTTAGGAGGGGACACAACCAGGACAGCTGACCTGAACTGGCCAAAGGGATATTCCATACCATATGATGTCAGCTCAGCTATAAAGCTAGGAAAAAAGGAGGAGGAGGAGGGGCCGTTCCTTTGTCCTCCAGAGCAACCGCCACATGTATTGGAGCCCTGCTTCCCAGGAAGGGGCCAGACATCACCTGCTGATGGGAAGTAGAGAATAAATCTTTTTCTTTGCTTCCGCGTGCAGATTTGCTTTGCTTGCTTTGTTATCAGTAAACTGCTCTTGTTTTACCCAGAAGGGTTTTGTTTTCCCATCTTATTTTCCTTCCCCTTTTGCTCTGCTGAGGAGGGAGAGGAAAGGGGTGGGGTGATAGAGAGGCTTTGGTGCTCAGCCAAGGTGAATCCACCACACCGCTACTGATATGTACAAACACCAGATTGTTTGGATAGGTGCATAAATATGTGAATATCTGTCATAAAGAATGTCTTCCACGTTCTATTCCAGGACAAGATTAATATAATGTGCTGGATTTGGCACAGAACATGAAATCATGTAGAAGACGAGGCTAGTGTAGAATGTGTCAGCCTGCTTTTACAAACAGTGTCACTCTGAAAAAACATGGCCGCTATTGTGAGATCTGAACTAATGGGCTTTTTCTTGCAAGCATTTAAGAGATAGAATTTCTGAGTGGTCATTTTTTCCTCTGAAATGATCCAAGCAGGAGCTCCCAGCTTGAGAAGAGGCACTGCCTCTGCATCTGTCGTCTCATTGCAGCTGAGATCTTTGAGTTGCTTTGGCCCTTCGGCTCAGGAGTTTGAGGGTGGAGGAGATCTCTGTAGAAAAGCTGCAGTTCCTGATGGCTTCAGCAGCATGTGCCTGGGTTCCCAGGGCATCTGGCCTCTGGCCACAGAGCCAGGAGCCAAACCTTGGCTGCAACCAGTGCTTCAGGTTCCTGCCTCCACAAATATGAAAATCATATGTTGCCCAGCTCTACGCTGAAGACTCAGTAGACCAGTCCCAATAGCCCTGTCCACAGCCAGCTCTCCCAGGGCTTGCTGCTTGGTGGTAGAGAACCAGAAGCCTAACCTTGGGGACTGCAGGCTGTAGTAATCTGGCAGGAGACCCGAGAAGACCTGCCGGCATTGTCATGCCCAGTACTTTTGCACAGAATATTTTGATTGCAAATGAATTAAGGACTTGGAGGTTAGAGAAAACACTTTTAAAGGCATGAGTGTATGGTTAAAATAATTAATTATTTCCCATGGAAAGAAATAGAAACCTTTCTCTTGGCTTCAGCAAGTTTTGGAATAACATTGGGACAGTTATTTTTAATTGCCCTAAGAACCCCAAGGAATGGAGTTGAGGAGGACATGGTAATTATTTACATAGTAGATATTAATTCACTATGTAATATTATTTATTCACTATCTAAATTTTGTATTTATTCACTATGTAAATTATTATATATCTAAGCATGACAAGCAATGCAGACTAACTTTGGGTTCTAACTGTTTTGTCTTCAGAAGCTCAAATTTTGTTCATTATGCTTATAAAGAAAGGACCAAACCTGTTTTTATCTTGTGGTAATTAGGCATAGAGAAATGTTGCATTGTTCCCTATGCAGGCAATCCAAAATCCAAATTATAGCCTTCTCATGTCTTTACTTGTTGACTGTCAACTTTATCTATTGACTAAAAAGGAACCCAAGGGTGACTGTGAATCTAGGCTCACCATATTGGTAGTGTGGTGGGTAAATATGGTAATGCAGTATTCCCAGGGAGAATTACCTCAATTTGAAAAAACCATACAATTCCTTCCTCCATCCATTGTATTATTACTAGATTAAACCATAGAGCAGCTTTTCTGGGCTGAAATGCAGTCACTGTTTAATAGAGCAGAAAAGACCCGCCATAGAGCAATTGAGTCCTGATCCTGTCAGTCACCACCTATGATCAGATTCTTGTATTTGCCCAAACTTGTTGAATTAGATCTTGCTGCCCTTTACAGCTTCCATCAGCCTCCTACCCAAAGCATTCAGCAAGGCAAAGGTGAGTCAGGAGGCTACTTTGAGAAACTCTTCATGACTTTGCAGCAGGGACATAGAGAGGTGATGACAGACAACAGGAAACAAATACAAACATAACAGGTAATAAAGGCTGTGGAGGAAATATTTAAAAATACTCTGCAAAATAAATGGCTTTGCATTTCCTATCTGTTTCACAGGGATTTACAAGTACCTGCAGGATTAATTTGAGGTGAAATAATACTGAAATCAAAGTGGTGGGTAGTTGGTAATGTACCCGATTCTCAGGTCTGGGTTCTTGACTTCTTTCCACTATCTTCTGCAGATAGGCTTGTTTTGTTTTCCAGATGACTTGTCTTCTGTCCTTGGGGGGTTTCCTGGGGGGTTGGTTCTGCGTGTCTAATTGGCACTTCCCACTTGAATACCTGAGCAGCATGGAAGGCTAATAACTCAGGCCAGCAGTTCCCCTGTAAATTTCTGGAGGCACAAGGATTAAAAGATGTACCTGGGAGAGACCACAGAGGTCACTGCTGTAGTGTTTGCTTAGGAGCTTTATGACTGATAGAGAAGGGTTAAATTTATTTGCCTGTTGGAGAGTAATAAATAGTTGTCCCTGATAATAAATTATCTAAACTGCAGGTGGTCTTCAGTAATGACAAATGCAGACTTTATGACCTATGTTCGAGCTAGTAAACACTTCAGTGCATCTCTGTGCTAGCTGGGCTAAAAATAGCCCCTAACCTCAGTGAAATCTACTTTAAGGATTTCTGTACTTAAATAACATTTGTGTTTTCCTGTCTGCACTGCAAGAGAGAATGAGTAAGAGGGGAAGATCAAAATAGGTAAAAACATTATGGAAAATAAGAAAAAGGTTAGGAGAGGAGTGGTTATAGCAGCCGTGTGTGAAGGCTGATGGGTAACACTATAAAGATTTATATTTGTATCTTAAATTATGGTAATGCTAGAAGCAAGTAAGCAATTTCCCTGCAACATCTGTATAATCTCAATCAGCAAGACTGCCATTTGCTTTAAATTGTTTCTTAGTGTTTAGATTGTTTTTATGCTGCAGGATAGTTGTTTTTATGTGATTATGCTTCCAATTAACTATTAGAAATCTTAGAACTTCTGCATATGGTTATTAATTGGAGCTGCAAGACAAATGCAACAAGCCTTAGAATAGACAAGCAATCCTCATTTCCTGGGGTGTTTCTGGAAGTTGTGATTATTTACTTTGTGCATTGTTTCACTCAGTATCTAGATAAGCTTAAATGAGCAATGAACACCTTTGCTTCAGAGCACTATTTATTTAACTTGTGGAAGGCTTACTGAAGCTGTGTGGGTACACCTCCTGCTAGCCTGCATGCTAACCTGATTTGTTTTAAGAAAATGCCATTGTCCTGCTTATGGTGGATTCGCTTGATTTCTCTGCCTTCTCTCTCTCTTGGTTCTCCTGTAAAAAGTACATTACACTCAACAGTTGACGATCCAAAACTGTAAAACATAATTAAGCAAAATTACTAAAGCACCTTGGAGTTCTTGAATAAAGAAAAGACTGCAGATGATTGAAACACCAAAGGTTAATTTTTGGGGAGGCAAGACCAGCAATACTCACCTTTGATGTGGTAAATCCAGATTGAAGGGATTACTCAACCTCTTACATGTTGCAAGACAGAGGGGTGGGACAGCAAGAATTAGGTCTGGGTATGTTTGCACAGTACCTACCAAGCCCTCTTGTGTTTTGTCTGCTAGGCACTGAAGCAAGGTGAAGTATTCTGCCTGGAATCTGTTTTATTATTTCACTGGAAAGTACTATCCCCATGCAAGCAAGGACGTTTGCAGAAGGGGTGGGATTTAATTGCATCATTCTTCAGCAACACACTGAGGCTGTCACTTATCCCTTGGTGGGAGTGGGAAGGAAGAAGGAAAGTTTCTAAAACAGCGTGGGGAAGTGCTGAGAGTATTTCCAAACCGTTGGTTTTGTTTCATTTGCATTCTTTAGTATGAATTAAATTTTACTGAAGCGTTTGTCCTAATAGACAGATTTGTCTGCTCTCAATTCCTTACTCTGAAGACTCTCTTAGCTGCTACATTGGCGCTGTGTTGATCCCTTTTAATGAACAGTATGGAATGCCAGTAGTTGTTGACAGATGTGTGGTCCAGTGCCCTGTGGATCTCAGGAATCCAGATCTCAGGAATCCATGCCTGCCTGTATCCACAGAGCTAAGTCATTATAATTATAAAAGCAGCAGACACAGTAAGTATTAGTTTGTCTAGAGTTAATTTAATTTAGGTCACATATGCTTCACTGTGCCCTGTTCAGAAAGCATGTACACACATTTCCTCCAACCAGGACCTGTAAGACCCGTTCTGGGAATAAAATTATTCCTGTGCTTTTATCTCTGCAGGATCAGGCTCTAGGTGTTGAACTACTGACAAATGGGTTTAAAATAAGCCAAAGGGAAGAGAGGAGATATGTTGTTTCTATTGTAAGGTTGGCTACAGAGATTTTTTTATAAGGGTTACTTATAGCACTCAGAATAATTTCTCTTCCTGTAAGTACTTTTAATAACAGGGGAAGGGAGAGAAAGAAAAAGGTTTCTTACATTCTTTCTTGTATTTATGCTTTTTCAGTGGACTGAATTAACACATTTGCTATGTGCTGCAGCTTGTAACAATCACCTGCTGCCCTTCTTGTGCGAACGTGCAATCCAGTTCTGCTAGGTCTGTCTTGACTTCTGGGAAGCTAAAAACAGCTTGCCCATCCACACACAAATGTTACACACAGTGAATTGCCCAGGGGCAAGTGAATCCCTTTTTGCATCTGTTTCTGTGAAAGGTTTGATGTTCCAGGTTATTTATATCCTGTAGTTATTGCCAACTATATGATGTAATTTCCTAACTTGTGGCCTCATGACTACTTGCTGGTGTTATTCCATTTCACAAATAGCATGAATGAAAAACAAACTTTGTAGACCTAGAAGAAAACTTGTCTCGTCTGCTTCTCCCACCTGTTGTCTCTCTGTACCCGTAGATGCTGCTGCTGCCATTGCTGGCTTTAAGAGATCATGTGGCAAACTGCTCCTCCAAGGATAGTTCTGGTAGCTGTCAGCCTCTAAGAAATACAAAATACCTTTTCTCTTTTGTGCTTATATACATGTTGTAGGTTCAGGGTTCAGACGCATCCCAAGACACTCATGCACAAGGTTTTATCTGCTTCCGTATGCGTTTCTCTTAGTCCAACAGCCTTGCATTTCTGGAATTGGCGGGGTCAGGCAATTTGAAATCCACTGTCCTTGTAAAAACAATAATTTTATGGTTTATAGCTGTGTGGCGTGTGCACAGTAGGCTAAGCTGATTGGTAACACTAGGGTTTCCCGTGAAGCTGGTGGGATTGACAGTCACAGCTTGATGATGAAGACAGATGGAAATCTGCTGTGTCTGCAGGCGGTCATGCCCAGCAGGTTTTAAGGCTGCAGCTATGTGAGCACCAGTCACACAGTGAAGACAAGGCCCCAAACCCCTGGTCCCTGAAACCAGTGGGATATGGAGGAATGAAAACAGCTTTTTGTTGTTATTAAATGCCTTTATTATTAGGCTTTTTGGCTTTTTGCTCTGGAGAGCTAATGTAGGCTGCTGATATTAAGACAAGCTGCAATTAGTGCAGCAATTGCATTGAGGTGAGGAGCAAAGTCTAGAAATATTTCTACTTCTTTCCCCAGTGAAGATCTAACCTACATCTACTTCACTTCTGTTGTTGATGCGTTTGCTGAGTACATGTCAGGGAGAATTGCTATCACTTGACATTGCTAGTCTGGAATGACTGTTACCTCCTCCTGTGAGCTGGGCTGGGGTGCGTGACGGCTGGGGTTAGTGGTTGTATTTGGTGGTGTATCATGGCTGTCTTTTCTGAGTCATTGGGACCTGCATGCCAATTTTAATCAATATGAAGAAAGTTTCCTTATTCCTCTGTGTCTTTTAAGACAGATAACCAGAAGTGATGCCTTTTTTCCAGTCAATAGGAAAATTTTTGTTTTGTACCCGTCTCTTATCTGCAAGAACATTTGAAAAAAAATGTTATACTCATGTTCCTTTACATTTCACATGTTGTTCATTTTCTTCTTTCCACCAATTTTAAATCAAAATATGGACTGTGTCAGTGGGAAAATGTTTAATTTCTTTATATTTGCTTCATTTTGTTTAACAAAAAGATGCAGTCACTCTAAATATGTGGCAGAGTGATACAGTTAAGTTATTTACTTTTACACATCAATGTCCATCTCTTAGTTCTGGTAGCCAGCTTTAGTTTCTCCATCATTGTCTAATTTTAAGTTTGCAGATTGAACCTTCTTAGTTTCCTACTCTTGTCTGCACAAAATGTCTCTAGGTGTAGCTAACAAAAAAATGCTATTGTTCTTAGTTCTGATCTATAACCAGGAGAAAGGAAAAAGAATACACAGCAGCTTATAAACTGTTCCCTTATAAGCCAACAAAATTCATCCTAATAGTAGAGCCCAAGCACAACTTTGGGCCGTGTGCCAGGATGCTGCAGAGCTCTCTGCATGTGGCAGCCTGTACCTCAGAAACTGGAAGGCAAAGCCTGTCTGCACATTCTAAGAAGCAAATATGAAGGCATTGAATTAACACTTAATTTACAAGATTGTGTGCTATTACTAAGTCAAATGTACAAAATGAGCTCAGCTTGCTGTGAACAAATTGATCCTCTGTTACCAAATACGTGAGAGAGAAATTGCTCACATAGCACTGATGGGGTGTGGAAGACCAGCAGGAGGGAACTGATATTCTCAGAAATGTGTATTGCTGAAACCTTGGGGAACTGTTTGCATGATTAGGGTCACAAAACCAATGGGGTACTTCAGTGCCAAGTCAGGTTATCTTGACTGAACAGTGGCTTTGAGCACTAGATGCAGCTCTTGCAGGGAAGCTCACCAAGCCCCGATGAAAACAAATTTACATCTGCCTAAGCTGGGGCTCTGTCGTTGAGCTTTCTGGTCCTTGCCTTGCTATATGGTGCCCATTCATTGCTCATACTTTCAAATGCACTGCCTGTTTATGTTTGTCTGCTGCAATGCAGTTTGCTGTGGGGTATACTCTGTAACTTCCCTCTTTACTCTTAGAAAGGACAAGCATAAAAAAAGAAATGATGCTGTATGTTGTAGTATTAAAGAATTGATGAGTACCTGATATCCACTGAGTTTTGACTGCATAAAGATTAATTTGATAACCAAGTTCTGGAAGAGAATCCATTAAATAAAATGAGAGACCGGTGGGAGCTAGTCCATTGTATGGCAGTGTGTGGGAGGAGGAAGAAAACGGATATGGAATATTTAAAAATGGGCTATTCAGTATATACCAGCGATGCGATGCAGCCAGTTAGCTGCGTCGCACAGTTAGCATTGCTAAAAACAGATAATAATCTTTTAATAGAAAAAACACAGCACACAATACCAGCTGAATCCATTTCAGACGTCATGAGCAGGGATGCAGATGAATAGATCGAGATTTGGTGGTTGCCTAGGGACCAGTGAGCATGACCTACTTCCCAATGAGGAGGCATATGCTGGCTTGTATGAGTAACACGCTGGTTTGGTGTTTTGGAAAGGTTGAATTTCATCACTGTGGGGAAAATCTTAAACCAAAGTTGACTGAGAAGAAAAAATTAGAAGTGCATAAATTAAATCTGGATTTTGTTAAGAAGCAATTGCAAAATAACTACTGCTCTCTTCCTGCTGAATAACTGAAAACCCAACAGGGGCATTCTGGCTGGGAAGTTCAAAATAAAAGAATAAAATCAATGGTTGATGGAGGAATTTTCATGTTACAGGGAAATGACAATAGAAAGGGTGACCCAGTACCAGATAAAGACTAAAGGGTCTAGAATTGATGCAAAAAAAAAGGCAGAACTGTTCAATAAATACCTCAATTTCTAATAAATACTTCAATTTCCCTTCAGAAAGGAGCAGTATAACCAAGTTGTATAGAATGAGTCTGGTATGTTACTCTGAAGTCAATATTTAATGATGATATGGTAATGTTTATTCTAGTAGAACTGCGCTAAAAATCAACCCGCCTGGTTAGCTGCACCAACAAATCCAAACAGTTGGATCCAGAAGATTTTTTCTCAGATTCCTGAGATTTTTGCCCTGAGAATATGAAATAAATTCGGAGTGGTGAAGATAGGCTAACCCTGGTAAAATGATAACTGGGGTCGTCTGTGTAGCTGTAGTGTGGTTGGTTTGATACAAATAAGGGACAGTATTACAGGAATTTTTAAGGTGAATACAACTGACAAAAACTAAAACAACAAAAGCTTAGAGGGTGGAAGTTATAATTATTTCAGTCAGGATTACTGTCTGTTAAAAGGCGTTTGCTGAATAAATTTTTTTCTTGAAGATTTTTAGTTTTGTTTGATAAAAGTAGATAAATAGATAATTAGATTTCATATTTGCAAGGTATTTTGCTTCAGTCTTTTGATTTTTAGGAAAAAACCTACATCATCGGTACAGCAACTCTTAACTGGATTAAAAAAACCAAAATTTAAATGTCTGAGAACCATTGGCAGTAGTGTATTTCCTTAAAATATGGATCATTTCAGTGCGATTGGAAACAGTCTTAGTCAGCATTTTCACTGACAGTTTGGACTAAACCTAGATGCTGTTCACTAGAGGCATGAAGATTGCTGCAGTTTTAAATAGCAATAGGACTGTAACCTCAGTTTGTGTAGCAAGCTGGACCCTTGTTAACATAACACGTTTTAATGCCAAATCCAAAGTAGTAAGTTCAGAAACGGGTATTTAAACTGGTATAAAATTCAGTTTTAATAGCAAAGGTAATTAGCCACTGCAACATATCAAAAGGAGACAAACCTAGATAAATTCTTCTCTCTTCACTTAGATCAAGTCTGGGATGTTTTGCTGTAAGTCTTGCTCTCAGGCAAACACAGGTTATGGGATAGCTGGGTGAAGGCAGTGGCTGTGGCACACAGGGAAGTGTAGGTTGGCCCAGTGGCATCTCCAGCCTTAAACTTCCCAAAGCTGTGATTTCGTGCAGCATTATGAGAGGAGGAGGAGTGGAAAAAGCAGATGAGGCAGAGGGTCAGGACTGAGCCACAGCTTGCAAAAGGAGGAAAAGCTTGAACAGTTACCAGTAGAGTCTGGAAACTTGAATTGCATTTAACCAGCAAAGGAGACAGTGAAAAGGGTTAGAAAGGGAGAAGTGGTAAAAATTTATATAAATCTCTTATCATCCTCAACTGCTTTGCTCCCTCCTCTACTTTGATTTCTGGCTCATGAGCAGACTTTTTGGCTCATTTTTTTCTGGCTCATTTTTTTGCTAAAATTCTGTTCCTGTTCCTTTTAGAGTCATGGGAACAGCTTGATCACCAGTAGTCAGCACTGAGTACTGGTTCCTCATGCTGTGGCATCGTATCCTTTTCCTTTTGTATTGCTCACACCCGTGTCAGAGCTAAAACCAAGACAGGCTGAGGATTACCTCGATTTGTCTGTCTTGCTGGAGCAAAACAAGCACCAGGTGAGGAATGCTGAGATATTTGACGGTTCAGGTATGCCAATACCCAGGCCCTCAGACAGAGACTAACTTGCAGTGATTTGTTGTTGCTATAAATAGGGTTGTCCCTACACTGGTGAGCTGCCTGCGATGAGGTGTAATTGTAAAGGTCACGAGTCTGTGAGTCGGTCTGGATCTCCTGTGTTCACCGTCACAGTATCAAGAGACTTTCCTATAATTCCCTCTCGGGCCAAAGATCTTTGGGTTCTGTGAGGATATTTTATTAGACAAGTGGACGTCACATAAATACTGCATACGACTCAGCTGTCGTATGTTGTCTTTGATATGGAGGAGGCTCATAACTTAATGGAGTGTGAAGAGATGCTTATCTAGCTCATTTTGCTCATAGTGGAAGATTAGCTCCTCTAAAGTGAGAGTGTGTACATGTCACCACGAGGATTTTTGCTTTCTTTTCCTGAACACTTTATCCTACAGTAAGGGTGGAGCAAATGCTGCTCGGGAGTAAATGTTTAAATATAATACCATACTACAAAGCTTCATTGACTTGTAGTGTCCAGGGCCTAAATCCACCAAAGAATTTCCCTATTGCTTATACTGGGAAGCAACAGAAGTGGTTATTTGAGTTATTCCCCAGGCTTAAACCCGCCAGTAGCCTGTTGAATGTTAAACCCATGCTTCAGTGACCTGGAAGAGTTAGTGTCTAAGCAAATAACCGCAGAATTCATTTTCTTTTTTTTTTTTTTTTAATTAAACTGTATTACAGCTTTTTCTTCGGCAAGTTTTCAGCTCTAACCATGGCAGGTAATGCTGCTACAAAGATACCAGAATGTCATGTGAGGGGATTTAAAATAAATTTGACAATGAAATCTTAAATTTGTGAGCCTATTGGGATATTTAATTCAGTGTTTTGGAAGGGAGATGTGTGTTTGTAAGCTGTGAAGCATCAGGTCACGATTAGCAAGGTTCCTCTGTGTTTCATGTAAATTACGTTGAGCTGAACAGGAGTCTTCAGCTGAAATCACTCCAGTGGTGTCGAGGAGCCTGTGCTTTTGTTGAGGATGTAGTTGTGAAGCTGTGTGAAGCCAGTGGGCTTTGCCCAGGGGCTGGGAGGTGAAACATATGGTAGTGGTAGACCACATAACGAATTTTTAATTCATAGCTCCGAGACCATTCTCAGATACAACCTCCATGTTCTTGTTTGGCTTCTTGAAAATATTGAGATCTTATACACACTCCACTTCTTAATAAGGACCTAATTTGTAGGCTTCAAGCAAGCTTTTTCTTATTTTGACAATGCTATGAACATCTAAAAGAAGAAAAGAAGGCATGGTGTGAGAGTCAGTCAGATCACCCTCAGGTACCCCGAAAGTTAGGCTAACATCTTGACGTGGTTTGATTGAAGCAAACCCTATGGCGTGTTCGCCTTAATTTGCACTTTGAGATCACAGCAAATGAACCATCACGCATCCTCTGGTGGATCGTGACACATGGGTACCTTCCACAGTGGTAATGAGTGGTTTAGCCTGTAGGTTGGGCAGGCTTAGATGGTGAAGGTGCAAGTCTCCTGACCTTCAGAGAACATCACAGATGTACAAAGCATTGCTTCTCAAAAGAGGTGAAGCTGTCTAGGAGGACCAAGGTAGCCAGTGCTATGTGGCCCACAGCTAGCTGCACACATCATAAAAATAATTTTGAGAATGTAGTCTTAATGTATTTTGTGTGGGTGTCTTTTAATGTGTGTGTCATGTCTGTAGTTGTTTATATTTACATCGAGACATCCATGTGTATGTGCATATTTCATCACAGAGACTTTTCATTTCCATTCTCTTTCTACAGTTTCTAAGAGATATTTGTCCTAATGTCAGTTGCTCATTTTTGTGTAGATTGAAAAGTATTAAGAACTACCCTCCCTTAAAATAACTTCTGGTATTTCAAACTTTATCTATATAGAACATTTCTAGAGTTCACTTTATTTGCACACATACTACTGATACCAACTTAAAGAGGGCTCAACCCTTTCACTGCTCCAAAGATAAACTTCTTGTTAGGAGAACTTCAGCAGTTGTTGCCCTGGCTGCTATCAGATGGGTTGTCAAAATGTACAGTTTTTTCCGTGTCACTTAATAATTGCTGCTTAACTTTTTTCTTGGGTTCAAGCAAAGCACCGAGACCAGATACTACATTGCAAGTCAGCTAATATTCTAGTGCTAATAGCTAGCTTTTTTCTTCCCTTCTGTTTCTGCAGTAAATGGCTGCTAGGCTCCCTGATGGGTCTTTTAGAAAGCCAAATATGTGTACAGAGTACTTCAAAAATACGAGAGAAATGAATCTACAACTTTATTCAGTTAAAGAGAAGTTGTATTGTTTGTAAGCACTTTCACTCCACGGCTGCAAGTCCCACGCTGGAACAGAGGGCACAAGGGCAGTATTGTTTGCGAGTCCTGGCATAAATCTGTCCTTGCTGCCCCAACACCATGGGGCAATGCAGAGGCAATTGCAATGCTGCACGCAAATTGCTTTTTGTAAGCAATTCAACTGCTGCTCATGAGAAGTAGAGCTGCAGTAGCGGTTTGAGTGACTTTCATATAAATGAAGCGTGGTCAGAAGACATGTCTGGTGGGGTTTTGAGTCCAGATAATTTCACACTTCTGCACTGCCCTGTGCAGATGCCAAGAGACTAATCTTGAATGCTAGCCCCAAGTTCCCAGAGGGCCAGTGCTTCAAGTGCTGGATGCAAGTTATGAGACTTCTACAGATGGTTGCAAGGTGGTTTTTAAGGCATTTTTGGGAATGTGAGAGCTGGCATCAAAATTATTTTGGAATGCAGTCCATCAGAAAGATACGATATAAAACAGATTTCTGTGAGCTGTTACAAGTTACTACAATATTAATCTGGTTTAATTAATATCATTCAATGTAAAGAGAGATCATTTTGTGGTCTCTCAATGCTTTTTATGAAAGTCTCCAAAACACAAGGCATAACGCTATGTTTGGAGATGAGCTTCATTTGTATGATAGTGTGTGAATTTAAGGCACTTAAAAGGCTGCCTTCCTCACTGGCATGAATGGTACAATTTCACTGGAATTATGGACATTTAGCTGACAGTAAACTTTATCAAAAAGCTGGTCTAGCAAACCTTTGTTCATTTTGGATCTCATCCAAGAACCAGGCAGGGAGCAGGAAAAACTTCTACCAATGGGTGTTCTGGGTCAAACCCTCTATGAAAACCATCTTCTTAGCTGAATTTTATGGCTTCATGTGTCCTGTAAATTACTAGGAGCTGACATCCGTAGGTGTAAAGTGATTTAGCAAATGTACCTTTTGAGAACCAGGACATGAAGCATTTTAAAGTTTGAAATGGCATCTTTGGTAGGAGAGGTTAAATGATGAGCACTTGAGAACTTAAGTGAGATTCAGAGCTTTGCAAAGGCTTGGCAGGAAGAGGGTGATTTTCTTGTGGCAGAAAATCTAAATTGAGATAAAATTGTGTCCCAAAGTGTCATCCAAATCACATGCTGCAGCTTGCTTCTCTTTGTGGTAGTGCTGTTTGACATAACTGTCAGCAACACCAAGTATGGTTTTTCCCTTCCTCACCCTGTGTGTCAACACATTTACAGCTGTGATTAAGAATCCTCTGTTTTGCTTTTCATACGTTTTTGGATTGTGTTACATAAAAACAAGCCAGTCTTCATCTGGTAGTTCTAAACTGTGTGTACACCCCATTGCTTTTCCATAATAAAAGAGCTCTGGGAATGAACCATGTGTGAAATAATAGAATCATGTATGTGCACACCTAGGGAAAAAGTTGGTGAGAAAGCTGAAGATGAGCATAGCTCAGCAGGAGTTTGCTCCACAGTATGTTGAAAAATGCCATAAATGTATTCACAAATTCTTCCGTTTCTGGAGGGTGGCTGGAGGGTCTCCAACGTGACAAGTGAAGATTTACTGCCATCTACCGTGCAGCTGAATGCTGGCTGGGCATCACACATCTGAAAAAAAAAAAAAATTGGGTTAGTGTATGTTGTTTTGAAGGGAGATATGGGTCGGGACTCAAGTTATTATCCCAAACAGGCAGTGGGGTTTGAAGTTGTGCTTCAGCAGTGTCAGGGCCATGGTGCAGGGCAGAACTTGGTGCATTAACTTTGGAATGGTGTGTGTGACCACGTGGCCGGGTACAACCCTGGGCTTTCCTACACAGTGCCAGGCTTTTCTTTAAAGATGTCATCCTTCAAGTGCTAGAAGAGCCCGTGGCTGTTTGTAATGGTTCTGACTTTTATTATCTTCATAAGGTAGGTAATTAATCTTAGAAAACCTACTGTGGGTGGTATCTCTTAGCAGATTCATTACTAAACAGACAGTTTCCCAGAGGTAGGGATTCCTTAAAATTTCTGCACGTTAAGGTAAGGTAAAAGGTAAGACACTGAGTGGGAAATAGTTAAAAAGTGTCTCAATTCCGTGGCAGGGAGGGGAAACCTAGAAAGTAGATTCTTGTTAGTTACTGCCCTCCTACATTTAAGGAGGAGCTTTTTGAATTCCTCTCACGCGTTTTGCCATGATGTGTGCCTTGTTACTGCAACATAAATCTCTACTTGGTACATAACTGAACGGGCTTCTGAGCACTTGCACCCTCCAACTGAGGCCGCAGGTCCCTTCACGGGGGCCAGGAGCACAGCCCTTCAGATTACTGAATTCCTGTGCCACATCCAGGCCAACTGCCTCTCTCATTAAACCTGCTTCAGGCTCTGCCCTGCCTCCAAGGCTTGTTCCAAAATGTGGAAGTTGCAGCAGCCAGTTAGGGTGCCTGTGCCAACCGCCGAATCCCGACCAGCGAGCTGCAGGGAGCAAGTGGCTGTTCAGATGTGGGTTCTGCTGTTCAGACTTTGCTTTCTGGATCTTTATTGTGCTTCAGACTTTTGCTTGACAGGTCTTTGCAATCTAAGAGAGAGATGAAATGTTCCTCCAGTATTAATGCAACTTTTCTTTACATCAAAAACGTGCATCTCTTAAGAATTAGTTAAGCCTAGAATTGGCTTTAAGGTAGTTCTAGGCAATGGGAAAGTTGCAGTGAAATGATCAAGGAACTCGGGCTGATGTGAAATCCTTTTCCCTCCCAAGCAGAAAAGCCTCCGGTCTTCTTTTCACCTGTCTTCACCTATTCAGGTGCAACGTTATGTGGGGTCAAAACTTAAAGCCTAGTTTAATATATATTAAAAAACCCCATAGGTTTATATTCTTTCAGTGGAAGAAGGACAAGAATCATTTAGGGAAGAATCAGGAAGGGTTCTTCTACCTTTTGCTTCTTGCAAGAGTGTAATTTCTTCTGACAAATTCTTATATGTAGGCTTGCAAACGACTCGCTGTGGTGCCTTGTAGCATTTTTGGCAGAGTGAGGAGCTTTAATTTTATGCTGTTTAATATTTTTCTGCTATATAGGATCTGTGGTGCTGGTCTTACTACAACTGTGTGCTACTACAGCTCTACTGGATTTAGTTTTATGCCTTTTTAATGTAAAGGTGCAGTAAATCCTGATAGTAATAATGCTGATTGTATCAGGAAGGAAAACAATCAGTGCTGGCATTAGAGGGGAGTCCTTTTTCCACACTTGCAAGAGACCATTATAGAGACATGAAGTTTTTTATTAAATTGTCTGAAAAAAATTGCGTCTCTCTCTTCTTACCCTTTCTACCATGCTGTGTAATCATCTGTTTATCATCATTTATTTAGGAGTTCGCTACACTTAGAGAAGATTTCCACAAGGATAAAAATGTCTGGTTTCTGACTGGGGCTGTTCCCATCTTCTGAAGAGTGCTGTATGGTGTGGGTGTGCTCTTTGTAGTCACTGAAACTCTGATGGATACTTGTGTGTGCATGTCACTCATCAGTTTAATTCCTCCTAATAATTATGAAATTTCTAGGTAGATCGTGCCTGGGGCCTGTATGTAAAACATGTTAAAAAAAAAAATCCCACTGTTTCTAGAAAACAGATCCTGGGAGATATATGAAATATTCAGATTGTCACAAAGGATGGTGTGGACAGATTTTCTGGCTTGCTTTTAAAAGTTCTGCTCATCTTTGTCGTACTCAAGGCTTTTTTTCTGCAGTATTGGAGTCCAGTGTGAAACTGTACAGTAACTGTTACGTTATTAACACAGTTTGCTTCTTATCTGTCAAAGGAACATCTCAGGGTGCCTACTGTAAATGAGTTCCTGAGATAATAGTAGGGCTCCTGCATTTTCAGGTTATAAGTGAACAAGATGTGTGAGAAATACCACTGTATAATTTTTGCTGGGCTGCTTAAAATAGTGCTGCTTAAAACGGATGGATATTTGTAATGGCGTTTTGGGTTTTCAGATCCAAAACAGTCATGTGGAATTCATTCATTTGCGGGGAGGGATCTTTCTTACAGCACCTGCTCATCTTTTCTTCCTGGCTGTGCACCCTGCTGCTCTAAAACCTGTGGTTTCCTGGAGCATGTTGGGGTTGCAAGATCCAGATGTAGAAGAGGAACAAGGATTCTTTCCCCTGTGGAATTTGGCTTTTTGGCAGGCACTATAGGCAGACAGGTGTGGGCAACTTTGGAGCTGGCTTTAGGTCTGTCACTCGATAGGGCTGCTAATGAGCTGTTTTATGCTTCCTTGCTGTAGTGGATGATGTTGTAATTCCGAGGATGGTCTCGGGTTTCCTTTTGGGAGTATTGTCCAGAGCTCCTCAAGAGATCTCTGCACAGGATCTTTCATGGAGCTGTAGCTAAAGTCTTTTCTGATGCTCACATGTAGTTACTCTTTTAATAAATTGGAGTGCCCACCCAGACACTGGTATTCTCAAGCATAATGCGCTGAATTATTTTCTTCATGCCTGATGGGAGGGAATTCCACAGCGTAATTGGCTGCACAGAGCACTGAGGAGGACTGGAGCACAGGGCAATGCTGTGGCTTGCTAATGGTGAAATGTCCCCTCACAGTCAGCTGCACAGTCTGTGAGAGTCTGTCATGGGCCTGTCTGAACATTTACCACTGCAAATGTATGGAAGTTTTAGAACTGCAGCCAGTGCCTGTAGCTGAAAACAAGCTAGAGGAGCAATGTAAGCCGTCCCAACTGGGTCTGCAGCAGTTTATACAGTGACCTTGTCTCACAGTTTATTTTGAATATGTTTTTTTTAATTATATTGAAAATTTTTATTCTATCACTGTAGCGTGACATGTTGATGTGCAAATTTTGGACTAAATCTTGTGTTGTAAGTGCACTCAGGCTCCCCTGTGAACATTGCCATCTTCTCAGATCTCAAATATGTTGCAGCAGACTCCCAGCAGAGGCTCAGTCTGTACTGCTGAGATCAATAAATATTTTATCTTTGGCTGAGATGAATGGTAGATCAAGAATACAGCCTGCAGTGCTTTCTGTATTTACCTTCACTTTTCATTAAGTTGAAAGCCATGAGAAAGCATATTGGACCTGACCAAATACGTGACTTCTCTGAAAAACAACTTTAGAAATAAATCCAAGATTTTGCTCATTCAATTGAGGGAAACTTTTTTTAAAATCAATTTTTCTTAGCTTTTTACCATTTTTCACTCTTACACAACAGTGTTTTAAAAGGAGATGCCCAGCTACTTTCAAAGCAATGAACAGTGGTGTTTTGTTTGTAATCTTTTGTTTGAAAACAGTCAATGAAAAGTTTAAAAGGTTTGATGTCCTTTTTTTAGTGTGTACAAATATTGGTTAGAAAGTTTTTATATTAGTAAATAGTTTTCATCTGGAAAAAAGATCCAGTTTAATTGAAGTACCTCCAAATCTGTCTGTATTTCTAACAGGGTTCCCCGGGTGTCTTCTCTGGGTTTGTTCTTAAGTGTACAAAAAGCTGTTCTGAACTTATTACGTGCTCTTTCAAAGAAAGTAGTCATGTTCAGTTATGTATCATTCCTGGATATGTTTGTCTGCATCTACAGGAAGGTGTAATCAGGTTCTCTTGCGATTACAAGCTAAGAACACCAATATGTAAAGCTGAGCACACAGGAGGAGTCTGACTTCGGTGTACATCCTTTTCCTAACGTACTAGAATTTTTAGATGACACATAGTTTAAGTGTCTCTAAGTAGTTCCCTACTGCTCTACTTCTCTGTGATTATTTGGACACTTGCTTTTAGGCACTGGGGAGAAGGAAAATATTACAAGAGGAGATTTGAAGATGGAGGGGAAAGGGGAAAAAGAGCCTTAGGTTTCCATGCAGAAGGCATTGCACTCATGAGGAGGAAGAAGGACAAGTGAGCCTCAAAGCTGATAAAATGGGAAGGAAAAGAGCACTGCCAGTGCTGTGAAGAGTTTGAGGGTGAGGACTATGAATATAGCCTTCATGCCCCGGGATCTACAGAACCATCTGAAAAGGGAGAACATATGTGCAGGAGCTCTGCCATGGGTTGAAGGGGTGGGGACCATGCAAAGGTTATGAAGGGGTGGATGTCCCGTTAACTGAGACAGGAGATGCATGTTGGAAGTTATAGCTGTAACCTGAAAGGAAAAAAACATGTATAGAGAAGCAGCAAAATTTGACCACCAGATGCTGGAGAGGAGAGGACAGGACCCCTAAGGTTAGCAGGGTGGAAAAGGACAAGCAGACAAGAGGAGGATCAAAAGCAGGTGAAGCTACAAAAGATAGAGAATTGTTGAGGTATAGGTTCAATCCACCAGACCTACAACAGACGCTCTCTGTTAACCCCTCTTTCCCATCCCAAAAAAGGAAGAGAAAGAGGATAAGGGAGAGAGACTTATGGCCCCCTTCCAAATGGGAGAGGAAGGGAATGAGAAAGAAATTTCCAGATTATTAAAGAAAATGAAAACAGCTTTAACAAAGATAATAATAATAAAATGGAATATATACAAATATATATAAAGCCAGTATTGAACCCAACCTCCTCCTGATGGCAATTGTGTCACCGTTAGCACTGAGGCTGTGGAGCAGGCACTGGCAACATCCCAGAGGGGACTCAGCAGCTGACAGGAACCAGGTTTGGGAGCTGGGTTCAGGAACACACAAATCGGGATCAAAGGCAGGACCAAGAAGAAAGAAGGCTGAAGGGGAGGGTCCCAGAAGGCAAGAAGGCCCTCAAGGGAAGCAAAGGCCAGTGGAAGGATCCCAAAGGCAGATAGAGAGGATTGAGACCCTTGTGATCCCTCAGCTTTATACTGAATATGACGTATATGGGATGGAATCCCTCGCTGGTCAGTTTAGGGTCACCAGTCCTGGCTGCTCCGCCTCTCAGGTGCAGCCTCTCTGCACTCCCCGATGTGGTACACAGGAGTTAGCAGTGACCTTGGTCTGCACACCAGCCTTGGTAGTAACTCTAAACATCAAGTGTTATCACTGCTAGAAGCAGGCACTGTCTGCAAAAACACGTTGTTAGCTTCAGAAAGTGCAGTTAGTTAGAAGAGACTGAGCTGAAAAGTAGAATCACTGAACAGAATTGGTTTGGTTCTAATCAAACCAGGACAAGAATAGAGATGGCCAAAGGTGTGAGAACCTGCCAGGAGGTCAGGGAAGATACACCAGCAGTTTGGTCTTGTATGAATATTTGTTGAAACTATTTTCAGGTCAGATTGGGAATACACACATTGACCTGATAGCATTTTCTACGTGTTTTCTCTCATACTGTTTATCCATCCCTTGCACAATATGAATCAATTAATTGGCCTTTCACTCAATCCAGAAAAAGACAAGAAGACAGCAAGTGCATGGGCTCTTTCTTCTTTCGTCCCCTCTTTCTTTCTATTTTTTTTCCTCTTTCCCCCTCTTTTCCCTCTATTTTTCTTCTTTTCTTTTTTTTTTCCTTCCTCTTTTTTATCTTTCCTTCTTAGTAATCTGAAAAAGCTTCATGGCAGGGGGTGACTGAGGCTCCTCTCAGGGTTTTTACATTCTGAGGCCAGACATCCCCATCTAGTGGTTATTCCACCTTCACTTGCCAAGTACCAGTTTGGGGAGAAGGATGCCTTGCATGTGCGCACACACACAGCGGTAAGACCAGTTGTAGCCCTGCTATTTATAATTTGCATGTTGAAAATAATTTACTGCTATATTGAAGAGAATTATTTTACTACTGCTTCTGACACAGCAAATGCGTATGAAAATGTTTGTCATCATAACTGCATATAGAGTGAGAAAATAAAGCAGAATGAGGTTCGTTTGTTAACAACAAAATGACAGAGAATTGGTAACTAGACAGAAGTTTGTGAATTAATATTAAAGTAAAATCATTGGGACCTTGTAGCATGTATAATGGTGCAGAATTGTATTTCTGCTGCACGGAGCCCTTTGTGGCTTTTTGGAGAAAAACTTAATCACTTGTTTTCTCTTGTTGGCAGTCCTGCTCCTTGCAGGTTTCACCATAACTCACTGGGGTTTGTCCCATGGTGCTGATGGGTGTTGGTGTTTGGTGGTGAGTCAGGAGCAGTTCAAGGCTGGTGTTTATCTGAGATTTGTCCTGCTGAGGGCCGTAGTGCAGCTGTACAGCCCTGCTTGGCTGTGAGGGAAATAGTGCTAACAAACATGGTCAGGCTGTCATGACCTCAGATGGGGGGAACTTTTTTTAGGACCACTGAGGAGTGGAGAGGAAACAGGAAGGGAAACCCTCCTATTACACAAAGGCAAACTCAAGGTTTGTGCCAGGTTGGTGATGACAAACCTCCGTCTCCTTCCTCACCAGGTTGGCAATGACAAACCTCTGTCTCATTCCTTGCAGGAAGCTTCATAGTCCTTTCTCCACTGTGGGGTCTTCTCCACCTGTAGGGAAATCTCTCATAGACTTGACTGCAGGAATGGAGAGAGTTTTTTTCTCTCTCTGCAGTCTTGGCCTTTTAATTCCTTTTGCTTCATCTGCTCAGGGGTAGGAAGGCTCTGCAGAGGGATCTGGACAGGCTGGATTGATGTGCCAAGGTCAATTATATGAGGTTTAACAAGGTCAAGTGCTGGGCCCTGCACTTTGGTCACAACAACCAATGCAATGCTATAGGCTTGGGGAAGTGAGGTTGGAAAGATGCCTGGAAAGGACCTGGGGTTGCTGGTGGACAGCGGGCTGAACATGAGCCAGCAGTGTGCCCAGGTGGACAAGAAGGCCAACAGCATCCTGACCTGTACCAAAAATAGTGTGTCCAGCTACTTGCTACAAGAAAGACATTGTTCTCTACAGCTACCTGAAAGGAGGTTGTAGTAAGGTGGGTGTTGGTGTCTTCTCCCAAGTAACAAGCAATAGAACGAGAAGAAGTTGCACCAGGGGAGATTTAGATTGGATGTTAGGAAAAATTTCTTTACTGAAGAAGTGGTCAAGCACTGGAACAGGCTGTCCAGGGAAGTGGTGGAGTCACCATCCCTGGAGGTGTTCAAAAAACATGTAGACGTGGCACTTCGGGACATGGTCTAGTGCTCATTGGTAGTGTTGGGTTGACGATTGGGCTTTGATGATCTTCGAGGTCTTTTCCAATCTTAATGATTGTATGGTTCTCTCTTGAAGGCCCTTTTGCTTTCTCTATGTATTCAGAGATCACAAGATAACTTGTTGGATGCTTATTCCCCCCCTGAATTAAAAACTCCGAAAGGCCATTTGCTATTGACTTTATGTCAGGTAGGGCTAAAGTGTAGCCAGGCTTACAGCTGCCTGCAGAGTGTTTGGTCGGTACTATCCACAGAGCTTCCACTGTCCAATACCCAGGACCTGTTGCAGCACCTGGGAAGAGGTGTTTCCTTGCTGGGTAAACTGAGCGCTGAGTTTGTCCCTCTGAAAGTCTGGGTTGGTTCTTAAATGTCTGCAAAAAAAACTGCTTGGAGGCAGCTGCTGGGGCATAAGGGGAAGGAGATGAGCGACTGTGTATCCCTTCTTCTGCAGTAGGTGAACCTCTTCAGAAGTGCCTGAGTACTGGATGCAGGAGCTGGTGGCCATGCAAGCTGAATTTCTCACCCGTGTTTATTGCTGGAGATGGTAGTAGGAATATTCAGCTGAAATTCTGTGAACTTGCTCCATTTCCACCTTCCTCAAATGAGTATTTTGAAAGTCTATTTTATATAGTCATTTTTCATAAGATCTCTTTAGTGGAAGTGTCCAACCCAGACACTTTCTGTTCCCATAGCAGAAGCAGAACTGGTTCCACGTTACATCAGCTTTTTTTTTCTTTTATTTTCTTGTCTTTTTTTTTTT